>JARYHS010008075.1:94372657-94452724 GCA_031002005.1 Vandiemenella viatica | reverse complement strand
GGAAAATATTTTACTATAATAAATTTCTTGCAACTTTTTGCAATGGAGAGGAGCTGTAATGTCAAGAACACACTACAGCAAAGCATTTAACGTTTCCAGAAATTTTTGTTTTAATTTTGTAGTGTTGATGGCATAGTGGAGTCTCAATCTAGAATTATACAGCCTAGATTACTATTCAGTTTAGCTGAGAATTCGCTCAAGGTCTCTGAAATATGGCTGTGGGTATCTTGTAGCTTTGTGTAGTATGTGACTGTCACTTTTCACTGTCTGTTGTTTGGTATGCATACTACTACTAAACAGTCCATAGAGCACTCGTAGTTGAATAAAGAGCCAAGTCTTACTTCACCTAGTTCGTGCATTGCTATCTTAAAACATATCCCGTTCCTAAAACGTGACCTGAACATTTTTGTGCAGTGAAAGAATTTCAAATAATGTGATGTTTTGTAGCATACTTCTGTTTCTTTGATAACCATTTACACTGCTGTTTTTGGGCATCAAAATCACTTCATCATTCCTGTGTAATGCCACTAATCCAGATTATTTCTTAAAAATGGTGGATGGATAACTTGCTTCTGCGGGAGTTTCTTCAGCTTTTTCATATATTATTCAAGAATTTCTTTTTTTCAGGAAATTCTTTGATATAAGAATTTTTTTGTGGAAAATAACTTTATGGGGTCTACTGGAGATCGGGATTCCGCTACAATAACATTCAGTAATATCGTTGGAATACTGCTGTATTCAGTCGCAAGACGTATTATTTTCAAGTAGTAATTCTGTTGTAATACAGCCCGGACCACTGTTTTCAAGCAACAATTAAGTTGTAATACAGCCTGGACCAGCATGAAATCATTAAATGTACTTACGAAAGAATTTATATTGGAGTCTTGCATTTGACCACTGCAGTATTATGATGCCAGCTCCTGGTGAAATCGCGATCTCCAGTAATCCCACTTTATGTATATAGCATGCTGCCTCACACTTGTGTTGATGGTTTTGTCATTACTAAGCAATCTGGTAGCTAAGTGGTTAAGGTTCCCACCTTGAAAATTTTGGACATTAATTTAGAATATTGTTGCTGCCATTAAATTTTAGGTACTCTGAATCCTCCCTACGATTTCTAGTAAAGCTTTGATTTATGTGAATCTCAGTAGGATGCTTTGTGCTTTGGATTCCACTTTAAACTACGAGGACTACTGGAGATTGTGATTCTGCAATTAATTGGTGTCGTAAAACCCCAGTAATCAAACGTAAGACACCAATAGAAATACGTTCTGAAATACATTTGACTGTTTGACGGTGGCAACCCAATTTCTTTAAAATAATGGTCCAGGCTGTAATACATCATGTAACATATATTATGACATCATTAGTTAATGTTTTAGCGGAATAGCAATCTTCAGTAGACGCAAACTGCCATTTCAGCCGCAAAAGGTGCAGCAACTCCAAACTCGGACCAAGATTTAAGGCCACTTGAATTCACTCATGTGCAAAAAAAAAAAAAACAAATATTACAAATATCATTATTAATTGTGATGGAGTTTGTCCTGGTAACAATTTCCTTCATACATTCTTTTTCATTGTGCAAATTTTTGCATTAAATTCTTACTTTGATTTTTTCCTACACAATCTGTTTGCTTCCTACCTCTGAACAATTCTTCCAGCCAACAAGTCATATCCTGCATCAATAATATTACTCGGCTTGTTTCCCGAGAAACATTTATAAATAAACAGCGCCGAGAAAAATTGCATTAAAAAAAACAACAAAAAAAACCTCATATCCTGGTTTAACCCAAGTGTATTAACCTTATTTACCATCATTATATTCCTAACCATAAAATGCCTTGGAAAGATCCAGTGCCAGATTACCAACGTGGCTTTCTTTGTCAATTTAATTTGAAATATCTTACGTGTAACAGACTGATATCCACGGTAATAAACATTTTTAAAACTATGCTGCAGATTTGCAAAGTAGTATTTTTTTTTCTCTTTTAACCTCTGCACCATGCTCTCTGCTAATGTCAAATTGTGCAATCTTTCTTGATTAGTTAATTACGGGAACACACGCATTTCCACGACAGACTGCCTCATTATCACCAATTCTGTTGCCTCATACTGTAGGCCTACATAATTTTCACTGGGCACACGTCCTGTTTTTCTTGCTTGTGTAAAACCTTCTCTTGATAAAGTTTCCCTATTACCTGCTCCCTTGTTGCCAATACAGATTTCTTACCAGTTTACAGAACAGTGTATTGGGATAATTGTTGTTCATTATTTTTAATAAATGATTCTGATAATGGTTTAGTCAGAATTTGGGTTGTTTGTAACTTATGTAATGGTATATAAACCAGGGACCTGGAGATCAAAAGGTCTGCAGTTTGAATCCTTGTCTCAGTGGGGATTTTGAAAGGCCCTTAAGCCAACCTTTACCTCTGGCACTGCTTGTTGTGTAATGTGAAGTATGCCAGAACACTTCGATGTTCGGATTCCACGTTAAACTGTAGGTCCCCCTTATCCAGTAGGATTACCAGGTTAAGTCTGGTAAGGAGGAAAGGAACCAGGCTTAGTATGCCTCCTTTGGGTAGGTTGTCCCAACTTTCGGGTTGAGGACAACACTTAGCTTTTTAATGATTTAGTCAGAAGTTAGGTTATTTGCATGTTACTTAATGGTGTATAAGGAGGTGTCCATAAACTAAATGGCTTCATTTTGGCATCTTTTAAACCCCTTTCCTCTCCCCCCATGTGGCATGTTACTCTTTCCCTATTAATTCCACCAGACTATTGTTAAAATTATAAATATCCTTTTTAACTATCCTGGTTAACTTCCATTTTAAAATTCCTACATAGCCATAGTTATGTCAAAATTTTTCTTTCTACCCAGTTAATCTACGGAAATGTTAAAATATTTTCTTAGAGCCTTTCTTCATTTTTGGTTTTGTTCAATCAGCTGATACCATTGCTTTGGAGAGATTGAATGCTACACCATCAACCTGACCTGTTTGTCACCTGAAATAACTTTGACACTTAAATAGCTAAGATTCACATGAATAACATTTCCTAAATCACTGTTCTTACTTTACAGATCAATTTCTCTCCTCTGACATTCCTGATTTGGTTGATTTTCTGGCTTTAAATAAATTTTTATCACTGAGATCAAACTAAAAACACTGAATGCTGTGATAAACATTACTCTGAACAATATCTTGTTCATTCTTCTTTAACATTTCCCAATCCTCTCTTCTTAATTCTATCATGCAACATTAACTGACTTTTGATTATAAACCAAATGCATAATCTGTTATTAAAAATGGACATTGATCCCTATGTACTATACTATTTTCACATTGTTTTCTGTTAGCAACGTTCTCACCCTGAATTACTGTCCGTTTCCTCCAGCGACATTGGGATTAATCCAAAATGTGGAAACTTATTCACCATCATTCAAAGGCTCTGCTTGTCAAATGTCTTGGAGAGATCAAATGCTACACCATTAACCTGACCTGTTGTTTGTCGTCTGAAATAAAGTGGACATGTTTCAGCAACTGAGATTAACATTAATAACATTTCCTAAATCACTGTTCCTATTTTGCAGATCAATTTCTTTCCTCTGATATTGCTAATTTGATTGGGTTTCTGATTTTGAATAAATCTGTCTATCACTGAGATCAAACTAAAAACACTTAAAGAATTTAAAATTAAAATTTGTAAAGAGCAAATGTAGATGGATTGGTAAGTCACACTTGAAGAACTAAAATAGTAAGTAGAAAGATATAAAAAGGTCTATCAGAAAATTTCCACCAAAGCATATGCTGCATAATGATTAAACATTAGTCTATATTAATCAACCCTTTTGTGCCAATTCCCAGTACAAATAGTTTTTAGGTTTTATGAACATAACAGTATTACATTTTTATCTGGAGCCACCATTACTGAAATGATAAGAGTACATGTTTTCATCATCTGGCATAGCATTTTTTTTATAGTTTCGTGGTTTAATGGAATATTTTTTATGTATTCCTATGTTTATGAAATTTGATAACTGTTAGTTATTACAACTATTTGAGAGAGAGAGACATTTTGTATTTAAATACAAAGTTCAAGTACATTGTTTTTTAGAGGGCAAAGAAAATCAGATCCACTGAAAAATATACCTAGGACATGAAATATGACTGAGCACATTATCAGTAAGGGCAGCAGGCAACCATTTTGATGTGAATAGCCTCTTATACCAAAAACTGAAGTAATGGAAAAGTTTAGACCAGGTGTAAGCTATTAGAGCTTACACCTTGAAGGTTTGTTAATGGCTGTAGGTTGTGAAAAAGTGTGATATTTCATCTTACTCCTGTATTCAGTTAAATTAATACTGTGCAAAATGCCAGTCCACGAATTGTTCAGACATTTTTTTAAATCCTTGAATATAAAGTACAGAAATCATGTCTGTTCATGATATTGTTTTATGAATAATTATCTTTTTGCCCACAGTGTAAATATACAATTATTTATTTGTTGGTAACCTTCACAGTTATAACTTACACATGGTATCTGTGTGTGTATCTAGTATGATTGGCCATCTAATTTTTAAATGATTGTTATAAGTGTGCTAAATATGTTTTTCTGTTCGAAATGGCAATAGTAAGAAGTGATGACTAGCAGACATGCCCAAAGCTGTTTCACTTGTAAATTGCTAAATTTGTATAAAAATGGTATTTAATTGAGGTGTAAATTGAATCATATTTTTGCTAACTAGATGATAAAAGTTTTGTTTTTTGCTGTATCCTTTAGATGAAAGAAGGAAGCATACTGTAAACACTTGAATAAATTTCTTTCTCTTAGTTTATATGAATAGTCTTTTAGTAGAAACAGTTTATTGCAGTTTACTCAATTAGATATTTTTTTTTTGAAATGTGTGGAAGTTTGTATTAAAATTTTAAAATTTTATCATAAAAAAATTATCTTGGTTTATTGGATTTCTGGTAGTAAAATTGATGGATATGTTTGGTTTTCATTAATTGCGAATGTGCTGATGTCTATATTACTAGTACTCTGAAAAGTAGAGTGAATTTGGGTGAATGTGATATAGTGGTATTCAATGAGACAAACAAATTTTTGAAAAATTAACTTGGTTTCTTATTTTTTAACTGAAAACCTTGCTAAAAATATTAGTTACACCATCGATTCAACACACCAGTAGTAGATGATCCATTTGTTAGGGACTATTATTAATTGTGGTTTAAAGTTGTGTAAAACTAGTTTCTATTTTTTTTTTTTTTTTTTTTTTTTAAGAAAATTACTCATTCTTACAGATAAGTTTTTGAGTATATCAACAAGGCTGTAACAAATAACATTTAAAATTTTGATGGTGGCAAAATTCTGCCAAAGTGCATCTTGATTACAAAATTTATAATCAAGTTTCTGTGCTTAAATATTTTTGAATTCTTAAAAAAAACTACCCAGAACTTTTTCAGTTGGGGGTACTGATAAGTCCAATTCTTGCCAACATTAGTATATTAGTTCATTATCTTTATTCTGATTTTGTTATGTTTATGACTTGAGTTAGTGAAGTAATTTATATTTGTTTTTCAGTTTCGTTACTGTAACTTTCGTTATTGAAACCATGGCTTCAGCAAATGCCATCGTGCAATGGAAACGACTACAACAGATGAAGAGAGTAAGCGAAAGCCTTATGGTAATTGCATGCTAGTAATTGGTTTTTATCTATGTGGAAGAACTGTTTAGTTACTTTAATTTTTATACTTGTACCATTTTTTTTCCTAGTCCATAAAGGAAATGAAGTCTATTGGAAATCGTGATTTCACTACTACTTAGGTATTGCTGCCATAATATTAAGGTACTCAAAAGCAACAAGTGTAATTTTTAAGCAGTCTAGTAGATTGATTGACTGGCATGAAGTTGTAGTGGAAGTGTCATCTCCATTAAGATATAATTATTTTTAAGCAATAATGAGGTTGATTCAGCGTGGACCATATGTCTTGTGATTAACTACTGCAGAACCTGTATTGAACGTTCTAGAACACTCGGTGTCGAACATTCTGGCCAGTCTCTACCATCTCAGCACTCTGTTCCCATCTGCTTCACCAGCTTCCCATAAGTCCATTGATTTGATGCTCTCTTTTGATGTCCATAAATCCGAACCCAACCCCTAACTTTCCAAACCTAAATCTACTTCGTGGATGGGGAGTTGATTTACGATATAACCACCATGGTATTTTGGGGTAGGTTGCAAAGTTGATGTCGAGCACTGACAAACAATGCATACATTATATATGTTGATTTTGAAAATGTTTGAGTCTACTAGTCTTAATAGCATTAATATTCTAGCATTCACTCACATCATATATTAAGATTAATCTGTTTTAAATTCTTACTTGTTTCTTTTCATTTAATTTTTTGCTGATAGCCTACAAATTTAATATTCTATGAGAAGTTCTGGAGGAGGAGGAAAAGGGGTGGGGGGGGGGGGTAAAATAATTAATGGGATTACAGTTTAAAATATTGTGAAGGGTGAAAGTAAGCTGAATGCTTACATTGAATTATTGTCTTTATGTCAATACAGAGAGCATGCTTAGTGGGAAATTATTCCCGTTTGCCTTACAGCTGATTAATGCTTAAGGAAAGCCCTTACAGATTATTGAAACTGAAGATAATTTGAAGTTCTAAATGTCATGATACACCTCTTAACATTGTGTGGGGACCCTCCTTTGCTTGGAGAAGTGTGGCAACCAGATATATCATTGACTCAAATCATTGGAAGTTCCCTGAAGCCATACTTCCTCTCTACAACCATCCATGATTGTGAAAGTGTTGCCAGTTTAGGATGGTGTGCATGAACTGATCTTCGGATCAGATCCCAGATATGTTTCATTGGATTCATGTATGGCAATCTAGGTGACCAAATCATTTGCTGGAATTGTCCAGTGTTCCTCAAACCTTGTGAAAGATTTTGTCCCAGTGACATGGTGCATTGTTCTGGAAAAGCCCGTCATTGTTTGTGGACTTGAAGGCCATGAATGGCTGCTAATGTACTGTCAGTAGCTGAACATGACCATTTTCATTCAGCGATTGGTTTAATTTGACCAGAGGTCCTACACAACCTATACAAGGATATAGTGCCCCCACCACCTTGCACAATGTATCAAACTTAGCTGAGTTAAGAGGACATATTAAGAATATAATGCGCGAGGCCTTTAACGATTTTCACTCCAACTCTCTCTCTGAGTCTCACAGAAAGCCCAAAGAAATTTTGATCCTATGTACGAAAAGTTAATTGTACCAACAGCAATATTCCAGCACTAATTCGTGAAGGTTCCGAGGTAAATGAAAGCCACAATAAAGCTAACGTACTAAATACTGTATTCAAAAATTCATTTACAAATGAACATAAGGATAGTATTCCCGTGTTTCCACGCCGTGGCGAGTCGCTGATGGAATCGTTACGAATAGATAATGCAGGTGTCATTAAGCAATTAGAGCTCCTGAAGTGGGGGAAAGCAGCGGGCCCGGATGGAATTCCAGTAAGAGTATTTTCAGAGTATGCGGCGGAAATCGGGCCATTTCTGTCTGATATATTCAGTAAATCATTAGAAGAGCGAAAAGTAACTTCAGACTGGAAAATCGCGCAAGTAACTCCGATTTTCAAAAAAGGTGATCGAAGTGATCCTGGAAACTATCGTCCCATATCTATAACATCTGTTTGTAGTAAAGTTATGGAGCATATTATATGCTCGAACATTATGAATTTTCTAGATGATAATAATTTGCTTACAACAAATCAACACGGATTTCGGAAGAAAATATCATGTGAAACACAGCTGGCCCTATTTACACACAACATAATGAAAGTTATTGATGCAGGTTCACAAGTAGATGTAATTTTTTTAGATTTTCAGAAAGCCTTTGACTCTGTGCCATACAACCGCCTTTTAGCTAAGCTTCGAGCGTACGGTATACCAGATCAGCTTTGTGAATGGATAAAGGATTTTATAACTGGTCGGTCACAGTATGTCGTCGTTGAAGGAGAAAGTTCTTCTAATCTAGATGTTACATCAGGTGTACCTGAAGGAAGTGTAATAAATAGGACCACTTATTTTCTTAATTTTTATAAACGATCTCGGAGACAAAGTGAAAAGCCTTTTTAGATTGTTTACTGATGATGCGGTTATTTATAGGGAAGTAAGAAATTTGGCTGATTGCTTAGAAATTCAGCGTCATCTGGATGTTATTTTGGCTTGGTGCGCTGAGTGGCAACTTACTCTAAATTGTAAAAAGTGCAAGACAATGAGCATAACTAACATAAAGAATCCAATTGTCCAGAAATAAAGAGTTAAACAATACAGTTATTGATATGGTCGATTCTATGAAATATTTGGGAGTAACAGTACACAGGAACATGAAATGGGACATACACATTAATTCGTTAATAGGTAGAGCAAATTCTAGGTTGCGATTCATAGGTTGAATCTTGAAAAGTTGTAATGAACAAACAAAGGGGATAGCGTACAAATCTCTTGTGCGTCCCACATTTGGATTATTGTTGTGCCATTTGGGACCTGTTTCGTAAGGGGTTGATCGAAAGTATAGAGAAAGTACAGAGAACAGCTGCTCAATTCGTGACCGCTTGCTACAGTCCTTATGAAAGCGTCACAGAACTGATTAATAGACTAGGTTGGGAGTCTCTGGTAGATAGACGACACACATTTCGTTTAAACCTTATTGGTAAACATGCGTACTCCCACTTTCACTTTTGAGTGTAGTGAAATACTTCTTCCACCAACCTATTTGAGTCGGAAGGACAGGAAAGATAAAATTAGAGAAATAAGGTGCCAGACTGATTCTTATATGAATTCTTTTTTCCCTCGTACCATTAGGGATTGGAATGCACAGCAAAGAGATTAGCTTTGGTGCTGAGCACCCTCTGCCACCCACAATTTTGTGAATTGCAGAGTATATATGTAGATGTAGAAACTTAAACCCTTATTTTTACTGACTGGAATCGTGACTCTTCTTTTCCCAATCATCTAGGCTCTAACAGATATGAGGTGCTTCGAAACCAAGGGGTGCAAGTGACATTTTTTAAACAAAATTAGTTAAGTGCAGGAACGGTTAGTTAATATGATGATTTGTTTGGTGCATAAGGGATATAAGCTGGAGATTGTTAGGTGCTGACATCTGGTGGGGATAAGAAAAACCACTGACCAAAATACTGTGTGTTTGGAGGACAAAGGGTACAAGTGGAGTGATTATTTTGTGTTGGTGGTCGTATGCATCTTCGGCTTCGAAATTATAGCAAGAGTCTTACTGTGTGACTTAAAATTAGTGCTATATCAACTTTGTATGTATTATTTTAACATGTTTGAGAGAATATGAACCAGATGAAAATATTGAACCTAACCTCACCTTTCTCATAATGGAGGACAAAAATAGTCACGAATACGTACTTGTATGGGGCACAAACATTACTCGTGAACTTGATCTTGTTGCCTGTATAACTGATCCCTTTTCTCGAAGATGCTGTAGTTCTTTAAAATGGTCGCCAAGCTATTAGTTTACCCTGTAATAGCTAACAGGTCATACATAAATGAAAGAAAGTCACTTGTAGTTACGAATTTGAAATATATTTTGAAAGTTTGCTGAAATTAACACTAGTATCAGATTACACTTAAAACATTTAAGGCGATATTGAACTTGGAATCACATAAGAAGATGCAGATTATCCTTCAAGGCACAACACTGATGAAACATTCACTCTTGCAAACATATTTTCTATTTTCAACCCCCAAAATGAGAGTGAGCTTCACGATAGTTCTCAAACACTGCTTCTGTTAACTTCTTAAACTAACGTAACAAAGTTCTTTCTCTTAATTTAACTTAGTTTCCCTAAAGTGAATGAGTAAGTCCACGAACTTGTTCCGAGGCGAGATAGTTGAACTTTCCGTGGTTACATTTTGAAATTTACCCTCGTGGAGCAACGCGTACTGCAACTTAAAAACTGCCAGCGCCGTAAAACTGTTTGCAAACTATCCCCGGCTCCTTGCACTGGTCTGCTTTATATAGGCTAGGCTTATCTATTGCTGAATCGCCGTGGAACATCGGTGTATTCCCATGGGAAAACACTATTCTTTAGTGAATTAGAAAAAGCCCCCACTCCTGTGAAACACTAATTTTACTCGGATTTTCCTGAAATTTTACTATGTTATAGTTTAATTTATTCCGAATCTTTTTGGTCATGACAACTTTTCTCATAATTATTCTCATTTAAGATCTATTAATTTCTGAAAGTCACACATGTGGATGCTATCATATGTCAACACTAAAACTTCGTTTTTCTTACTTTAAACATCAAGTTATATGTTTGTTTCTAACTGAATTTTTCTTTTTCATCTGAGCATACTTTTATCTTTCTAGCTCTTTTTTCTAAAAATATTGAATTATTTTGATTTGAAATATCTCCTTACATAAATTTTAAAAGCACACAAAAACCAACTTAAAGTGATTGTCATTCTCTGCTTTCTTAGTGGAAATGAAAGCAACAAAATTATTCATGACTGAAAAACAACCTTATATAAATCTTATGTCTTTTACAAAAATGTTTCAGAATTGATTTAAAAAATGTTTTCTTTTTAAGAAAATTGTTATAAATGTTCGTTACTATATAACTATATGAGATTTTCCCCCTTCTAAATGGTTTTAGCATGATAATGGACATATAACCAGGTTATGTTATGAGATGAAAAGTGCTTTACCATTGAACGCTATTATAAAAGTTATTCGCTGTGCATTATATGTAACTCACCTCTTGCTGAATGGTTTAGGTGAGATAATAGATATATAACAATATGATAATCCTACTACTGATGAACCTGCTCATATTTATGATAGTGACTCTGACTAAATTTCATTAATGCTTATGTTTATAACTTTAATATGCGTCCAAACTAAAGGTTTTAGTCATTGTACACCTGTTTTTTTATTATAAACCTCAACTTTACTCTTGTAGGCCAAGAGTTATGCAAAAAAGGTAATCATTACTAAGTTAGGATTGCATTAGATGGGTTCAAATTTCCCACATAAACACGGGAAAGTATGAAAAAGAGGAACCTACCATGGCTGCATTATTAAAGTCCACATGGAATTTTCTGTACTCATCAAACTTTGGACTCGATTTTCTCAAAAGTACATTTTTGTCACTTGA
Organism: Vandiemenella viatica; assembly: GCA_031002005.1. NCBI lineage: Eukaryota > Metazoa > Arthropoda > Insecta > Orthoptera > Morabidae > Vandiemenella > Vandiemenella viatica. The sequence continues at coordinate 94,441,518 of JARYHS010008075.1, read as the reverse complement.
ACCCCCTTGTTTTTAAAGTGCCTCATGTTCGTGAACTCAGGATAGGCACTACAGCTGTCTTCTGCTGCCTTATCCTATTTAATGCCAAATTTCTTAGTACTGTCTGCAAGGACACATCTGTTTCATTCCACCACGGAATATTGCTGTCTGTCAACACTGACACCTTGAAACAGACTTTGTTAGTCTTGGTTATTAAGTAGATGTGGTTGGTCATTGTTGTCCGTGGTTGGAAATTACATATTCGCGACACTCTTTTCACCGTAGATCGAGGGATATTAAATTTATGAACAATTTCCAAAATGGAGTGTCCCTGCGTCTAGTGCCAGCTACTGTTCCATGGTCAATGTTGTGCAGCCATAACCACACCTTAAAACGTGACTTGTCAGTTGTATCAAGTTGACTGCAGACTGCCACCGAGCGTGGTGGGTGAGCGGTTAATGCTCTGGCCTCTAATTCGGGAGGACGCAGGTTCAAATCCTCGTCCGGGCACACAGATTTGGGTTTTCCATGGTTTCCCCAAATCACTCCAGATAAATGCCGGGATGCTTCCTTCAAAAGGCCATGAGCAAATTACTCCCCATTCCTTGTCCAGTGCCATCCTGCCTCTCTAATGACCTCCATGTCGATGAGGCGTAAAGCCTTTCTGGTGCTCCTGTTCCAATTTCTTTTTCTAGTAAGACTTCATTATCTGTGCACATTTCTCATGCGATGATCCTTTCCTCACTATCCAAAGGACAGATATAGTAAACCCATCACTTATCAAAATAAACCCATCACTTATCAACATTAAAGGTAAGTGGCTGTGACAAAAAAGTTGTAAAAAGACCCTCCTGCCTTCAACTTTGATAACTGGTGGACCTCTTTTCTCCATTCTTAACATATTATTACCTAATGCTATTGCTTTATATTATTTTATAAAACGGCCATTTATCATATTCAGTGCTATGTGAGGAATTTAAATTCATTCTTGCTTGCATCAGCAAGGGAGTGTCCATAAACGATGTAGCTCCATTTTGGCCTTCTGTGAACCCCTCCTTCGTGCCCCTCCCCCCACATAGCCCGACATGGCTTTTGTCTCTACTGCCCCCCCCCCCCCCTCCCGCGTAGCATGTAGCTTTTTTCCCACTGATTCCAGAAGACATTTTGTACTGTTTACTTTTGTTATACTATCGTAAAGTACATACAGAGATAATTAAATGATGGAAATTAATATTTACATGCTGTTGGGTGTTCTGTACCTTATTTTAACTGTGACAAATGATATGAATGAAAAGCTATGTGGCCTGGCTCGGAAACGCTCCCCCCCCCTCTCGTTCCACATAGCGCAACGTAGCTTTCCAGCAAACCCCTCTCTCTCCCACTCCCCCCCCCCCCCCAGACCGAGCCACGTAATTTATGGACGGTCCACAAAATACAAACTTTTATATAATGAGTATGTTGTTTCTGAGGCATTCTTTGTGTGCTTTAGAAAATAATGCTGTTATTTGTGGAAAGGGTATATTTGAAATATAGACACTTTATAAAATGATATTGCAAGAAGAAATGGCACTAGAGGTCAGACTTTGAGACCAGCAGGATTTGTTACTCTCAATAAGAGATACAGTGTGCATAGAATTTGATGGTAAAGACTAGAAATGGCTAAATAATTGAGAATTTAAGCAAAATCAAAGAAGTGAATACATAAAGAGTAGTTAAGGGTAGTTAGTGGATGACTGCATCTTGGCAGAAAAAAGATAAGGAATTGGTTTATTGCAATTTGAAACTGAATAAATTTCGTATAACTGTATTTGGCAAAAACAATCATTTGATAAATGAAGCTATTTATTTCTATAGGTGTTTTGTCCTTTTTGTTGATCGCATTTTCAGTTGCTGCTGTTACTTCAGACACCAGTTTGTTGAGGGTTTTATTAGGTTTTCTTACATTTTTCACATTATTTCCCTAAATGTTGGCCAGTACTAGTACTTATTTTTATGTTAACACATTGGATTTGACATGAATTGACTATTGTGCACCCTGTTCACTCAGAACTGGTGGCTTAAGGTCACATTTCCCTGGCCCTGCTCCTCACCTAACTACCTCCTCCCTTTCTACAATTCAGAGTTAACTGATAGGTTCAAATATAAAAAGATGAAATTGTTTCTTAAGGAGATGGTAAAATTTGTTTGGAAATCCAATCAATTTTGCAATTTGCCAATTCAAGTTTATTTGTTGTATTGTGCTCATTTTCCATTGTTTGACATTTCTGTAGCCATTTAAAGTTAGTAATGTGTACAAATCAACAATTCCGTGTAAAGGTTTGTTTGGAGAGTACTAAGTTAAGAGTAGGAAGTGTCAGATGAAATTTGTTTGCTGAGAAAGAATTATGTGAGGGAGGGTTAGATTTTTTCATTTACAACAAATTTGAAATAAGTTTGGATTGACTCTGTGATAATGTGGAAAAGTGTCATGCTTGCACATTAAGGTCCCCAACATTTTTTTATTGGACACCAGCTGTGATTTGTTTCCTCGGGAAAGCTCTTTGACCTTTAATTTGGGAGGACACAAGTTTGAATCCCCATCTGGCCATCCAGATTTCGCTTTTGCATGGTTTCACCAAATCATATGTGTAAGTTGGGATGATTCCTTCAAAAGGCCATGGTCGAATTTCTTCCCTTTCTATGCCCTCTGTCCCACATCGATGTTGCTGACTTGAAAAGCCATAAAAAAAATATAATAATAATAATAATAATAAAAAAAATCCTTGGGAAAACTAAGGTGTGAGACATAAGTACAGACTGCAACTGAAAAGTACACAAAATTGGTATTTCCAATAATTTGAGGTAAGTTTTATTTAACTGCTGACATTCTGTGATTAACAATATTGTTAACTGCCTTTGTGAATTGTAAGAAGAATATTAGGAAAACTTTTGCAGATCTAGTCCGATTTTTAAGAAATTAGGTAGAAGAGAGATTCTATGAACCACTAACATCTGCAGTAGTACTGGTGTATGTTAAATATTAAAAAAATGTTAAATTTTTAAATTAAATTATATCAAATCAAGAAAAGGTAGCATGAAAAATTACAGGCGTCATTTTCTTATGACATTAAGAATGTCAACAGATTTCTTAGATTTTTAGAAGGCCTTCAACACTGTGCCCCACAATTGGATCTTGAGGAGAGTGATGAAGGTATTTACCAGAAAAGTAAGGGAATTTGGTTACAAAACTTTGGTTAGATCATTACTTGAGTTTGATGGTGTAACTTGAGTATGAAGATGTAGTTTGGGACCCACATTTTTGGTATCAATAAAGGAGTTGAAGGGGTTGCAAAGAGCGGCTGCTTGATTTGTCTGGAAATTACCACAGAACATAAGCAGTAACTGATATGATAAAGGAGTTGGAATGGGATTCGTTGTAAGAAAGGAGGAGGGTGACGTCATGGAAGTGTACAAGGCGTATTGGTGATGAGGCATGGGAAGATGTTGGTGGAAGAATTAGGAGGCATGCATGGAAAGAAAAAATGACCATGACCACAAAAAGGCACTCAATGTCAGGCATAAGGATGTTGGAAAATTTTCTTTCATACGTAATAAGGTCAGGGTTTGAAATAAATTGCCAAGAGAAATGAATAATAGTATACCAAAAACACTAAAAGAATTTAAAGTTGAAGTTCAAAAGTAGATGGTAAAAGGAAAGGGGGAAAATGGGTGTCTAAGGAAATTTCCACTAGAGCAAGTGCTCCATCATAATTAAATTAATTAATAATAAATGTTTGTGAATTATGTGATTACTTAAGTGGATGTTCATAATTACATGAAGCTGAAGCCTCTAGTAATCAGGATATTAGTTGGATGTCTTATAAGGAACTGCTATGAGGTCACTTTTCTGAATTTTATAAATGTCTTGGAGACAGTTTATAGTAATGTTTGAAGATTTACTAATGCTGTTATCTATGGAGTAGTAAACATCTTCACTGATTATATGTAGATCTGATATGAACTTGTTTTGCCATGTCACAATGAAGTTAAAGTGAAGGTGTGTTCATATTAAATACCAAGTAGCTGTGATTAAATTTAATTCAGTTGCGATAGAGCACACACTCCGGTGTCAATGACCCTACACATCCATTTCTCCCCTTCCCAGCATACTGAGCGTTTGGGTGTGTGGTAATGCTCTGACCTTGCATTCAGGAGGACACTGGTTTAAATCCCCATCCAGTGACCCAGATTTGGTTTTTCCATGGTTTCTGTAAATCACTCCAGGTGACTGCTGGGATGGCTCCTTGAAAAGACCATGGCTGAACTCCTTCCCCTTCCTGGCCTTAAGTCCTTTTCCTCCTCTAATGACCATAAAGCCAGAAGCATTTCCTGTTCTCACCTACTTTTCCCTCTACATATATCAACTTTAAATTCTTTCAGGTTTTTTGATAAATTATTCAATTTCTCTTGGTAGTTTATTCCTTTCTCCGACAACCATAACTGCACGAAGATGACTTACAAAAATAGACATGTTGGTAAATGGCATAATAATAATTTTAACAATCCTAAGAATGTCTGCTCCTAATATTTGCTGATCATTATAGGTTTAGAGAGGCTATAAAATCGCTATTTTTTCCTGTGGAATTTTCATTTTAGTATCTCTACTTTATAGCTTTGATTTTTGTTGTAATGTATGTTTTAGTCAAACTTTCTGCCTGATTGAAGAAAAACTACTTATAATTGAATGTTAGAAATAATCCTTTCCTTCTTTTCAGGCTCTACAAGTAAATGAATCGCAGGAAGAAGAAAGTGAAGAGGATAGACCACTTGTTTCCCCTGAAGGTTTGTTCAAGTCTAGTTTTGATAGCAAAATAATTTGTGTGCCAGAATTGGTAGATCCACAGCAGTTATCACCCTAGGAAATGTTTTGGATGTATCTCCTAGCTAGCAAACATCACTGATTGATAGAAGAGGGTACTTGACCCTAAAAATAAAACTGATACTTAAATTATCAATGACACAGAAAGTTATAAGGATACCAAAAATCCATATTTATTTTTTGTATAAGAGTTAAAAATATTTTTTTAATAAAATAAAAATGCAGAAATACAGATGTAACATGTTTTAGCAAACACCAGTTATGCTCCCATGTGTTTAGCATCCGTTAACAATCTGTGCTTCGTATATTTAAGGTTTTAAGGTAATTCATTACTTAGTTCTTGATGCCAATCCTGAAAACAATTATTGCAATGGTACCTGAATTTACCAAAACAAACAGCTCTAACTATCCCAAAATTAATATTTTCTATGCTGGGAATGTAAAGGTAAAGGATTCCTTTAGCTGCTGCCACCTCACTTAAAATGGTGATTGCTGTTCAGCTGTAACCCGGAATGCCCTAATTATCTTCAAAGTGTGTGTATCCTAAAATTGAAAGTGTATTTTCATGTTAAATGCACTTGTCATATAATTGAGAAAAATTATACTATCAAGTCTCTCTCGGCATTTGAATAATAATTAAAAAAATAATAATAATTGGGATGGAGCACATGCTTTGATGGCAATTCCCTTAGTCCTCTAATTACCCCTTTCTTGTTACTTTTTTAAAATTCTTATATAGGATAGAAACTTGTCTACCCTAGAAAGAGTTGTTATAGGCTAAAATTTGTTTTATATGAGCAATATTAGCAGAGGCAGTAATATTGGTTACTTACTGTACACGTAAGGAGAGAATGAGCTAGCAGCAAGCTTTTGTCGAGTCAGAATACTAGTTACAGATATTGTTAATGAGGAACAGCACATTCTTAATGGTAATTTTACAAAAATTGGCAACATCTTTTGGAAGGGATTACTTATTTGCTAGATGGGTTTATGTGCTTGTATACATTTAAATCATGAAAAAGATTATACAGATGTCTAGTTTCAACAGGTTATATAGATATGTTTATGGAAGTACATGATATTTAAATTAAAAAGTGGTAATTGATTTATTGGTAGACATATAAATTTATCAAAGCAAAAAAAAAAAAAAAAAAAAATTCAGTTTACTGAACATGATAAAATATTAAGTAAAAACTTGCATCAAAGTGGTCTTGGCAAAAATAGAATTAAGCTGGATCCTGTCGTGCAAGTTTTAGGTATTTTTCTACATATTTTGCTTGTTTGGATAGTAAATAAGCAATTTATTTGGTGTTTTGATGTGAGAGCCACTACACTTCTAAACTATAGAAATCATTTTATCAGTGTTACATACTGAGATGTGACACCACAAGATACGAAATGACAGCTGCTAGTTTTTCGGCACCAATATTCAAATTAATATGTAAAAATTAAAATATTGCATTTTCATTTTTCCTCTTTTTTTTTCATTAGTGGTACAGCTTCAATATTTCTTTCCCAAAATTAGTCTAGTACCCTATTGGATTTGAACTGACGAGGCTTTTCAATAGCAAGATTCTTGCTTTTCTTATGATCTGGTGAGAAACTGGAAATTTTTCAGGCTGTTTGCTACGCCTCAATACTACTATTGTAAACTGAAAGTTGAGCTCTGGTCTGTAATGCAGACTTCAAAACTGCAAATGCTTTAAGAGGACCTGGATGTGAAAATGACTAAAAAAAAATTGATGTTTTTTTTCCCTCTATCTGATAGAAAAAGTTCTCCTGTTTCCAAAAATGTATGGTTTATCAACTTTAAAATTGTTAGTTTGGTCCTAATTGCTCTTTGAAGAAATGTCTGCACACTAGCCTAGCCTAGCCTTCTTTCAGCTCACTGTTGCTGTCATTTTCTCAAAACTAAATTTTTATAACATTAGGTACATATAACTTCACAATGGTTTGCGCTGTGTTTACCAAAGTTCTCCCAAGTGAAGCATGGGACAGTCTGTTTGTGTTATGCCTAATACATTCCAGATTTTTGTTTTTGTTTTGTCATCATGCATATAATTTTAGTGATAATTTTGAACAAAAATAATTTGGTGGTTTGATAAGTTTTTTTTTCTATTTCCCCTGACGTGTTCCAAGCTACAAAAGGAGAGGCATAATGAGTTCCTAGGAATGTCGACTGCAGCCTGCCACAGTTTGAACGCCAATAGACTGATTATGCACTAGTAAATGGTACCAGAATGGGAATGTGTGTTATAAAACAATCTACTAGATGTTGTAATTTTTAAACTATAACAGATAATTAAAAAAAATTCTATATACAAGTTTAGTTAATGTCATTCAATGTTGGTACAAAATCGTAACTTCATCCGCATTATAGTTCATGAGTAATGTGCATTTAAACGAGGCATAAAAACGCAGTCTGTTTACGTCCAGGTCCCTTAGATAATTGACATCTTTTATGACTTCAATGAGGAGCAAAGAATCTTAAATACCCAGCTTTTCCACCTTTGTCCTCTACAAAAATTAATTTTTAATTTTTCCAGTTTTTAATAAATTATTCATCTCTTCTATTGGTAATTTATTCCAATTCCTGACTTCCTTACCTACGAAAGAAAAAATTTCCCCCCCCCCTTACACCTGAAATAGTGCCATCTTGTGGTCATGGACATCTTTTTCCTTCCATGCACAACTCTTAACTGTTCCAATATCTTCCCATGCCTTACACCAATGTATGCCTTGTACACTCCCATGATTCTCTTCACCCTTCACCTATCTTCCAATGAATCCCATTCCAGTTCCTGTATTATATCAGTTACTGATTGTGTTCTTTGTAAATTTCCAGATACATGTCTATTAGCTCTTCTATGAACTGCCTCCAATTCCTGTATTTGGTGCCTAAAATATGGCTGCCCTACTACACCAACACATTCAAACAATAGTCTGACCAAAGTTTTGTAAACCAATTCTCCCACTTCTCTGATGCATCCCTTCATCACTTTCTAATAAGTGAAGTATTTTTTAATACTTTTATTACCTCCTGGCCAATGTGTCCTGCTCTATTGAGTTTATCATCAAATGTTATACCAAAAAAATTTACACATAACAAGCATTCCCTTCCCCATCCTATAATCATAATCAACATTTGTTTTTCTTATCTGTGTACCTACTAAGCTGTCTCTTGTTTGTATTTATTTTCAACCAAGGTTGGCCTATATAGCTAGATATCCTGTCCTGGTTATCCTGCATCGTTTTGGTCTTCTCACATTTTGATCCTATTGTGTAACTGTCATCTGAAAACAAAACTGCTTGCTGACTGTAATCTTTTAACAAAAATCATTTGAGTATTAAATTGCAGTTGCACCAATACATTACTATATGACTCTCACATTTCTTTTGATAATGCATATTTTATCTAAACTCCTTAAATAATCCTACCTACAAAATCACTACCCCCCCCCCCCTCCCCACTCCAATTGTTTTTACTTATTTACTGCTTTGTAAACTGCTATGGAAAGATTTAGTGCTATGTCATCAATTTGGCCTCCTTTGCCCATTTCATCCTAAATATCTTGCTTGTAGCATATTGGGATTCACATGAATATCTTTGCCTAACGCCATGTTGTCAATTTGAAAACCAGGTGGTTTTTTTTTTTTTTTTGTGGCCATTTCTTATGAGGATTCATATCAATATCTCCATTAATTTATCTACTGAAACTGTTGTCAAACTAATTAGCTTGTAAATTTTTTATCTTATTTGTCACTCCTTTATAGACTACTCATCTAATCCTTTGGTAAGCAGCAAGTCTGTTGACTTAATTCAAATAACATTTCAAGATAAGGTACTATGTCATATCCTACAATCTTTAAGAAATCTGTCACAATATGGTCTGCACCAAGCAGTTTAAGCTTTTTTTAAACAAGTTTATTCCAATTTACACCCTTCCATTCTTGAATCTTAGTCTCTAATGGTCACATCAAACCACTTACTGAATATCTTTGCCTTTTTCAAATCATCTGTAAGCACTTCTTCATCCTTATCTATAATTGTCTGAATATGTTCTCTTTCTCCGTTTTCTATCATAGGTGGAGCGTCCATTAACTATGTAGCTCCATTTTGTTTACTGTGAAGCCCCCCCCCCCCTCCCACATAGCACATATCTTTTTCCTCTTTTGATTCCAGAAGACATTTTGCACCATTTTCTCTTGTCAGACTACCCTAAATTACATACGGAGGTAATTAAATGATGGAAAGAAATATTCACATGCTGTTGTGTTTTCTGTACCTCATTCTAAACTGTGAAAAAATAATGTGAATGGAAAGTTACATGGCCTGGCTCAGACATCCCCCCCCCCCCCCAATAGCCCAGTGTAGCTTCCAGCTAACCCCCCTCCCTAGACCGAGCCACATATCTTATGAATGCTCCCTGGTCAAATTCTAGATAACTCATTTAGTGGTCACCCTGCACTGATAATATTCTTCATAAACCCATCTTTGGCTTCCTTCTTTGCTTCTATTTATTCCTGTTTAGTTCTTTCAAATGATCTCTACTGCCTTGCTGTCTCTTAACTGTGTTTTGTTGTTCTTATCAGCATCTTCAACCTCCTGAATTCCATATTGTAATAAGTTGGTTCTTTAATAGTCTTTATTTTTGTTTTGGGATAAATATTTCTTTTCCATTCTGATTATCTCTGTTTCCACTTTGCTTCCACTGTACCCTTCCCGTTAATTATGTTTTCAGTTCTGCAATATTTGCCTTCTTTATAGTTGTAACTATAATCAGTCAATTTGGGCCACTGGTTTACTGAACCTTATAGTGTTCATCAGAAATCCTTCATAATCACTTAGTTATTTCAGACCCCACAAGCTTTATTAGGAATCAAACATGTTGGGTCCTCTTGTGTACTGCTCTACCACTTATCAGGGTCTTCCGTGGTTCAATTAATCCAGTAATTAATTAAGTAGTCCACCAAAGTTCAGTTTAAGATTTTTGTTTATTTTTCAAAATAACAAGTCAGTGATATTTGTCACATGCAAAGATACAATCCACATATACTACAGACGCAGTTGCAAAGAAAATCTTTATAAACTGACTGTAAACTAACTATAAACTAAACTCTGTCCTTCTGCCGATTTCTTGATATAGGCTCTATCGAAATTTCTGGAATTCTTCAAAAGCATCCGCCAGATATTTCTTGAACATTATCAATTACTCAAACAATTAAACATATTAAAAACAATCAGAATTAGTACTTAATCATTTAACATCATTACAAAACAGTCAGAAATGGAAATTGAAGATACTTAAACACAGAATTATTTACAGAATCATTTTAAACTGTCAAATTGTCCTGTAGACATCATAACTTGCATTAATACTTGGAATTACACACATTTAAGCAATTCTCTTGCAAAATTCGATTATTAAACATATTAAATGGCCTTTAAATAATTTCCTTTAATAAAAAAGTCTATATACACTGATTTACAAGAAATTGCAAAACAAACATTCTAGATCATATTCAAGCAAACTGCAGCTACTACAAATACTTCATTAAATACAATTCTACTTAAAGTTCAGGTATGAGGGCTGTTACAACCCCTCCCCAGGATTCACTTAATTTTACACAGTTGAAATCGATTGAATCCGTCATGAATCTAAGCAGGTTGTATGTACACATAATGGAAACATGAACAGGTTACCATCAATCAACCATAATGACTTTTACAATTATGTAATGTACACTCTTTGGCAAAAAAAATTGACTGTGGGCACCTGAGACTGAGTCCATTATTTTGCACTATGTGGCATCACTGGAGAGTTTGATCCAGGCATTGACTTAAGGAAATGAATAACAGATGGCACTGAGTTGAATACCCGCAATGATGCCACATTGTGCGAAATAAGGGACTTAGTCTCAAGCGCCCACAGTCACTTTTTTTGCCAAAGAGTGTACATATACAATCCTTCATTACATAAATCATCTGTACATAGTTCATGACAATGATTCTGGTTACAATAAATGTCCTTTTACAGATCCAATCATTTTTTTTTTAGTTACTGTTTTACACAACAAACATTCAATGCCATCACCTTAAGTTATAAATAATTATTTTCACTCTAAATTACACACTTGTCTGCTTGTTAATGACAACAGTCTGTTTACATTTTACAGCTGATAATTTGTCACCACAATGTAGAAAGTCACAACATCATGAAAACACCAAAGGTCTCTACACAAAACCATTACAAATTGCTTTGTATAGAGGAATGCTTACATCTTAAACATTCAGTATTATTACATCTGCATCTGAACAGAACTACTCAAACTATCTATATACATTAATTGACAAAATCTTATTTACAAAATTAGATATTTACACATGTGACACCTTTTATAAGTGACCACTTATTCATAAAAGGGTTTTAGGGCTTCAACATTATAAGCACCCTTGCATTTACCACTCTCGGGATCTATTAGCTCATAAGAGTTTTCCCTTGGTATAGACTCTATCCTGAAAGGGCCTTCAAACAAATGATTAAACTTAAGAGTCTCTTGTCGCAAAGCTGATGACTTACTATGGACTACACCAAGTCACCCACTTTATATTCGGTACTTTTCTGACCTTCATCATGCTTTTTCTTTCTCCTTTAAATTTTTAAGAGCTAAGGCTACCTTTTCCTCATAGTTGAAACTCTTCCTATTTGGAAAACTAACACATTAACAAATTAATCTGTTAGCCGGTTTATTAAACATCAACTCAATGGGTGGTATTTCCGTTGTATCACTAGGTATAGAATTGATTACATTTTCAAAATATTCTAATTTATATGCCCACTTACTGTGTTGGTCTGTACAATATGTCCTAAACCAACGTCCTATTTCCCTCATTAGGCATTCTATGGGATTTCCTGCTGGATGATAAGCAGAAGTATGTACAACCTCAATCCCTTCCTGTTAGTTTTTCTGTCCACACTTTACTAGTGAATTGCGGGGCATTGTCTGAAAGCACCCTCTTAGGTTTACCAACCATCTGACAATATTCATCAATCACTTTTCTAAACAAAAATTTTAGCCGTAGACTTCTTTACAGGGTAAAGTTTAACGAACTTGGAAAAAACATCAAATAAAACTAAAACCTGGGTCACCCCTCCCTGAGACATGGGTAGGGGGCCAAGAACATCAGCAGAAACTAATTCCAATAAACTACTGGGGATGATATTTTGCATTTTTTCCCACTCGTTTAACACTATCTATTTTAGATCTTTGACACACTTGACAAGATTTTAATAGCTTGGAATTTTTTTTCATATTATAGAAATATGTATCTTCCCTTAACACTCGGTAACACTTGGATGGCCCATAACTATAGTGGTGATGCCAATTTTTTCAACCAAACTTTCTGGAAGCCATAACTTCCGACCATCATCTTCTTCATTGGTCCTTCTAAATATTACTCCTTCATGCAAAGTATAATATTTCTGAAGATTAATCTTGATAACCCAGAATACAAAGATAGTTTTTACTTCTGCTATAGCTACATCTTTGTCCTGTTCCTCGTTGATTTGTCTCAACCTCAGTTTCATACAGTACTCCTTTTATATAAGCAATTCTGACCTCAGTCTGTGGTCCTAGACATCTCTTTTCAGAATCTAGACCTAACGGTAGACGTGACAAAGCATCTGCAACTTGATTTTTACTAGCAGGTCTATATCGAATCTCTAAATTGTATTCTTGCAGAACCAGTGCCCAAACAGGTTAACCGACTGTGGACTAATTTACACTTTAATAAAAATGAAAGAGCTTAATGGTCCGTATAGACAATAATTTTTCTACCTAACAGTAGGTACCTAAACTTAGTCAAACCCCACACAATAGATAAGGCCTCCCTTTCAGTAATTGTGTATCTAGTTTCAGCTGGTTGTAGTTTTCTACTGGCAAAGGCAATAGTCCTAAATCCGGTTCTCCATTGATTTCCACTTCCTGGAAGACATGTACTCCTAAACCGTAGTCAGAACTATCTGCGGCAAGGCAAAAATCTAGATCCCAATCTGGATAATAGAGGATATTGGAATTACCAATCATCTTTGATTTTTTGAAAATCTCTTTCACATTCTGAGGACCACACCCACTGACACTTGTTTTAACCAAATCTCTTAAGCTATTTAAAGCTTGTCCCTGAAGAAATCTCCTATAGTATTCACACAATCCAAAGAAACTCTTAGTTGTTTCTTATCTCTAGGTCGGGGAAAATTCTTAATGGCATTTATTTTATCATTACTAGGCAAGATCCCCTGTGGTGTAATACGATGGCCCAAAAATTCAACCTCTTTTTGCAAAAATGTACATTTCTTTAACTTAATCATACCCCCCTTTCTCAATGCTTCTAAAACTTTTCTAAGTAGCACCCAATGTTCCTCAAGTGTTTCTGACATTATAAGAATATCGTCTACGTATATCTCTACTTGTTCAAGCAATTCCTTTCCTAACACACTATCCAAAGCACGAATAAAGGTAGCCACTGAAATATTTAACCCAAATGGTAAACTCGAAAATTATAACAACGGCCATCAAATAGAAAGGCAGTGTATTTCCGGGATTCTTCTGAAAGCGGGACTTGCCAATAGGACGCAGTCAGATCGATAGACGAAATATATCTTTTACCTTTAAACCTGTGCAACAACTCACTGATAGGTGGAGGATGATCCCGTTCTGTTACTAAATGCTTGTTTAATGTGCGAGCATCCAGCACTAGTCGCACAGAATTGTCCGGTTTTATTACACAACCAAGGGATTATTGTAAGGACTACTTGACCTCTCTCTTACCCCCCACTCCAACCTCCGATTTATCTCCTTGTTCACTTCATCTCTCTTGGCCAAAGGGATTGGATATGGTTTAATAAAGAAAGGCTCTTCAGACTTTACAGTAAGCTTACACTCATAATTTTTGATCAGACCCGGTTTGTCAGAAAATACATCCCTATTCTCTCAATTAGACATTTCAGCGTTTCTTGTTGGTCTGATGGCAATAGTTTCATACTGTCTGGGTAATTAATAACCTTTCCTTTGCCTATCTCCTGACCTTCAATCATACTATTATTCTCATTACTCTGCCTTAACACATTTACACAAATTAGTGGTAATAGTTCGTCACAAACTCTAGCTACACCAGCATTCTTATATTTAACCCTCACATGATCTACTTCTTGTATCCCTTTCCAAACAGTCTTCTCAAAATCAACCCAGTATTCCCCACTGTTTAATTTAATCCATAAGTTACCTTCCCCACAGACTACCATAGCCTTTACTTTTGTAAGCCAATCCATGCCTAAAATGCAATTAACATTCAACTTAGGGACTACATACATGGGTATTTCTACATTTGCAGTCCCCGTACACCCTTCCATCAACATTTCCTGCTTAATTCTCTTACTTCAAGAACCAGTAGCAGTAATTACTGTCCTACTATTAACGGGTAACACTTCAATTTGATTGGTACGCTCAATTTCATTAAATAATCCCTCAGCAAGGCAAGAAACCTGTGACCCAGTGTCAATGAGCATCTATTTGTTTATTAAAAGCATTAATTTGCACTATGGGAACTTTATCTAAAACTTCATCCTTATCCTCCACCTCTTCCAATAAATCTTCTCGGGATTATTCATAAAAATGGTATTAACTCTATAGCGGTTGGTACCTGGACCCACATACTTGTCCACCACTGCGGGGCCCATCACAGGGGTGGTCTTTAGTTTGCCTGCCCCCCATGCTGCCTTTCCCTTTCAGATTGAGGGTTCTGTTCTCTCACTCCTCCATTATCATTCCTCCTTGCGTAATTATCACGACCTCTTCCCCTGGATTGACTATCCCTTGACCCATTACTCCTTCTAGGGGGACTCCTGCTGCACCTCCTATGGTGGTAATGTTGTTCATTGAATGACTCCTGGGCATCCAAGCGTCTCAACAATTCAGAAACCCTATCTACATTGATTACATCCAAAGTAGCAATTAAATTTCTCGTTTCCTGAGGCAGCCTAGCTCCTATCAAATCAATGAATTCCTCCTCCCCATAAGGATGGTCTAAATATTTACAATGGATCCAACATTCGTGAAAAAATCATGCTGAGTTTCCCTATCAGGTTTATAGGGCATACAGTCATCAACTCTCTCTTTTCCTGAGTCTGCCTACTAGTCGACCAAAAATGTTTTAGAAAATTTTCTTTGAACAGCTTATAGTCATTGACTTCCCTAGCTTGTCTTTCACCCCATGTCCTAGCATAAGACTTTAGATGTTTACCCACAAGTGAAATTTTCTTACTGCCGGGTAACAAATTAAAATAGTCCGACCTTTCAAAATTATCTATAAACTCAATAGGGTGAAGTCTTCCACTGTCATCATAGAATTCAAATTTTTCCTTAACATCGGCACTGAGAATTGCATTACCTGTTAAGGGAACCTGACTTAACTGAATCTGCAACCCAGCAAACTTTTTCTCCAACTGATTTACATTAGATTGGGTTGCCTCCAATCCATGGGTAAGCTGTTCCTGCTGATGTGCCAATGCATTAATATTTTTCCCTATACCAAATACATCCAGTCTCAACTCAGTAGCTTTAACATCACTGGCTTGGAGTAAAGTGACATATTCCTCCCTCATCTTATCACAATCTTCTCTGACTTCCTTCACCTCTTTATAAATCAAATTGACACACTCAATCTTATTCTGTTCACAAATTTCTGTAGCCTTCTCAAATTTCTCCTGACAATCTACTATTGCTTTCCCCAATTTAGAATCTAAATTGCTAAGATTCTCTTTGAATTGAGAACTAAAACCCTGAAATTGCTTACTTATTTTCTCATCAAAACACTCAACTAATTCAGAGAATTTTGTATCATTGTTTTGTTGCAGTTGAGAAAACTTACCATTGATTTCTGCAAATTTTCTATCAAGACTTAACTCATTTTTAAATTCAGAAAACTTACTGTCAAATTTTCCATCTATTTCGGAAAACTTACTGTCAAATTTACTATTGATTTCAGAGAATTTGCTATCATTATCACTCCTTAACTCACTCCTAAATTCAGAAAATTTGCTGTCCAGTTTGGCTACAAAAGATTCTAGAAATGCTTGTAGATTCTGACTATCAGCCATTTCAGTAATTGCAAAATTAACATGAAAACAAAGTTAAGAAGAATTAAAAAATTTTCTAACCTGCCACCAAATAAGATGCCAAAAATAAATATTTGAATATTCAGTACTTACTGTTATCACTTAAATACTTTTCGTCACATTAAATTTCAGCTAGCAGCACTTTTTCCACACTAAGCACCACTTTTTTCACTGATTAAAACACTTAATCACACTTTTCGCACTCCACTGCTGGAAGATGTCGATCTTCTAGGGCCGAAGAAAACCCGCTCGCTGACGGAAAATTATTGCTGATTCCCGACGCCGATGGAAATTGCTGCATTTAGCCACTCGTACTCTGCTCCAAGTTGTCGCCAAATAATTCAATCGTTGAAATCCTCCAACTCTGGCAGCTTTTGTAACCTATTTGTCATAGTCTGCCGATAATTCGTCGTAATTTGCTGCAGATTCTTTTAGAAGATTAACATCTCACAGATGTTTAATGACTTCTCGTCACTGTCAATGGTCGCCATATTAGGGTCTTCAGTGGTTTTAATTAATATACTGATTAATTAAAATATAATCCACCAGAAGGTTATGTTGAAGATGTTTGTTTATTTTTCAAAATAACAAGTCAGCAATATTTGTCACAAGCAAAGATACAACCCAGAGATACTGGCGCAGTCTTTGGCAGATGCAAAGTGAATCTTTATATAAACTGACTGTAAAATCAACTGTAAACTGTCAACTGAATACTGTAAACTAACTCTGTACTCTGCCGATCTGTTTATATAGTCTCTATCGAAATTTCTGGAATTCTTCAAAGGCATCCGCCTGATATTTCTCAAACATTAACAATTACTCAAACAATTAAACATATTAAAAACAATCGGAATTAATACAAAATCAGTTAACATCATTACAAAATGATCAGAAATGGTAATTAGAGATACTTAAATACAAAATTATTTACAGAAATCATTTTAAACTGTACAAACATGTCCTGTAGCCATCATAACTTGCGTTAATACATGGAATTACAAACATTTAAGAAATTCTCTTGCACAATTAGGTTCTTAAACATATTAAATGGACTTTAAATAATTTTCTTTCATAAAACAAAGTCTATATACACTGATTTACAAGAAATTGCAAAATAAACATACCAGATCACATTCAAGCAAACTTCAGCTCACTACAAATACTTTATGCAGTACAATACTATTCAAAATTCAGGTATGAGGGCTGTTACAAGTTGGAGCAGTCTAGTGCTCACCCTTTCCTTTAAATGGGGTATTGTAACATTAATGAACCAAGTTCAAGGAGCTTCATCTTGGTCTATGACCTTGTTAAAAAGAATCTTTCAGGAACTGAGTTGTCTGTGATCCAAACATCTTCTGTACTTTTGATGTAATATCATCTGGTCCAATCGTCTTCCCATTTTTCATTTTCTTAATGGCAGCCTCTATTTCAACAGATATGATGGCTGGAGCTGGGCCATGCTCAGAATCTGTAAGTGGCATTGGTAGATGTGAAAATTTTTTGTTGCTGATAATTTCGAAGTGTCATTTCCATCAGCCGAGGATCTCTTTCAATTTCTGGTTTTTATCTTTAATGGTCATAACATGCCCAACATCTTGAGTGGAATGGTGACTACTCTTCACTTGCCAGTAGATATTTTTTTGCTTCTGGGGTAGTTAGCTTATTGTAAATGTTCCTGTAATGGTCTTCTTTCATCTTCGCAACTTCCTGTTTAGCCACTGACTACATTTCTGCCAAGTCCTGATTTTAGCCAGTTTTTATAGGTTGAATTCTTTGTCTTGGTGGCATCTTGTAGTTGCTACACTTTTATTGGTGAAAAAGACATTCAAGTTTAATTGGTAGCACAGGTTTGATATGTTTGACAACAGCTGTCTAAACTTTGTCAACATGGTGTCCATGTTCTGGCATTTTTGGGTAGCCTGTATATGTTAGCTGGTGTGACACTCTTTTAATTTCCACCATTTAATTTGCTCATATGCACACTTAGTTTATCTTGTACAGTTCAAAGCAAATCCTGAAACTGAGAAGAGCAGATGATTGGGTACGATGTTATCAGACGCCGACGGTATAACTTTTGAATGAGTTAAAAACTTAAGGTCACCCATTTGAATTCTGTGTATTCCTTTTACTGCTGCTGCTAAAGGTAATGAGGTGTGACAGAGATTTTCTGCGAAAGGTGTTAACCACAGCTAAGTTAAATGCCTAACCACATTCCAGGATTCTGTTCCCATCCTCATTTCGCTCTCCAGAAACCTGTCCACCATATACTATATCAAAATTGTTTTTATTCTTTCCAATGTGTTGATTTGGGTCGCCACCTATGAAGGGTAGTTAATTTTCATCAGATTCAGGTAGGTTTCAAGGTTTAGATCTCATCAGCTTTTCATTATGTTCTTAAATCATGCCAGGTGAAAGTTGGAATGGTTTCTTTGAAAGGTCTCCCTATCCTCTATCTGCTTTAATGATGTTGATGTTTGTAAGCTGTAATGTTTGAAGCAAAAAGTTTTTTCCAGGAGTAAAATGAGGTTATGAGCTGATTTGTTAGGTTTCAAGTAGAGAGTAATGAATACTGCATGAGATTCTTAATAGTTGAGATGATCAAATTGATTCTTTTGTGAGGCTGACAGGACTCTTACTATGGTAACTGTGAGAAATCTTATCAAAGATTAACAAAGTTCATAAAGTAACAGCAGCTAAGGATTGAGAATGAGTAATATTTCAGTTACAGTATTTTAATGAGTCTATAAGGATTCAGGAAGCAACAAAATTATGCTCTATAACATGTTTTTTGGAGAGTTGGTGCAAGTTTTGTATTTAATGGCCAGTTGGAACAGATCCAGCATATCAATGTGAAATACATATAGGGTTGTATGCTTGTAGGCTGAGATACATGTGGAATGTTTGCTATAGCCTACAACAAGAAAATGATATATGGAGATTAGGGTACAGTTGTGTAAATGGTCTTTCTAATATGTAAAGCAGATGCTATCTGCAATATGAAATGAAACACCTTTATAGATTTAACGTACTTAAGTTCTGTATATTTATCAGTACATTGTAAAATAATTCACATTGCCATCAGAGATAGAATTTTAGAAATTTTCTGATCACACTTGTTTTTGGTGGAATTTTCATCAGTTGGATATAAGCTACTTTCCCAGAGGATGTTGATATGTATGGACAATTTTGAGATGGGTGAGACTGATTTTGTGCTTGATTGCTTTTTTTTTTCATTCCTGATTGTACTTCTATAATCACTCTTAACCATTCCTGATTATCTTTACATACAATTAATCATGTGTGATGCAATGACAGTTTTTAGCAAAACTTTAAAATACCATTTATTTATAGTATCGTGGGAGAAATTTCCTAGCCAGCCAGAGAGGTATTACATCATCCAAGAGAAAATAGAAATGGTAAGTTTTTAATGATTAAAAATGTTTGCATTTACTTGTGCTTCATTTATTTCCTCATATTTATATGCATGCTAAAATTATTTTCACACACTCAGTATTCTAATACAATTTCGTAAAGAGCCTCTTTTTAATTAACTGGACCTATTGGCGAGTCTTTGGGCACACATCTGATTCCCCTGATTGTCCTCCTCTAAACATGATTAAGGTTTATACCAAATTAAAGTGTGGTCATGTTTCTGTTTTCATTGTGGGCCTCCTGCCTTCATCTATGGGTCTGACAGGAAAAAGGTACTCATTATCAGATGTAAAGAAAAGCTAACTTAATTGCCATACACCACTTGACGGGAAAGTGCATATAAAAAAGAAAAATATAAACTGCACAGAACAGTGATGTGCGCGTGTACTGACTCCTAGGCATCTAACACCTTTGCTTAACATGTTTACTGGACTGATTTAAAAACTACAGCAAATAACATTGCAACGTGAAAGCATTTGAACAAGCAGCATCTCGTATGTTAGGTCAGAGTGTTACTGCTCACCCACTAGGCTCATTCCAAGGTCCCAAGTGAAGCATCACAACATCCCTTGACCCCCTTAAACAAAAGGACAGGGGCTTATTCCACTAATATCCTTTCCTTCGACTGCCCCATAAAGCACCATTTAATATAGTGGCAATATTTCTATACAGGGATTTTATTAAAGTATATTTGGGTTTATTCTTCTCTAAATGTTTTCATCCACTTTCCTCTCTCCCCTTCTCCTTTCCACTAGTCATTGAGCACGCACATTAAGCAAAGGTATTAGATTCCTAGGAGATTAGTTACATTAATGCTGAAATGTTATAGTTTTAAAATAAACTTGGTACCATTTAACCACTGAAAGTAATTAATAGGGTTCGGATATTTAGGAAAAGTCGTATTTTTTCCTGCCTTCTTTTTAAGCTGAAATGCTGAATTAAACACTGATTCAATGTTTCTGATTGTATTTTATATAGCATATAAATGCATATTCAGACCATTTTCCTAGTTTTGGTCATATTTCGATAATATTTATGGTCATATTTCGAGGGGAAAATCTGGTAGTTTTTTTAATAATACCGGGAATTCATTAGATATAGATGAGAAGAAATTAAGATAATTATACAGTACTTCTGCTATACAGACAGGGGGAAAAAATTCATTTTCACTGTGGTCATAATTCACCAGTCAACAATTAGTTATACATTGTCACTCTCTAAACGTAATGTTCCACACGAATTTAATCTCGACAATGCAGCAGAAGCATGCCTGTGTCGATCCGCGTCAATCAATATCTCAATGAAATATCCTCAATCTTCGTCAAATCTGCATTGGAATGCCGAAAATAAAATTTCCCGAAAGTGCGAAGTTACGTAGGGGAATTTAGATAGGAGTGTTTTAGTACAGATGAAAGAGTTCTATTCTGTAAATTATCTGAAATCAAAGTGACTTCAACAAAACAATTTAAAATTTAATTTCCCAATAGTGCAGAGAGTGTACGGAAACAAATTATGCTGTCTATATGAAAGGGACACTACTAGATAAAATAAATGATGTAAACTTGAGCATGTTTTGATGTATAGTAAATTTTAGCTCATATTTACCCATTTTTAACTTGCCTGCATATTTTTTGGTCATAAAGATCCGAACCCTAGTAATTAATAAGAATGTTATGAGAAAACATGTTAGAATCTGTGTCCATACATGAATACCAGGTTACATGGAGTAAACCCAGTTAGATATACATGTTTTAAGTCAAAATACAAGGAGTGTTTGCTAATTAATTTAATATAATTTTAAAAATCAATATTTCAGATTTTCATATTTTTAGTATATGTCTTTAATAACAAGTTAGTAAAGATATAATTTACAGAAAATATCTATAATGGGATCTTGTTCAGTTATGCATTCAGTATTTAACTATTTAGCCACTTGTGTTCAGTTTCTCTCCTATTCATCATCAGGGAAAACTTTCGGCCTCTATCCCATTCTGTCAGAAACACAATCCTATCAGTTATCTGCTATCCTCCCACCACTCACCCTTGTCCACTACTGACTAACTTGCTCCTCTATCTCTGGCATACTTGATGATTTAATCAGCAATTTTCACCTCTTCATGTAATCCTTCCTTCACCAACAATTCTACAATTTTTCTTTCTGTTCTCTAATACAATTTAAATTGGTCCTTAAACTTCTTTGTAGCTTCTCTTTTCCATCTCATCTCTTCTACCCCAAACAAATCCAGGTTTCCTCTTATCACATCATCCATACTCTTTCACTTCACTGGTCAAGGCTCTGAAAATCCTCTTGCAAATCTTTTCTATTGCGAGGTTGGTTAGTATTTCTCAGTTTTTTTTTCTTTGCTTGAAAACACTCACTTCAGCCACTACAGGCTTACTGGATCTTTTGTAGCTTTAACATAGTACAGTCAACAGTTATATCAGGGTTTCTGTAGGATCTTCACACCTATTGTAATGGGCCCAGGGTGAAATAGTTCCTCTCTATTTCACCCCTATCAGCTATGCCCTACTTAAAGACATACTAGTCTCCCACATGGATTTCTCTTTAATTTCTGGTAAATATTATGTGAAATGGGGCAGCAATTTGTAAAAAATGTCTCGATGGTTCTCTGTATGATAGACTGTTCACAAAAACTCCTGCATTTCACCTGCCATCTAAACAAACACCTGCTCTTTAAAAATCTACTGGTCCTACATCCTTTGTAGCAGATTCATCCTAATAACATTTGATGTACGGAATTTGAACCCCCTGCCTCCTTTTAATTTGTATATCTGGGTTAACATACTAAACTTCTTGTTGTAACATTTTTCTTTGTAAGTTTGTTAATTACATTATCATTAGCTGTAGTGAATGGATCCTAAACTTGATTTGGATATAAACTATTTCTTTAAAATTTCATTTTGTCAAAGTATTTTGAATTTGATAAAGATAATGTGCTTTTCTCTTAATGTAACCAGCATTATTGTAAATTTACATCCAGAGATTGTTTTTTCTTTTTTTTTCTTTCTTTTTTTGGTACGCTACTGTACTCAAGGCTGTGGTGGTGTTTTTCTATTCCTTATTTTTGCTAGACAGCTTGATATTTTACCGATTCATTTATTTGATTATTTTCTTTCAGGGTGAGATGGCATCCCTTTTCTTTCCCAAAGGTAAGAATCTGAACTCAAACTTTCATCTTGCATCTTATATAAGACAAACTCTAATCAAAGGTGTAATACTTTTATTTGTATTTTATGAAATTACTAAGAAAACATTACTATGTATACGGATCAATCTTTTGTAAACCTTATCTATACATATAATAGGATTGTAACTAGGGGAAAGGCTATACATTTAATATATTTGAAAAATGAGTTTAGGGCATTGTTACTGATCTATTAAAAAAAAATCAAATGTTTCTCAAAGTTATGTGTGTTTGGAAGAACAGGATTCATGCAAAAATAACTGGTTTGATTTTGACAGGGTTCTGAATAATGTACTGTACCTGGTCTTGGGGGTGCAATACTGTTTCATTTTGATGTGAAGCTGAAATGATGAATAATTTACCAAAAACTCTGAAAGAATTTGAAATTAACATTCATAGAGGCCAAAAGTAAGTGGGAAGAAGAAAGAGGAAAATTTATTCCTAGGAAAATTGCCACCAGAATATGTGCTCCAGTGCAATTAAATAAATTAAATTAAAAAGTTGAGAAACGTTATAAAAATGTCTGCAAATTAATATCTGCTGGTCAGACTTAGTTGATTTCGCAGTTGAACAGCATATTATGATTTCTGCATACAAACGGCGTTGTACTATTTGGATTAATTGAATTAATTTTTTTTTCTTCTCACTGGCCATGTTTTAACAGTGACATGATAAATTTAATCTGTAAATTTACAGTCCACATAAATGGAGTTGCGGCCAACTACTAGTTAAACATTAATCTATATTATTGCACATTTCTGGTACACACATGTGATAATTTTTTATTTTTCAGCTGGAAGAGTGTTGTTCTACTTATGTTTTATTATTTATCTATATGGAGATCTGACTATTTATGGTGCAGCAATTGCCAAGAGCTTAGCAGATGTTAGTTGGTGAGTTAAACCATAGACCGTATATAATAACTGGGTTAGAAAAATGCCAGATTTAGTCAATGGCCTTGTAATCTTTGTCAATTTGTCTGACATGAAATTCATCTTGAACATGTAGTGTAGCAAATGTCTTAACACTAAGTTCATTAATATTGTTTTTGTTGCTCATTGGATATTAGATCCAAACTTAGGCTGAAAATTTTGTTCTTGTTTAAAATTTTGTATTTTTCTGCAATGTATGTTTTCTAACAGATAGTATACTATAATCTCAAGTTATCTCCTAATGACTTCAAATGTCTTGTCTTTGATCATTTTACCATATGGCCATTCTAGCCAAAATAACTTGTACAACAAACCCTCTGCAGCATGTTGTATACGAGCTCTGATTAAAAAAAATGAGTTTTTAAATTTAGCGGACATAATTTTCAAATAATTTTTGTTTTGTTGGCACACATGTTCCTGAAGTACATTGCAGTTGGCAGCAATTTGAATGTTTAGTTTATTTTTGAGTCAGAAAGATTAAGTGTGCTTTTGCATGCCCAGCGATTTAGTAATCAAAGAATTTGAATAAAATTTTGCCTGATGTATGGACTAAAGGGCAGTACCATATTGGAAATGTTAACTGTAGCTTTTGATGAATCAACTATGAATAAAACAAGAGTTTGAGTGGTACACATTTTTCAAAGAGGGCCATGAAGACGAAGATGGCAACTGCCCTGGATGCTCTATCACATCAGTAACCGAGAACAACGTTGAAAAAGTGAAAAAATTGATTCTGAAAAATCACCTTATCACTGTTAGAGAGGTAGTTGCTGTTGGAATATCATTTGGCACATGCCAAGCGATTTTTCAGATGTTTTGACCATGAAATGTGTAACGGCAAAGTTTGTTCCAAAATAAATAAATAAAATTGCTGAATTTTGACCAAAAATGTTGTGTAGACATCGCTCTGGAATTGCTGAATGAAGTCAACAATGACCCAGAACTTCTTAAAATGGTCATAACAGGTGACTAAACAAGGGTATATGGGTATTTTGCTGAAAAGTAGGCCCAATTGACCTGATGGAATCTGCCTGAAGAGCAAAAATCAATAAAAATTCAACAATTTGAAGGTTCTCCTCACTGTTTTGATTTGAATGGTGTTGTGCATCATGAGTTCCTGCAAAATGGTCATATCGTCAATGAATACTACCTAGAAGTTATGCTCCCTTCTTGTGCCTGTGATCATGACTAACTCTTCCCAGTACTACTCCTAATTCTTCTACCAATATCCATTCAGGACCAATTTTCAATACATGCATTTGCACTTGAAGCCCTGTCTTCAACATGCAGTTCCTGTTTTTGTCCTTCCATTGTCTTGTCATTTTGATTCTGTTCTATAGCCTTTTGGCATTATCTACTTCTGTATACGGTACTTTGCTCCTGCTCCCAACTTTCCCAGTAATTACTTACTCAGTCTATTTGAATCTGAGCTGTGACACTGGCATTTGAGTTGGTGTTTGCCATGCCTGTGGAGTCACTTTTTCATGTCTTTCTGATAAATATTATAGCCAGTTGATATTTCCATTCTACGTCTACTCAATTATAAATATTTTTGTATATTTATTCCATACCCCTACCCTTTGCTCCGCACATACTTCAGCAGACCACCCAATCTCAAGTTCTCTCCTCATCTCGAGTCCATTAACCATATTCTTTTTTTGTGATTATGACTAATGTGACTTCTGTGAAACAGCATCTCTCTATCAAAATTCAGCAGATGACCCAATCTTGAACATCACCACCTTCTGATTTTCTTAGACTATCACTTGGATATTTCCCACACAAAGACTTCTCTGCAAAACTTGAACCCTGCATCCTGCCACGACTACCTATTCCTGTCTTAATACACAGGAATCATTTTATATTAGACAAGCAACTTGTAACACTCTCTTTACTATTTTACATTCCTTCACCACAGAACATGTTATAAAAAACCTCTGTCCATCATGATCAGTGGCAACAGTCAAACCATTTACGCTAGCTACACAGACCATCCAGTAGCTGCCCATGCCACCGCCCATAACCTCAGCAGCTGTCAGTTTTTCCTGATGACACTATATTAAGTAGATGGTAACTAACCTACCATCATTCTGCTGACACCTTATCCCACTAGTAAACCTATTAATAATTTTTTATTTATATAATTTTCTTCTTCCAACACAAACTTTTTTATTTTTTATTTTTTATTATGGTTTATGGCCTACTCAGGGATTATACTTTCCTGTTATTATCTACATCTCCCCCACCACTTACTTTTTCATCCTTCCCATCTTGTTCATCCCTGGCTTCCGTTATGTGTTGAGTCTATGTATACACATCTGATCCCCTTGCTGTATATATTACCTCTAAGCATGATTAAGGTTTATATTGAAATGTTTTAAAGTGCGTTCAGGTTTTTTTGTCTTGACCATCCTGCATTCATCTCGGCATTGAATATGAATAAAATCCTCTCAGATAATTGGCCAAGTAAGTCAATCGATAAAACGTGACATTTTGCAGTCATATTCTGTGCCAATGCATACTGGTGGGAAACATTTGCCACTAGTGGAAACCTTGTCTATTGGAGGGAGCCATTGGTTGCTGGTAGGAACCATTGACTACTGGTGCAAGAGAAAGGTGCATATTTTCCAGAAATCCCACTGCAGTCTCATTTTCTGGATCAATGGGCTACAGGTTTCACTTGATTGAAATCAAACTTCTTGGTTGAGTAGATCATCCAAGATGTAGATTTAGAAAGTGCTCTTAGGCATGTAGCTTTGTAGCTTAAAGTGACCACGAAACCTACCCTTAAGCTTGTCATTTCCAGAAACTTTACCTTATTTCCCCAAATTTAGACACTGCATGGATCTGAATATTCCAAACTTTTTGTTATTATACTTTTCTTGAAATATGACCTATGAAAATTAAAGCATGCAAATTCTAAACTTCTTAATTTCCCATAAAAAAAACTTTTACTCCTTATTCCCCTCTACAAATCTTTTATCATCCCCTATCAATCAAAGCTGGCCACTGCCCATCTTGAGGCTCTGTTGCCAGAAGTTTGAACTTTGTAAATTGACATTACCACCATTCTAAATATTCTTAAATCTGATACCTGTTGCCACTGTTTATTTCTCTGAATTAAAAACATTTTAGGCTTGGATTCCATCATTTTATTGTTGTCCGCAAAAAACACATCTACTTTAAAACATTCTGAACATATTAAATTATATTCATCTTGACTCCGTATCTGTAAACAGCACTTAATGCCCTATTTATTCCAAAACACAGTACCAAACTTTCTTTCATTTAAAACATGGCTCAAAAGCCTTGTTATTTTCTGGAACCCTCATTTACTAGTTATAACCTTTAATGTATGCACAATCGTCAGCTTGCATGGCCCTGTTGGATGAATTAGTGTTCTCCGGAAATATTGTGAAGTGTGATCATATTTGTTATTAAAGCCATCTTATTTGGTAAATGATAGCATTATTAACATTTAATTTTTTGTTTTCATATTGCCTTAAAGCATTTTATTTTCTTTATTGACATTATAATTACTGGCTATTTGAAAATTCGGTGGCCAAAGTGTTGTAAACATGGTTTATATCATTCCATGATAAAGAATATATACTAGTTGTGGGCAGATATAAGATACACTCAGGGGCGCCGGCTTTTAGAAAACTTCATGGGTGCTCACTCATTTGACGACTGGTTTAAAAAAATAAAAAATAGCGACATGTGTGAAGCTATTTTAATGGGACTTTTACTGGAGGGTTATTGATTTGGCAGGTAGTAACATAGGCTACTTTTTATCCAGAAAATATTTAATGTTCCATGTAGAAAAATCTTCAAAGTTCTTGACAAACACGAAAGTCACGGCCACCAGCTTGTCTTCCATAATCGTGAAAAATCAATTATAAATGGACAGGCAGAGAAAACAAACTTTTGCATTTTCTAAAATCCATTCCTGACCAAAAACTTACTTATTCTCATTAAAATTGGTTCAGCGTTTTTGGCATGTTTGAGTAATAAATATTCAGAGTTTCACATTTTTGTATGTATGTATGTATGTACATACAGTGATTCCTTCACCAGTTTGGAACCGATTTTAATGAAATTTTTTTTAGTGGGTAAGGCTTACCTTCAAAGTGGTCCTATAGAAATTTCATTGAGAAACTACTCCCTCTGCCCCTTTAAACCCCTTAGTTTTTATAAAAAGCAAAAATTTTTATCCAATTTTGATGGAACATTGCACATGTATAATTTAAAATAAAGAGGAAAAATACACTCAACAATTGGTATGCGGAAACCCAACCTATCTTCTCCTATCGACCCCGTTAATTTTCGTCAATGTTCTTTATACAAAGCTACAGCTGACACTATTTAACTGATCTCCATATACATCCATTTCTTCATGGAGAATGTTCCTGACAAAAAGTAAACCACCCCTTTCCCACCTTTTACCCCTTAATTTTTATACAAACACATATTTATTATCTGATTTCGATAGAACTTTGCACATGTATACTTTAAAATAAAGAGAAAAATACAGTCCACATTTGGTCTGCAAAAGCCCAAATCCTATTCCTCTTTCTACGCCCGTAATTTTTGTCAATGTTCTTTTTAAAAAGCTACAGTGGACACTATTTGACCGATCTCCATGCAAGTTTCCACATGCATGTGTTTTCTCATGGGGAATATTTCTGACCTAAAAATTCAAAAGCCACCCTCTTTCCCCCTTTACAACACTTAATTTTTATACAAACCCACAGTTTTTATCCTATTAGGATTGAACCTTGCACACGTATACATTAAAATATAGAGAAAAATACTGTTAACATTTGTTTGAAAACCACAAACCCTCTCGCCCTTTACACCCTCCTAATTTTTGTCATTGTTGATAAGAAGCTACAGTCGACACTGGTTGATGAATCGCTATAAAAGTTGGTACTTTTTCATGGAGAAAATTTCTGACCAAAAAATCTAAAAACCAACCCCTCTCCCCCTTCAAACCTCTTAATTTTTGTACAAACCCACATTTTAATCCGATTTCGATGGAACTTTGCATGTGTGTACTTAAAAACAAAGAAAAAGAAAAATACCCTTCACATTAGTTTTACAAAAACCCAAACCCTGTCCCCCTTTCATCCCCCTTAATCACTGTAAATGTTCTTTATACAAAGCTACAGTTTCTATCAGATTCTGAAGGAACTATGCATACTTATACTTTAAAACAAGTAGAATAATACTGTGTATTTTTGTTTAGGGAAAAAACCTCTTCCCCCTTTCTATCCCCTTTTACAAAGCTACAGTTTCTATCTGATTCTGAAGGAACTTTGCATATGTATACTTTTAAACATACAAAACAAGTCTGTTTAAATTTGGTTTGCAGAAGCCCAACCCCTCTTCCCCTCTACCACCCAACCTTCTTAATTTCCAATGTTCTTTATAGAAACCCATAGTTTTTATCAGATTTCGATGGAACACTGAACACTGTAAGGTACCCTTTAGTTCTCTAGAAGCATCCCCACTAGCTACCCTCAGCAGCAAAATATTCTATAAATCGATTTTGAAGGCGCTTATGTTGGACTTAGAAATTTCAAGAAGACTAATTGTCAACTTGAAGCAATTTTCCTATATTCATTTCCACAGTGAAAACTTGCCATTAGAATCATTTTAAACTGTATTAATTATATCGGGAAAAATTTATTTTAAGAGATAATTTGGTTTGTTCACGTTTTGAAACACGCAATCAGGAAAGATTTGAAATATCTTTGAATTGTGTAAGGCTACAGCTGAACTTTTATCACCAGCTATAGTCAGTATTGTTCCAGATATTTTGGTAGTAAAATTAAATAATTTGGCAAAGTTTAATTAGCAGTTTTAATTAAGAGAAAATAATCAACTTTTGATCTAAAAGGATAACGGTTGAGAAATTTATATCAGTAAATAGCCTAAATTGAGATGATTATGAATATATAATGATTTCGGTAAATAGCTTAAGTATTTGTCTGGTAATTAAGTTTTAAAAGATAGATTGTCGTTAATTGTTGTTGGAGTTCGAGAAATTCCGCTAAGTTGGTCACATGATAGACTTCAATTTTAAGCTTTTAAAAGAACTTTTGAATGTTAAGTTAAATTAAAATAGATAGAACATGATGATAGGAAGCCCTTGTAAAAATTTCAAATTAAACTATTTTGTACTTTAGGAGATATTAATTAATGAAAAAAGTTATTGACATCATAGGCCATGGCAAGCTTATAAAAGCCCATGAAGCCACCATGATTTGTCTCATTCTTTCGCCAGGAAGTGATTGCATAATTTCACGCTAGTCAGCGGGGCAAACTGCTCCGAGTGGTAGCGGTTTCGGCAAATTCCAACATGCTGTAGTACTCACTAATGTTAGGGGGACTTTGTGAGTTTTTGTCTTCTCGTATGATTGTGTTTAACCTGTAATATTCATTGAAACTGTTTGATGCTTTGACGTATCTGGTACCGACAATGTACAAGTGAACTTTAATCAAGAATATAAGTATTCAGGCAACACATTACCCCTCCACCACTTATCTCCACTACGCCATGTATTTCTCATATTCTCAACTTTCCCCATCCAGCACCTCTGCCACCCACTCCCCTCACTCCCGCCCCTACCCATTCCCCACCACTGGAGAAATCAAAAATCCCTATTGTGAATCTTTCTTCCACCCCCCTCTCCGAACCTGAACTATCAGTACTTTCAAAGGGTCTTACTTTCTCCCCCACCCCTAAATTCGATCAGATTACTCTTATTAAGGACTCCCTTTCATTCTGCCGCACACTCAACTGGCGGTATTATTTCAATACTACAGGCAGGGGAGACAGCCGATGTGATAACCTGGAACCCAGCCTCCATCAATTCCTACCTCCATCCCAGCTAGATCCACCTCCCCTCCCTCAAAACCATCCCCTTCTCCTATTCCAGGAATTCCTCATGTCAACCCTCTCATCACCTTCCTTCCTAAATTCAATCCCCCACTCCAGCAACCTGACCCGTACTGAAATGCGGGCAATGAGTAAACTCTCCAACAATAAAAACATCATAATCCTCCCAGCTGACAAGGGCTCGACCACTGTAGTCATGGATCGAAGCGACTACACAGCTGAAGCCCTCAGGCAGCTCTCTGACACCTCCACTTACTTACCTCATACCACTGACCCCACTGATTCAATCTGCACAGAAATCCGCTCTTTCCTCAGTCTCCAAGGTCCCTTACAGGGTCTTTCACACCATTCCATTTACCTTTTGACTCCTAAGACCCCCCGAACCCCCACCCTGTATCTTCTGCCCAAGATACATAAGGCGGGCAATCCTGGACGTCCTATAGTTGCTGCCTTTGGGTCTCCCACAGAACGCATTTCTGCATTCGTTGACCAGCACCTACAACCTTTCGTCCAGGCCCTTCCATCCTATGTCAGAGATACCCCCCACTTTTTAGAGCGTTTGTCAACAGTCCCTACACCCCTACCTAAAGATTGCTTCCTGGTCACTATTGATGTATCATCGCTATACACCAACATCCCTCATGGCCAGGGCCTAAGTGCCATGGAACATTACCTCGACAGTCGCCCCCCGCACACCTTCCCTACCACTCATTTCCTCACTTCTTTGGCTCAATTCATCCTGACCAAAAATTTCTTTTCCTTCCAGTCTCAGATTTACCATCAGATTCGAGGCACTGCTATGGGCACTCGCATGGCACCTTCATATGCCATCCTTTTCATGGGCAGACTAGAGGAACGTTTTCTTCAACAGGTTACCCTACAACCCACCGTGTGGTTCAGGTATATAGATGACATATTTATGATCTGGACCCACGGTGAAAACCTCCTTCTTGACTTCTTGCACTCGCTGAATAACTTCTCCTCCTTAAATTTCACCTGGTGCTACTCTCAGACTGACATCACTTTTCTGGATGTAGACATCTCTGTACGGAACGGTCACTTACACACCTCTGTCCACATAAAACCCACTAACCTACAACAATATCTCCATTTTGATAGCTGCCATCCATATCACACAAAACGTTCCATTCCATACAGCCTAGCCATTCGGGGCAAACGCATATGCTCTGATCACGAGTCCTTTACCCTCTACACCAACAATCTGACCCAGGCACTCATAAACCGCAATTATCCTCCAGAACTAATTCAAAAACAAGTATCAAGGGTCAGGGACAGTCCTCCACACCGACACAAACAACCTAAAGCCAATCAGAACCCTGTTTTTCTCACCCAGTTTTTCCCTGGCCTGGAATCCCTAAACAAAATTCTTCGTCTGGGCTATGACTTTCTTAGATCCTTTCCTGAAATGCGCCGCATTCTTCCATCTATCCTTCCCACCACACCCCGAGTCACCTTCAGCAGACCGCCTAATCTAAAAAACATTCTTGTACATAAATATCAAGCCTCTGATGCTCCTAAACCACCGTTTGGATCCTTCCCTTGTAAGAGACCCCGTTGCAAAACTTGCGGTATGCATCCACCTACCACTACCTATAGCAATCCTACAACTGGTGAAACCTACCCCATAATAGGTCATGCCACCTGTACAACCACCCATCTCATTTACCAGCTCACCTGCCTCCACTGTCCAAGTTCCTACATTGGCCTGACCTCAAACTCATTATCCATCAGAATGAATGGTCACAGACAGACAGTTTACTCCCAAAACCTGGACCTCCCCGTTGCTCACCATGCCAGTACTCACAACACCCGTGACCTTAATAACTGCTTCACAGTAAGAGCCATTAGAGTACTTCCAGACACTACCTCCCAATCTGAACTCCGCAGGTGGGAATTGGCATATCAACACATCCTTCAAACCAGACATCCCCCAGGCCTTAATTTCCGTTAACATCTTCCATCCTCACCCTATACACCCACCACTGGCCAGTACAATAGTTCAATAGTTTCATAATTTTTTTTTTTTTTTTTAATTTTCAATTATATTTTTTCTTTATATATATTTTTAATAACTAATATATATGTATATATATTTTTTTTTGATCATTTCAATCTTTCGTATACTCGCGGTTATATTATCGTTGCTGCCCCCACCACCTCCGACGGTCTGTTGCGTTCTATGAGTGGCTGCGTCCAACGCAAGTCTTGCGCAAGACCAGCCACCTATCTGTTTACTTGAAAAAGGGGATTCTTCACCCGAAATATTGTTTTTTATTTGTTTGTGTGTTGTGCTGTGTTGCTGCTGCCCTCCTCCCTTCAGCTTTGGTGAGTGTTGGGTGTATTTTCCCTTTCTTTTCCATGTAAATATAAGTATTGTGTTACTTTGAAACTGTGTCAAGTGACTTTATTTCAATTACCCTTTGCATTTAGGGTTTAATACAAATGCGTGGCGGCCGATTTCTTAAATATTATAGGTTCCAGAAGGTCACACCTGGTCATGAACTAAATTGTTCAAAGTTCAGGTGAAAGTGTTGAATTCCCCAATGAACCTTTCTGCCTGACAACACGTATACTTAAACACAAAGAAACTTATACATTCTGTTTACAAAGCCCAACCCCTCACTCTGTTACCTCATTTAATTTTTTGAAATGTTCTTTGTACAGCTTTTGATGGAACTTTGCACTTACAAAAACCAAACCACTCTTCCTGTCTACATCCCTTAATTGTTTTTTTTTTTTTTTTTTTTTTTCAATACGTATCTACAGTTTTTTTTCTGATATCAATGGAAAATTTCACACATATACTTTAAATCAAAAACAGAAAAAGACAGTGTATAGATGTTATACAAAAACTCAATCCCTCTTCCCCTTTATCCCCACCCCATTTAATTTCCAATATTCTTTATAGAAAACCATATTTTTAAATCCTGTCAAAATCAATTCAGCTATATTAAAGTTATGGAAGAACATTCATAAAATAAATGTGTCCTAATGTCTCAACATGTACGTGAGATTTTAACATGGACCGCAAGCTTTCTCATTATTGAAACCCAATAAAAATCTTTATTTTCTGCATAATGCCGGAACAAACGGATATATTCCAGATACGTAATGTGTATGTGGTATATATTAATGCCTGGATGTTAGAAGTTTCGATTATCAAGCAGCAGCTTTAACAAATGTTGTGATTAGGTTGAAGCACAGCCTGGACCAAAATGTAAATTTACATTCCTTACAACAACATCCAATTCACCCTGTTCTCGAAATTCTTGGATAATATCGAACCAGAATTTTTTGAAAGAAAGCGCCTTAACCACTGAGCTACCAGGGAGCTGGAAAAACTGCTGTGGCTTATTAAAAATACAAAACAAACTATACAGCCACTAAAAATTTAATAATAAAATAATTATTTAAAAAAATAAAAACCGCCTTAAAAAAAACCAAAATTTTTCAAATAACCCTATATCTTGCTTAGAAGAAAATAAATCTAAATGGATAATATTTCACATTACTATTACAGAAATTTTTAAATTAATCAGATATTTTTGAAGTCTGTGCCAGCTGTCACATCATGAACGAATTACCGAACTTAAATTTGCTGTTTGAAGTGACACGGCAAGTATGAACGAAATACTGACTATTTTACATCAAGTAGTGAGGCGGATATTGTTTTTGTGCGAGACAGTTTAGGGAAACAAATTATACAGTATTTTATTTGTGGGTGAGCCTTTTTGGTCGTCGAGTTGTATCTCTGCCGCTACAATGTTTGTCGGTAGGCTGCATCATGCAGTAAATGCTTTACAGTCATTACAATATCGGTGTATCGTGTGTTTCAGTTTTTTAAAACATGTTTCTAGCATTAATCATAGGTAAGCAGTAACACAATTTTTTATGTACTATTGTCATTAATTATTGCTTGTAATTTTTTTCATGCTTTGGCAGACTCCAAAAATAATTGATTAATGTAAGAATGTCAGTAATAGTAATGTAAAATATTGTCCATCTAGATTTTTTCTTCTAAGGAAGGTATAAAGTTATTTGAAAATTTTTAGTGTGTTTTTTTTGAAGGCGGTTTTTATTTTTTTCAAACGATTATCTTTTGTACTCCTAATGAAACTCAGAATATTATTATTGCATTTGATTTGAATGCGCAAGGATCGACATCGTGACAGAAATAACGAATAAGGTGGTGCAGAGGAGAAGGAAGAAAATACTGGGTAAACATGCTAGATTAACAATAAAGAATGGATAATTATCATAATGAAAATATAAGAATGAAACCATTATATTATTATTAACATAACAATTTTACTAGGAGAAGATGTTTATTAGCATCTACTTAATATACACAATTGTTCTATGAAGTGTATGATCAACTAATCACCATTATTACCTTTTTAAGAAGGAATATTTAATAATCTATATAATATCAATTTTTTCTCAACACAAACTATTTCGTGGAGCTACAGCTCTATTTATAAATATATCAGCGATTTCTTCGAGGTTCAGGTCATCCGTTATTTCTGATTTTACGCACACTACCATGTGATCTTTGCTTAGTCATATAGTAGGAGAGCTGGTAAAAGTTTTTCGATAAGTATTTGAGGCACCATGAAAAATTATATAAAAATTCTTTTGTAATGTCCAAGTACAAAATCGAAGACCTGACTGATGGAAATGGGGGCATAGCCGAATTATTAACTTTTCAAAATTTCATTTTCTTTCAAAATTGTGTTTCACAAATAACGAAAAATATATTTCAGGCTTGCTGAGGTTTGCAAAAAATAATATTTACACCCAGAAAAAAATATTTTAGAAAAGGTTTTTTGGTGTGACTTTTTAACTGCCAGGGGAATGTTATACCTGAAAGCGAGTGAGTAATGTATCGGTGGTCAGCTGAGCCGGCCGCTTATTCGCACTCAAATATAACATTCTTGTTACATGTGCGCAGGGCGAGTTTCTTGGATTGCTTCTTTGCATGCTCTTCACAAATCCAACAAACACTTATTTATTGCACACTAGATCGTGTTACGTATGATATAATGAAGTGTTTTTTATCCTTGGACGTGCAGTCACACGCGTTTGCATCGTAAAGTAAATGCGATATCGTCGAGGCGTCTTGCCTTGCCACGTGGCGTTGGAGGCAGGTAATACTGGTATCGCCCAAAGTTGGTCACTGATTAGTTTTGATGTCTATGCTCATGGGTGCACCGCACCCATTGTTTACCTCTCGTGGGTGTAGAAGCCCCCGAGCACCCACGGAGTCGGCGCCCTTGGATACACTAGAGTCCCCTCCCTTTGTTGTTGAGATATTTGAACTGTTCGAGGTCAGTGCACTTTGACGGCTCGCAAACTGCTCAGTTAATGTTAGCTATCGATCTCTGGTATGCTTGACAGTTGTACTGTATGCATTCGGGTGTAGTTGTGTATTGTCATCATGAGTAAACGGAAACAGTACAACATTAACTCTCATAGGAAAACTGGATGCTTTGAAGTGGTTAGACAATGGTGAGAATGTATCTATTCTGACGACGGAACTAGGTGTTTATAAGGCAGCCATTTGTGATTGGAAGTTGAACCGAGTGAAGCTTGAACAGTTCTGTGCAATGTCTTCGGCAAAAACACTTGAAATATGGCAGACTTTGAAACAGTCCCAGTACGATAAAGTGGATGAAACTCTTTTCTTTTGGTTTACATGGGAAAGAGAAGGGGGAACTCCGTTGAGTGGATCAATGGTTCAGGAAAAGATTGTTTACCTACACAAGTTAATGAATGGTGATGAATCTTTTAGTGCGACAGTACGGGTTGATTGGACAGATTTAAAAAACGTCATGGGATTCATCAGCTAACAATTACTTGAGAGAAGCTTTCTTCTGACAATGATGCAGTGAGGGAATACTTGGGTGAATTTGATAAATTGGTAAGAGAGGGGACATTATTCTCCGCAACAAATTTATAATGCTGACAAGACTGGCCTTAATTTTAGGGCATTGCCAACAAAAAGCCTGGCATCAAAAGTAGAAGTCAAAGCTCCTGGCTTTAAAATGAGCAAAGATCGTGTGACTTTATTAGTGTGCAGCAATGTTGTTGGTAATCACAAGCTGCCTTTAATGATGTTCGGCAAATCCGTTAGCCTCGGAGCTTTTAATAACTGCAACGTATATTATCGCAACCAAAAAAAAGCATGGATGGATGGTACACTGTTCAAAGAATGGTTTCATGATCAGTTTGTTCCCTCTGTCCAACGGTTTTCTAAGGAAAATCGTTTGCCTCCCCGTGCTATCCTTTTGATTGATAACACGCCATCTCACCCCAGCACTGAGGAATTATGTGATGGAGAAATTGTGGCAAAGTTTTTGCCGCCGAATGTTACACCACTTCTACAGCCGATGGATCAGGCTGTACTGCAAACAAAAACTGATTTACAGGAAACAATTTTTAAGAATGCTGATCCGATGTTGTTATTGGGCTGCTGAGGCATGGCAGAATATTCCAGAAAACACTTTCAGAAAATCTTGGAGAAAACTGTGGACATCTTGATTTTCAGGACACTCAGTTGAAAATGAAGAGGAGAATCTCTTACAAATGGTACAGACGATCCCTGGATGTGAAGAAGCCTGTGAAGCAGACATAGATGAATGGATGGCAGCGGATGATGCAAGATTGAAGAATCTTACTGACGTTGATTTAGTGGCTGCTGTGACTCAAGACCAAGTAGAAGTGGACTGTTGTGACGGAAGTGACAGTGGGGCGGAATGTGACAGAGGAGAGCTGGTTCCACACAGTGACGCGGCAGAAGCCCTTGATCTCGTGCTATGCTATTTGGAGCAACAGGCCACTGCTACACCTGCTGATTTAATGTTTGAGATGATGGCACAACTTTGCGTCATATAACACTGTCTTCATTACGCCAAAAACAACGAGTTTTTGTCTTCTAAAAAGTAGGAATAAAGTGCTTGTAAGCATTGTAACTATATCGTAAATTTGATAGTTTTTCTTTCGTTTACTATGCAATGTTTAAACTTAATGTTATCATGCTAATTTTTTTAATAAGTGTGTACTGTACTGTGTAAATTAAAATTGTGTGTATGTAAAGCAGTTAACCATGCAATTAAATACAGTACGAACTGTTTTCATGAATTGTGTTTTAATTCTTTTACCATTTTTCATACTTGGACTTAATTTTTGGCATGCTCGGATTAACCGAACGTTCAGATTAGTGGGACTCTGGTGTAGTTCAGCTTCTGTTAAGAGTAGACAAAGAACCCATTCCTAACTGTAGCATGAAGCTTCACTGTTGAAGAGCTTGGGGGGGGGGGGAGGGGGATGAATCACTGTTGTTGCACTGTAAAGATGCTTTCATCATACTTACACCAATTATTATTGTGTCTTTTATTTTCAGTACCTATCAGCCACTGAATTTTTCATGCAATGAAACTCTGCCAGACACTGTTACATGTTGGGAAAAAACTACACTCACCCGTGTAAATGCCTACAGGATTTTTTTGGTAATGGAATAAGTTTTTCATGCATATAAATTTGTCTATTACTCTTAGCCTATTTTTGAACCTCGTGGCAAATAACTTTTTTTTTTTTCTCTTCCAATTCAAGGCCACTTTCACCTGTGCGATAGGACCTTTTATATTTTTCAATGTTCAGAAAACTAAACCAATCCAGATAACAACAACAGTGTTGAGATGGTTAGGTAAGTTAAACATTTTATTTGCTTTTTGTAACAAGGAAAAGAACTTCAC
This sequence comes from Vandiemenella viatica, assembly GCA_031002005.1. NCBI lineage: Eukaryota > Metazoa > Arthropoda > Insecta > Orthoptera > Morabidae > Vandiemenella > Vandiemenella viatica. The sequence goes on along the minus strand of JARYHS010008075.1, from coordinate 94,403,258 downwards.
ACTCTTGCAATGCCAAATGTCTAGAAGATAGCTTGCCAGCACTTAAGTGCTTGCTGTGTAAACACTTTTTCATGTGGATTGTTAAATTGAATCATTTAGAATACTCTGTATGTATTGCAACATCACAAAATTGTTGCTATTTTTGTAACATTTAAAAATAATTAATTTTACAATTTTCTGTTTGATCTTCTTTTTAAGGAATATACTTTGATTCTAATCACATTTTCTAAAGGTGGGGTTACATGGTTCACTTTTTGTAATCATTTTGGATTAATCGCTCACATTGTAAGGAAATTGCACTGTGTAAACAATGAATCTTCCAAGATGATAGATGAAAGAAGTTGGCTCAGGTACAACTCTTCGTTCACTTTAGATGTCTCACTCTAGTGAATCAAGTGAAACTTCCTCCCAGATCAGTCACACTTGTTTGTTTCTGATTGTTGTTCTCAACACAAAATGGTATTTAAATGTAAAGAACACCACACTTATTTATTTTTAATATTGTTCTATAATTATGAGTGTTTGCGGAACACAAACACTGTAATGTATAAAAATATAAGTGGTTGAGCTATTAACGTGATTTAATTTTGCACTCAATTTCTTCTATTGTCAAAATTGGGAGATTAATTTAAACTATGTAAACAACGTATTCTCGAGAATTAACTAACAATTTTAAAATTGGAAAAAAGTGGTGCCAGTTGTGAATCTAGATATATGGAATCTAGCCTCAAGTGTTACAAAGGACCAAGAAATCTGAGAGTAATTTTTAGCTTCAGTTTGGTTGGAAGACATTTTCTTGTTATATTATCATGCTTTGTAATTAGTGATGAGATTTTTGATCATGAATCTTCAAATTATGATGCATGCATTTGAGGATGAACTTTAAATGCCAATTTGTCCTCCAATACCCATTGTTTCAACGAGATTTCCAAGGCATTTATTCTACCACTCTGCAGTTTAAAATCTCTTTTCCACCAAAACTTTTTTCTGTTAACTTTCTTCATGGTGAAACTTTTAATTTCACATGTGAGTTTTCTGCAAATTAAATCCACTTTAACATTCACAAGTTCATTTGCTGCCATCTTGAAGTAAATTTTAGATGATACTCAAAACGAAAAGTGAACTGTGTAAACCTGCCTTAATCTCAATTAATATCTTACATTTAAGTAGCCGATATTTCTTCAATAAAACAAGTTCTAGAAAAGAAGAGAATGAGGTAGGGAAACACTATTAAGTTATTCACCTGGAGAAATCTTGTCACTGTAGGCCTACATAATCTGTGTTTTACCAAGGCTGGTGGTCGAATGGGAATGTTCAGTCCTGGTGTTCGGAAGGGGTGGTTTCAAATTTCCATCGAGCCATCTAGATTTCAGTTTCCCATGGTTTTCTGAAATAATTCTTGGCAAATGCCAAGATTGGTACTTCAAAAGGATGTGATCCCCTCTTACCTCTAAAGCCCAAAAAACAAAAGGTAGGGAGGAGTGGGCTAAATATTAAATAACAATAATTAGAAACTTTTATATAGTGGTAACAAGAGTGAAACTAGGAAAACTGCTAATCTTCAACAATTAGACTAGCAAGGGGACTACTTCAGGTATGCTGCTTAATCCCAACCACTGTAAAATATTAATCAATGAAATTCTGAAAGTGGGGCTTTGAAAATTTATGAAAATGCGACTGAAAATAAAGCATGACTGTTAATCACCAAAGGTACATTATTTTTTTCATCTTATTAATTTGGCAAGAAATTTATGAAGACCCCTTACTTGAAGTAAATTTTAGTGATACAAAATACTAACTCCAGAACAGAAAATGCAACAAAATTAACTCCTGTGGTGAATTTAAATACTTAGAAGTGAAAATCTTACAGGAAAGCAATGACAAAGAAATTACTAAGGTAACAAAAGGAATAAACTTCGCTGCCAAATTTTATTACTGTTTGATGCCTGTGGTAGGCAAGTTCATGGGACAATGTTAGGTCGTTCAGAAGTGTTTCTTAACTGGTAGTGTGGATTTGAGAGGCTATTCATATGATTTTTTGTTAGCGGGCTACATTCGGAAGGACGCGGGTTCGAATCCCCGTCCAGGCATCCAGATTTGGGTTTTCCATGGTTTCCCCAAATCACTCCAGGGGAATGCCGGGATGCTTCCTTCAAAAATGCCATGGCGGAATTCCTTCCCGTTACTTGTTCCCAGTCCCATCCTGCTTCTAATGACCTTAGCGATCGACGAGGTGTAAAGCCGTTAGCGGGCTACTTGCAAAATATCTTGTATATGAACAAAGTCAATAGTGTAGCACTATCTCTCCACATTTGATAGTGTGTGTCATGAAATGTTTGTAAATAAGATAGAAACCATTGGGATAGATGATAAATTTAATGAGTGGAGAAATCGTAGGAAATATAGGAAGCAAAGAATTAGGAAATGTAGTATTGAGAAAGGTGGAAGTGAAAATATAAGTGTTACAAGATAGTGTAATGGGATGATTCTAATGAAAGACTGTTTACTGTAATATGTCTGATTGTTTGCAGGTGACAGTTATAAAGTAGGATTAAAGTGGGAGAAGATTCTTAACTACAACAGGAAGTTCAGGGTAGAATGAAATTAATATAAATGCCAGGAAGTCAGCTTATTAAATATACAGATAAAAAAGGTAAAGATTATCTATCAGTAATGCTTGTTGAAGGCCTTAAATATATGAAGAAAAAGCATGGGTTTTATCTGATAAGGTGGGAAGATATTTAATCCTTGTATGACATATGATAAACTGTTGGACAATACACATAGGGCAGGTAGCAGGGAGAGGTTTTAAAACCTATAGTTTTTTGATAGGCTGATGGGATGTACAATAGCTTGGTCAGACCATTGCTAGAGTTTGACAAGGTAGAATGAGCTTCAAATTATGGGTGTCAAATACAGGAATTGGAGGGTGTTTGGAGGAAAGCAGCTGGATGTGTGTATGAAAAGTACCATAGAATAGTCAATAACTGATATGATAAAGAAGTTGGAATGAGTTGGGTATACAGTAAGTGGGTGAAGGGAGTATTGGGGGTTTATAATGTATATGTTGGCAGTGAGTTCTGGTGGCATTTGGTGGAATAATTATGACTAGAGATGACCATGAGCACAAACTAGCACTTATTTTAGAGTTAAATAATGAGAATTTTTCTTTTGTAGGGAAGGTTTTCAAGGACTGGTATAAATTAATGGAAATGTTTAAAAATTTACTAAAATGGTAAGAGTATGAAAAGCATTTGTGAAATGTAGGTAGGGTAGATAGTGATATTACCACTGCGGCATGTGCTCCATCGCAATTTAAAAAAAGAAAAAATATATACATGGAGCAGAAACATGAAAAGACAGGGGTTGAACATTAGCATTGGTAAAGAAAGATTTTCGTAGAAATTTTATTTTCCAGAATGCATGCAATAACCAACAATAAAATGAAAGTGACGGTAGAAAAATATGTAACACAAATAGAAAACCACAGATCTGTCCATAATCTTACTTTATATATGTGTACTGAAGTTTGTTTTCCATGTTAAACTGTTGATCTTGGAGGAAAGGAAGTGGCTATCTTGTCTCACTCACTGGCCTAGTATACCTACTTTCTCCACAATCTAAGTGATGGCTGGATACGCCCAAAGTTGAGTTTTGCATTGAAATAAAGATAGTTACCCAGGTTTTTTTTTTTAAGTGACAGCAATGTAGTGAACATGAAAATCAGTTTTTTTTCCCTCTTTGTGATGTGAATGTTCAACATTTGTTAGCAGTAATCTTCAGTATCTTTACATGTAAATAATTTTTAGTAACAGAGGTCAATTTTTCCTGTATGCAATTGCAAATATTTTACACTATAAAATTTCTTAGAATAGTATTTGTTTTATTTACAGGAAATTTAACATGTTAATTTACTTTTCTTTCAGCATTTGGCTTCATGACTATTTATGCAACATACAAACTAATTGTGGATGGACCAAAAGGACATCCTCCTATTGCAGACCCAAAAGGAGTGCCAAGTTTGTTTGGTGCATGTGTATACTCTTTTATGTGTCATCACTCACTCCCAGCTCTGGTTTCACCTATAGCAGATAAAAGCAGGCTGTCTAGATATTTGGCATATGACTACTTACTTATTGCCATTTTCTATGTGCTGCTTGCAATGACAGGTGCTTTCGCATTTCAACATCTGGATGACCTATATACACTAGATTTTGGACCTCATGGATCGGGAAATTGTAGTTCTGATGTTGATAAATGTATACAGTTTGCAGGTTACTTACTTGCTCTTTTCCCTGTGTTTACTCTGGGTGCCAGTTTCCCAGTCATTGCTATAACATTAAGCAATAACCTAAAATCATTAATTTTGACAGAAGGGCGCCATTATAGGTGGTGTACACGCAAGTTTCTTTTTCCTCTCCTTACAATTATTCCACCAGTTTCAATTGCAATGATAACAGAGGATCTTAAAATATTAGTTGGGGTCACTGGCTCATATGCAGGTGTTGGAATCCAGTATGTCATTCCTGCATTACTGGTATTCTATGCTAGGAAAAAGACTATGGAAGTTATTGGTGTAGGTGTGAAAAATAACTTCGCTTCTCCTTTTTCCAGTAAATGTTGGGTTATGTTTGTAATAATTTGGGCTGTTTGTTGTATAATTTTGGTGACAGTGAATTTTATTATGAAATATTTAATTTAATATGCTGTGTAAACTTTATAAATAATGCATTAAATTAAGATTGCCATGTTTTCATTTTTGGCAGTTGGCAAATTACAACTTTTTACAAATTTGTTTCTTGTTCTTTCCAATTTTGCAAGGGCTTTTAGCTGGATTGTTTAGAATCATTAGTTTGGTCTCTGGCTGGTCTTGTTTTTCTTAAACCTGAAAATCAAATATAACAGAACACTTGAAATATATTCATATTTGGAATTTTTTTTAGAATTCAACATGCACTTTGTTTCAGATTGTATTTTTACAGTTTAATATTTTTTAGATCAATTGACTGATTTTCATTTTTTGTTAGACAAATGCTGTAACTGAAGTGAAATTCAGTTCCATTGCACTAAATTAGATTAAATAGTGCAGATCCTTTGAAACTGTGACTGATTTCATTTGGTGTTCAGTGTTCTCACTGGAGAAAAAAATACATTAAAACTGTTATAAATAAATTTTAATCTGTAAGCAACACACAACTGGAAGGATTGGGAATGTTCAGTTGTATGGGTTGGGATTTATAGTATGATGAATAGATCTTTGCATAGTAAACTGTACCTTATGCTTATTTTTGTAAGTGAAATAAAATAATTTTAATCAAGAGGGATAAAATTTCTGGTTTCTCAAAATAGCATCTTGATTTTGTCTTGAAAGAATATTGGTATATAATTTCAGTTTTTGACAAACAAGTGTTGTCAGTTTTCTTTCTGTATCACCACTTTTTTTAAACTTAATTTTTTCTTATGATACAAGTCCATATATTGCTGAACTTGATTCTGTGAAAAGCATTGTTTATTCACAGTGCATTGGACTAGCACTACAAGTAATAGTTTGTGTCAGAGGTATACAATTGAAAAACATTGTTGCATAACAGTATCATCTCTTTCAATCCATAACTGATGTATTTGAATTGCTAGGTACTGTTGCACTGTTTCATGTAAAAGATCATCTCTCTGCTACTTAATGAAGCTTTTTTATGCATTTAATTGCATTTCTACCATTACTCAGCAGTCTTATTGAAGTGTATTTTGATATGAAAGTAAATTCTAAATTGTATTGTTAAAATTTTTATAAATTCAGATGTTTTTGTGGCTAAATGATTGGTATTTTATACTATTTCAGTGAGATTTCATGATTAATACAGAAATCAATAATCTTTATAGACCAGTTAAAGTCACCAATTATGGGAGTTGTAATATATCACCTCTCCTACTTACATGCCTTTCAGGTGATTATTCTACTCAACGTGTGAGGGAAGAATGTTAAAAATCATTTTGATATTTCAGTTTATGGAACTTGAATTTTTATATCCATGTTGTTACTTTCTCAGTAAATGACAGTATAAAGTATTGTAACCATTAAATATTTGAAGGCTAAATTTCAGCAATTCCTGGTTGGTACACCTTTGAACATTCTATTTTTGTTGGTCGAGTTTATAGAGAAAAACTTGTCAGGTCTCCCCTCTCTCTCTCTCTCTCTCTCTCTCTCTCTCTCTCTCCCCAAGAATACCTTAAAATGAAACCAGTTTGTGCCATATTTGATGGGACTGTACAGCTGGTAGATAAGTGATGTAATTTTTTAATTGGATTTTTGGCATTGTTTAATCAAGAGGTTCCAAGGTTTATTTGTAGGTATGTAAGCTGCAGTGGAGGGGGAAATATTAAAGGGTGTGGATTTGGATATACAAATGTACACAATGTGGAGAAAAGTTATTTGATGGTAGAATATCAACACAGTTTTCACAAGACATATCAATTTCTAGGTTTGTAACTGTTTCACCATTGAAGGAGATGCCATTTTTATGTTAGTTATTGCATATTTCTCTATGAAAAACTTTTAAAATTGTTGTTGCTAACATTGTTATAATCTTTAGAGGCTTGTAAATATTTAGAATAGGTATGTTATTTGTTATTAACAAGCTTGTCATAATAGTAGTTAGTCCCATATTGTGATTAGTGTTCTTTATGGGGCCTAATCTCAATACGGTTTAAAGTAGCTGTTTGTATAGAAAATTGTTAAAATATCACCTGTCCACAAAATTAGCTGGGGTAATTAATGAACAGTTCTCATTGATCCTGATCTCTTAAAGTATTAATGGGCAGAAAACTTGCATCTTCTGTTGTGCTCAAAAATTATGACTGTAATCAAAGCAAATTGTTTATGGGAATCAACAACCATGTTTAACAGCTTTCTTGCTTTGAAGAAAATCATTAACTTTTCCCTGGATTTTGATTCCCACATTTTTTAAATTTATTGTCTTGGGAATTGTTTGCTTCAAGTAAATTATATTTAATACTCTCCCTACATTTTTCAGAAATTTATTGTGGCCATTAGTTGTGCAGTATAATAGTCTGGTTGGTTATGAAAAAAATTCTGAATGCAAGGCAGTAGAATGACAATAGTGGCAGAATGGGCAAAATGCCACAGGCCCAGAGGGGTTCCACCCCTTCACACAGGCTGCATGTTTTTTTTTTCCTTGTGGCTTTACATCTCGTTGACGTCAAGGTCATTAGAGGCAGGAAAGGATTAGGGAGGGGGTTGCATGGAATGGGAAGGAATTTGGCCATGATCGTTTAAGGAAGCATCCAGGCATTTACCTAGAGTAATTTGGGAGAGTTGTTGTGCAGGGCAGTAGTAGAGCTAAAGAAAAGGGGTACCCCAGTTGGCACATCCCTTCCCAAGATCTGGCACTGAGGGAGGGCCCCATCCAATGAATTTGCCTTGGCCCTCAACAGTATAGTTATGCCACTGATGCTAGGAAGCATCAGACTTTATTATTGATGTGTATTCCTTGGTCCTTTTTAAACTTAAAATTGCCTTATGCATAAAGAACAGTTTGTTTAGCTTAGTGTTTTTCATCAAGCGGATTTTTTTTTTTTAATTTTGGTTTTATAAGAGAATTATCTTCGTACACTGAATTAGCTTGCCTCTGGAAATAATTGCATCACTTTACAACTGAACACAATACCTTCCCTAAAATCAATAAGAACTGAATTGCTGCAGTGTGGTAAACGATCCCGAGTTGAAGTATTATAAACTTCAACATTTTTGTTGTCTATGTAAAACAGTTGGTAAAGTTTGAATCATCATAGGGAAGAGGCAAATGAGTGGCTGAAATTATATTCTCTTGAAGTTCACCAACAAAGCCATGAACTACTATGTTTAAGTTGTCAGTGGAAGCTTTGTTGACTTTATTACCACTTAAAGCTCAACTTACTGCTTAATGTTCCTAATTAATTATAATTCTTTTTCACTTTATTTATTGTTACCTGCAACCGTAGAGCAGGAAGAAAGGCAATGAGGTGATAATTCGGTAAGACAAAAATTTACCTACTACACACCAGAAGTAGACAGCAGTGCCAAAACACTCTAAAACACACACAATGCAATTTTTTGGGCTATACCCTCACTCAAAATAGAAAAATGACTGAGTTATCACAGGGACTTGCGGTCAACCCAGCCACATAAAAATTATTGTGGCTGTGTTCAGTGTGGATGCCGGTATGAGTAAGGGCAGAGTCCTAAATATTTGTCACTGCTGCCTTCCTCTGTTCAACATTGGTGAATGCTGGGTGGAGTTACTTTCCTTTCCATATTTACTTATTGTTAAATATTAGATAGATTTGTTATACTACCCTAACTGATGTGTATGCGTTAAAAATAATAATTGAGGTAAATATCCTTCCACCCAGCAGCCTGTGTCATGTGGAACATGTTATTTCCTATGTGTCATATCAGGTATCTGGTACACTGTTAATTTTTTCAGGATTATGTTTACATTAATGTTAAAATGTCACATCATTTTACATGTAAAAAAAATTCTCTGAACAATATTTTATGCAGTTGTATTTTCAGAATATACATTTTTCTGGAGAAAATTTTGAATTTTTTAAAAAATATTTTTATTTATTTCTTAGAACTGAATTTTCAATTGATTTTGTTTCTCTACAATTAAAAAACCTCAATAGATTTTTCTGTAGATGGTATTTCTAATGTAGAATGTTTTCAGTTGTAAAAATGATATATGAATTGAGTTGTTTCTACAATCTACTTGTTGTCAATTCACTCGTACCAAAACTTCCATTTCTTTTTAAAAAGTCAGTTGCAGATCTTATGTCATGATAGTATTATGATGGTATTTCGTAACTTGAAGTACAGCGACAGATTGTGGGGTTAATTCTCCAGTTATTACTAGTTTTAAGTTGGGGGATAAAGAAAAATAACATTTCTGATAATAATTGCATTTGATTATTGTAATGCTCCAGACATAAAACTTCAGTCTCGTACAGTTTACTAAGGTAAACATTGCTGTTTTAAATTTGTTTCTAATTAACATGTGCATTAATCAGGGTAACTGGAGTTAGGCTAAGAAGCCAACATTTTTGGTTATTTATTTTGTTGGTAAAAGTACTTTTTAATGTTCTGCAGCTGACTGATATTTTAAGACTGTTTTAATAAGTATCAATGTATTTATAGTTCAGTAGTTCCAAAGAGTTGGAATTGGTATTTAAATGTCTGAAAATGTGATTTTTTTGTTATACAATGCAAAATATCTTTATAAAATTGAATATTTTTGTAATATTTATATGTCAAAGACTAAAATATACATTTGCTACTAAGAGTTTACTTTTTTACTCTCGTGGTTGAGGACTGTTAACATGCTAACTTCTCCCTCTTCCTTTGCAAGTGTAAACCTCTGTTAAGTATTTATTGCTTTAATCCCTTCACAGATTTGAAGAACAGAAATATTTATTTTAAATAAAAACTGGGAAACTAAAAATTACTCACCATGTTAGTTTCCCTTGGAAAATGAATGGGAATATTTGTTGGCCGTTGAAGTGAGAAAATTATTATGGAGCTTTAAAGCCAATATGGTTACAACAAAGTGATAACAAAAAAACATATTATTAGGACTGACAGTGACTGGTTTATCAGTGCTAAGATCAGTGGAGGTAGAGTTCAGCATAATGCCTGTGTAAGGAGCTAGCTTACTACCGGGGTAGTAGTATGCCTTCACCTTAACTAACCACTTGTTTCTTGAAAAGTTATGCCAAAATCCCAACTGTTCAAAATTACTAAACCATGAAAAATACCTTGGATAAATCAACTGTAATGTAACTACGGTTGCCACTTTTCATAATGAACCTTGGGAAAGAAAAGATTAGTTTATAACTACGAGCATAGAAACACTTTACACTTTTAACAAAATCACTATATTCTTGGCCATGCATTGCCAAAAGATTGCTGGTTTTGAAGGAATACAGACCACAAGAGTTCCCTAAATAATTTAATGAAGTTACATTATGAAGATGCTAAGTGAAACATTCCCCACTCAGCCTTTCATGGCGGCCGGGGCACATGTCCAAAAGAACTACTTTCAAGGCTGTACCCAGAGTAGCTCACACAGTCCCGGACAACAGATCTGCTCCCTACCAAAATCTTAGTCCCACTGATGAAATGGCGGGTCAAATCCCTAATATAATCCTCCAGGTCACGTGAGGCCCAGAACATAGTCCAGCAATAATTTGTAACGTAGAGCTCCCAAAATTTTATGTTAGTTAGAGGACTTTCTAATGATCAGTTTACTTTATCATAGCTTTTGCTCTAAACTTACTCAATTAGTTGTAAAAAATTAAAACGTGTTGTTGCGTATTGATACTGTTTTTGCAGGTGTGACGTCAAGTTCCGCCGTCCAAACCTTGGTGCCGGAATTCTATAGTTTGGGTTTTTAAATGTATATAATTTTATTCACCAGCTTCTCAGCTTTCCAATGATATCCCGATCTTATCTTTAGCTGCTCTGGTTGGCTTGTAATTAATTTTCTAAAATACCGGTTTCCTCCTGGCCCCGCGCCATTTATAATTTTCAATTTCCAAAGTGTTTTCATCGAATTATTATGAAAGTAAAGCCTATCTCGAAAAATGGCTTTCAGCACATTTTACTGTTGTTTCTATTATATATTTCAAAAGTGTTTTTATCCACAGAGTTTATTTACTATGTCCAAAACTTTAATTTGCATATGGAAGCATGTTGATCTGAAATGTAATTACTTAAACAGTCTCACGCCCAGCTGACTGTATGGAATGGTTCGAAATTTTAGTATATTGTGCAGTGTTTTATTTAGTTGTATGTACGTTACCAGCTGACTTAGGAACTGCTTTAAATGTGTTATCTGTGTTTAAAAGTGCTGGTTTGCGACTAGGTATAAAACTTATTTTCTAGTTTTAAATTGCCTGAAACTGTCGACCATGTGTTATTTATTGCAAAATTTACCTTCTCATAGTTGACTATTATTGTAACCATTTTTTACTGTGTCAAAAAGTGTTTTTAAATAGTAATATTGTCTCGTGACAATGTTTAGAACCTATTAAGATGGATTATTCTCTATTGCAGTGATTTATGCAGGTTTAAAGACTATTTTATTATTTATGGTTTATGTGCAGTGTATATTGTGTTTAGTTTTTTTAAAGCTTTAAATCGTCACGTTGTAATGGTATCTTTCCATAAAAGGGGGGGGGGGGCAATTACCTTGAAATTTTACTGAGAAAATTAAAATTAATTTGTTAAACAGGTTAATCTGGTGAACCAGAATCTTGAATGCTGTAAGAATTACAGATAAATAAAATATTGAATTTATTTGATCTTCTGGCTTATGCACTGCTGGGTATATTTAATTTTAATGTTGAAGTGTACAACTTGTACTCCCCTTTTTAATTTAAATTACTTTTTATTTTAATTAATTGGTCAACACTGAAACCATTATTACTATATGAAATTAATGAAAAGTGGAATTGAGATTGTGCTGTACAGGTCGGCAACACCGTTTCACGTTCAACTAACATTGATATTTATTATAACAATTCCTTTTCAAATACAATGCATCAATCCACCTAAAATATAATAGTTTACACATATCAGTCCGCAGGTGTTGTTAAGTGTCCTTCCACTAAACACAACGGGTCAAGGAGAATCTCTAGGATGCAAGTTTGGCAATCAATACGACACTTCGGGTTTTTTTTTTTATTTTTTTTTATTTTTTTTATCAAGATCACTCTGTGGTTAGCATCTTTCGAAGGTGCCAGGTCGGCTTCCAGTGGTCTTCCATCGGCGACGACCTATCTGTACGTTCGTCGGTTGCCTCATTCGCTCCACAGGTGACATGCAACACAGAGCACCACAACAGTATGTGCTAACCTTAGCCGCTCGCATCACATTCACTCATCTCTCGGCTGCCAAGCACGCACCCACACTCCCCGCAGTCTACTGTCCACTCCACACACACCTAATGGCCCTCGCTACCTGCTCAAGGCCGCATTCCTGAGCAGCCCTGTAACCCTTTGTTTCACTTGTCCATCTGCCTGAGCCGATAGCCCAGCATACCACGAATACACCATGTAGTGTAGTTATACACTACAATGTTAAGCACAAGATATTAAAACATGCAAGCAATACCTAGGCCTTACAATTTGCCGGATAAATGCAAATATTAATAGGTTTAAGTACAGGGTGCGGCAAAATGATCTGATGGTTTTCGCCGCCGTATTGTAGAGCGAGTAGATGGTGGAGGGTGGTGGGGATAGGCGCATTCCAGAGCCCACACGTGGACATTTGTAGTAACCATGGAGCAGTGGTCGGGTGAGTACTGTGATTTTGTTGTCGAGGCGTTTTTTGAAAGTTGCGATTCCTGCGTTGCTGCTCATTGGCAGTTCCATAGACGTTTCAATGTGGGTCCAAGGGGAATAATCCCAACTCGTAACAGAATTATGCTGTGGGTGAGTACCTTCATAGCTACCGGTTCAGCATTAAAAAAGTCTACAGGCCATCCAAGATAAGCCTGGATGCCAGAGAATATCAATCAAGTAAGAGAAGCTGTGGAAGCCAGTCCTCGGCGGTCGGCCCGCAAACAAGCTGCTGCTTTGCACATGTCTGACCGCTCAGTGAGACGAATATTGCGTCTCGATCTGCACTTCCATCCGTAAAAAGTGGCTACTGTCCCGCAATTAAAGCCTAATGACTATGCAAAGCGTAAAGCATTTGCAGAAGAAATGATTGCGATGTTGACTGATGAAACAATTTTAATGATGAACAACGAGGCACATTTCCATCTGGATGGTTATGTTAACAAACAGAACTTTCGTTAGGCCTATTGGTCGGCTACAAATCCGAAACAACTCCATGAACGTCCTAAGGTTACCGTGTGGTGTGGTGTAACGAAAAGGTGTGTCATTGGGCCATACTTCTTTGAAGAGGGTGGTCGAACCGTTACGGTTAATTCGCAACGTTATTTGTTGATGTTGAAAAACTTCCTGATCCCTGAACTTAAGAGAAATAGTTTAGTGTGCAGGAGTATATTGTTCCAGCAGGATGGGGCAACTGCCCATACATCCAATGAAGTTATGGACGTATTGAGAAGCAAGTTTCGTGGTCGAGCGATCTCTCGCGTTTTGGGGACATTGAATGGCCAGCTCGCTCTCCAGACCTTAGCGTTTGTGATTTTTTTCTTGTGGGGTTCCTTAAAGCAAGAGTTTACACAAACAAACCCCCCACACTGGACGAACTGAAAGAAGCCATAGGCCAAGAAATCGCCAACCTGCCTCGTGCGATGTTAGAGCAGGTGTTCAACAGCTTCAGTGCAAGGCTGGAAGAATGCTCGGTCAAAGACGGACGTCATTTAAAGGACGTTATCTTCACATCTTAAACGGATGAAATTGGTTGTTCTGATATTATTTTCATTAATTTACATGAACACCCTTCTGTAATAAGCAATAAAATATTTTGTATCACTTTTATTTTTCATGTAGTGTTTACTTTAAAACCGTCAGATCTTTTTGCCGCACCCTGTATTTCAGAGATCTGCAAAGTGAATGTAAAGTAATGCGGCATCGCAGGCCAATAGATAAAAGTTAAACATTTTACAAAATTCCCAGCGGCGCCAATTAAAGTGAAAACATCATTTGAATTATGTTATGATGAGCAAGATTCTTAAAAGTTCAATATTGGTGAATATGGATTATTAGCTAGCTCAGCAATATTCCCATGATCAGAGCAGACAGGTGTGTAAACCTCGTCAAAAACCCATGGAACCAATGACCTGGCGTTGGTACATTACTGTTGTTGCAACTGCTTGGAGATTGCGACACTCTGTATCGCGGCCAGACCATCGGTGTGAGCGCATCAATGGTGATTGCCTCTGCGAGATAGTACGCTACGCCTCCAGCCAGAAATAATCTATCTTAAAGTACGGACGAACAGCCAGTCGTGTGTGTCGGGTCACACCCTATCAGTACGTCTGAACAGCAAGTCTCTCGTGATGGCGTCTTTTCTGCCGCCACGAAGAAATCAGCTTACCCTCTCCCAGCACATGGAAAAGAAGCTTGGCGTCAACAAATGTAGACCCCGTGACTACACACGATTGGTGAATCTGCGTATACCACAAGCACATGTGTCATGGCATTGCAACCATTGGTCGTTCGGTTTTGTGCACAGTTCCTGTCGTCCCGTATCCTCGGTGTCCTCGCCGGGGTGCGTTGCCCTTGCTAGGCTAACGGGAATTTTCCGTTCTCTACTGGACCTGCTATTGTCCTCCCCCGCGACAGTCTGTCGCCAGGCAGGCTTTATCTGCTGTTTGAACGTTCTAAACTGCCACCGAGTGTTAGCATTTTCACCGTTCAATTCCCTTTTTTTTTTTTTTTTTTTTTTTTTTAACAGCAATCTTGCAATAAACTAAAATTATACAACAATAAATTCGGCCGCTCTGGCTTAATACACATAATTACCTATGAATTGATTAGCTCTAAATAATTCACATATTTTAATAAAATAAATATGATAAATCTGAATATTAATATATTCATTGGGGGATGACGCTGGCATACCAAAATACGCGTCCCACCAAAGAAAAAAGAAATATTGATAAGATAATTTTATTTAAAACTATACTAATTCCCTATTGCAGTGGTAAAATACTGTCCATTTCCATTTAGGATTACAGCATTGCGATTCTAGTTCAACGCTAATTTTCATCGGATGCATATGACCTTTAAACTGTGTAGATTGGACATGTGATTCTGGTCACCTTTCTACATTAGTTACAAAAAAAATAAATAAACAGGAAACAAATTAGTTATACCCATTCAAACAAAAATAACACAAACTACACATAACGTTTCTCAACATTGAAATCATATAAATCCATTATATACAATTGACTGTGTAAATTCGGCACATGTGTTGAAGTCGAAATTAAATGACAGGAGGTCAATTGACATAAAAGACCGCATCGAATGTTAAACTAGCAAAGTTGACATAAACATGTCAGAACCACTTCAAAAGAAAATCAAAGAAAATAGACCCGCCACTGAATTTTCATGGCTGCTATGCAATAATTCTAATGTAGGTTCTTATAGAAAACAATTCTGCTTTCTTCAAAATTTCATGAATAATAAGGATGACATCAAAGCAACGGAATTTGACACGAATACGGGACACGATGATTCTATTAAACACTTAGTTGTTCAAGTTTTGTACCGACATCAAAATGATGTTATAGCTAAGGAAACCGCAATGCCAATTGAACCCTGTTACGCTGTAAATTCAACGATTATCCTTAAGGAAAACGAAGCTAAGCATTCAATACAACGAAGTAAGAGCATTTCTCCTTCACGCGTCAAGACGTGAACATGAACGGCTAATAAGTTGAAGGCGTTCGTGTGATCTTTCATGTGTCGTTATATGATAATTGATCAGCCATCGGTGAAGGACAATTATTAGGTTTTATGGCGGATGGGGAAAAAAAAATATGTTGATGCCCACGGGTATTCAAGATGGAATTTCTCGCATCCCCGAATGACGCAATCATACAATAATTGATAGTAGGCATTGCGGATACACGTCGACTTATGCTGCCAAACTAATCAAAATTATCCTTCCGTCCAAAAAGACCAGAGACAACGAATAGCGTATGCTATCAGTCTTGAGAACACACTTTCTGAATAGCTCAATGAATGACGCTAGAATGTTTCGATTTGAAAATACATTGCCGTCATACAATGCTTTACGATTCGCATAATGAGCTTTCAGCTTAAAATGTTGAATGGGTTTAAACGATTTCGTTTTGCGTTATGTGGTCCACCAGTTAATGCAGTTCTTCAAGGGCTGTCGGCCTTTGTACCTGACCGTACGACCCTTAGGTAACGATCTTCCAAGAAGCAGCGGAACAATAACCAGAGCTGTTACAACCAAGCTGGCACTTTCCCTGTCTATGCCCATATCACCGTTAATCAGTTACGTGATCGGCGCTATCCTGCGACAGGCGTTAATTTCCTGCTTCATAAAATAAATCCTTATCAGATAAACCTCAGTTACCTATTCAATTACTGTATTGACATCTTTCTTTACAATTTCAAAACCCGATAAGTCCAAATACTTGCCTTTTTGTCACCATTTCTGGCATGCTGGATAACTTGATAACAATGCCTACATAGTGCACTTGAGTCGTCCATGGACCTTCGTTTGGTAAATGAGTCTGTTTGTGTAATACGCGTCCTCGGTGCATCCGACAGAAGCTCGCGTGACATGAAACCCTTGGCTCACAGTAGCCACAGAGCAGATTCTCTCGCCCGCTGCGCCTAATGAGTTTCTCGGAACTTCCATTATGTCCGGTTGCATGCTTTCTTTTGCGGATACAGGTGAAAGCCTCGAGCATGTTTTCTGGAAATGTATTTCAGGGCACCAGTATGTTTGATCCCACAGTTTTGTATATTAGATGACGGATTGAAAATCATCTTACTCAGACGGACTTCAGAAAAACATTTTAAGCCTTGAATTTTCGAGCGAGTTTTTTCCTGTCGCAGGGGACGGAAAATCTGGTTGACTTTATGCAAACACACGCACACTGAAAAGTTCAACGCGATGTCTGGATATTGCTAATTTTGTGGATTACCTCCCGCATCCAAACAACATTGAGCGAACTTTGAATTAACTCGTCCTCTTCCAAACAAAGACATGTACTGCGGATCTTTTGATTCACACCCTACATAAGTTTTAGGTTTTATTAACCTCTGCCTCTTTGCTGTCGGTACAATACGATTTGTACAACTGGCATTCAAGAGGTTATAAATTTTCGCTTTCAAATAGAAAATTTCTTTTATCAGACGCTCAGTGGTAGCCGTGTTAATTGATTCACTCGGAATCTGCATTTCTACAATCTGGGAAACTTCCTTACTTTGATCGCAGTGATCATACTCTGATTCTACCGTGGTTTCCCGGCGATTATTAAGGTTAATACCTGCAGGATTACTTATTTATGTCACACTGGTGTCTAGCTTTTTCGCGACTCCTTCATTAGCATTCTTCAATGAATCACAAACTACAGCAGGCTTTTCCATTTGTGGGACGCTCCTTCGCATTTCATTTTTACATTCTCTTATTTCTTGACAGATTGCATCGTGAACGTTGCATATCTTATCATTCAAACCTTTCAGTTGCGAAATATGCGAATCGAAACGCTTCACTTGCAAATCGAAAAGCTTGTCTAGCAAATCAAAATTTTTGTTCATCAAGTCCTTTTGTTCATCAAGACGCTTATTTAATTCCTCCTTCAACGAATCAGAATTCATTTTTATTAATTCACCCAGCAAGGTAAGCAGTATGTCTTGCAATTGCAAAGACTGCTGTAACAATTCTGCCATGTTTTGTGACGTGCAATGTTTCCTGATTTAGTTGTGTGGGTGGGTTTTCTGATCTTTCACTTTAATCTTAAAAAGGAAGGCATTGAACATTCATTTCTCTCGTCCATTTTATGAACTTAATATCTTGAGAAACTCCTTACAGATAACTGAGGGTTACTTCTTGTATTGTCTGGATGGTCCCGCCATCCTTCGGCATTCCAATAGGGGGTCTGGAGAAACAATCTGCCACAAAGTTTTCTTTCCCCGGGAAATATTTGATATCAAACTAAAACTCTTGAAGTAACAGAGCACAACGTGATAATCTACCATGGGTCAGTCGACAATTCATCAAGAACGAAAGGGCCCTATGATCAATATGGATAATTATCTTTCTTCCTAGAAAGCGATGACTGAACTTCTGAAAATTCCAGACTAAGGCTAATGCCTCAATTGCTGTTACACAATATCTTATTTCATGGGCGTTGAGCATTGTACTGGCAAAAGCAATTGTATGGTGTTCCTTTAACCCATTTACTTCCTTCTCTTTGAAAATTTCGGCGCCTAAACGATAGTGCGAACTGTCGGTGGCTAGACAAACGTCTAAATCCCAACTGGGATATGAAAGGAATCTTCTTTGCGCCAAACCTTGTTTGATGTTGTGGAAGTCTCTCTGATACTCATCTGTCCATTTCCAAGCTGAATTCTTTTGATCTAGTTTCCATAGATTTAGGCTGTTTAATTGTTGCTCTGGTACAAATTTTTGATAGAAGCCGCATATCCCTAAGAAGCTTTTCAGTTGCGTTTTGTTGGTCGGTCGAGGAAACCTGTGAATAGCCTCCAACCTTGAGTCATCTATCAGAATCCCTTCTATTGTGATCCCCGAGCGTGGTGGGTGAACGGTTAACATTCTGGCCTCGCATTCGGGAGGACACGAGTTCGAATACCCGTCCGGGCATCCAGATTTGGGTTTTCTATGGTTTCCCAAAATCACTCCAGGCGAATGCTGCGATGCTTCCTCCAAAAATGCCATAGCCGAATTCCTTCCCATTCCTTGTCCCCAGTATCATCCCGCCTCTAATGACCTTAGCCGTCAATGTGGTGTAAAGCAATAAGTAAAAAAAAAAAAAAAAAAAAAAATAGTGTGATCACATGTCCTAGTAATTTCAAGTGTGACCATAAGAAAATGCATTTCTTCTTTTTCAAAGTCATTCCAGCATTTTGTATCGCCATAAGGACGTCCCTCAATAACTCCCAATGTTCTTCAGTTGTCTCGGTTGCAATAGTTATATCGTCGATGCACACCTGTATTCTCTCTCAGCTCTTTACCTAGTACTTGGCCTAGAGTTCTGATGAAATGGGCCACAGAATTATTCAGTCTGAATGGAAGTACCTTAAATTGCTAACATCTTCCTTCGAACCTGAATGCAGTGTACTTTCGAGACTCTTCATGAATGGAAATCTGCCAATATGATGAAGTGAGATCAAGAGATAACAAATATTTCACCCCATGGAATTTTTATAGTATATTGTCCACTCTCTCTGGATGATCTCTCTGTTATCAAAATTTTTAGTGCCCTCGTGTCAAGTATTAATCTAATGGATTTATCCGCTTTTGTCACAACTAACAGCGGACTTGTGTACTCACTGTGCGACCTCTCAATGATTCCCCAACTTTCCATGCGTTCCAATTCTTCTCTCACTTTGTCCCTTTTTGATAGTGGGATGGGGTATGGTTTTATGGAAAAGGGTTTTCCTTCCTTTACTTTGAAACGACACTGGTAACCCTTTACCAGGCCAGGCTTGTTAGAGATGTTCTCGAAATGTTCTTATATATCCCGCGGGCATATTCCAAACTCTCCACCATCTGGTTGATCAATTTTCCTCTCTTTCTCACTGTTGTCTTCGTCACCTTCTCCATCTCTCGAGTGTCCTACTCTTTGGGGTAGTCTTCAACCTCGGTACAGTCTACCTTGATCCCAGTAAAACTCTCTCCAGGCTCACTCCTAGCATTTCCAATTTCCGCTCGACATTTCTTTCGTTCAATGTAAAACTCCATGTATCCTTTTCCACAGTGCAATATGGTGACCGTTGGTATGATCCAATCCACACCAATGATACAGTCAACATTGAGATTGCGGGTCACATACATATGAATCCCCGGTTCCTGTCCATCCACTTTTCCTATCAACAAAACTTGTATCGTCACTTACTTACTCTTCTTCCCAGTAACTGGCACTATCGTAATCGTGTTTGTAGGCCAATACTCAAATTCATGTGTTTCTGCAAGCTGCTTGTATAGAGTTTCTGATATACATGAAACTTCTACCCCTGTATCAATCACTGCTCTCACTTTCTTCCCTAATACATCGATCTCTACGGTTGGCACCCTGAATATCCTTTGCTTCAACTGATTATCTTCTTCTACAAGGTCCTCCCTGGGATCACTAAGCTATAATGAGGTTAAATGCAATTCCATGACTAAACACTTCGCTCTTTCTTTCTTTAACTTGATATCACTTTTCTTTTCTTCATTCAAATCTCCTTTTGTGTCTTCTTCATTCTATTGGTTAAAACCTTGTTCATCCTTTTTCTTGATGTTGGTTTTCTCCGTAGTCAATTGACCAGTCGCTGACGCGATTACCACTCCCACTTCAATACTGACTAACTGTCCATCCTCCAGAATTAAATATTCTGACCAGAGGATGTTTTGGATAGGATTGTCTATTGTTCTGCAAATACGTTCATACTCTAACGTATTATCATCTTCCTCTTCTTCACTATAGTCGTCTGCTTCATTCTTTTCTTCTTCTGCACCTGCTGTGACTCTTATTACGTTTATAGAACGAGAATCATTTCTCGGCACTATGTTGTTCTCTTAAAGGTGTTGCTGTCTTTAGAGATCAGCACCATTCCACTATCACCAAAAGTATATAGGCTTTGATCGTAGTTTTCATCAAATTGTGGGTATTATTGCTCCTTGCTGTCGGAAACTCCCTCCATGTCTATTTCTTCTCTCTCTTCGCTAGGCCTTTTTCTTCCTAAGGAAGAACTCTCGGTCACTGCGAGACTATTTACCCAAGTATTACCATTGCATTCTTCTTCTTCCATTAAATCATCTTCAATCCTAATGACAAAATAATCTGTTCTCTTGCAAAACTGCCAAAATTCCTCAATCTCTGCTAACTTACAGGGATCAACTCGATCTTGTTTTGTAAACATTGTACCTGATAAACAAGATACCACCTATCCTCGGTCATTTATGGATTGTTCAGAATGAATGATGAATTCAGCACCTCTTGTAGTTAAACGGTTTCCTTTTTGTAGGAGGGATGGCACTTTTCGTCTTTCTGTTGGCGTTTCCTTTGGTGGTCTAACAGCCTGTTCTGCCCCTGGTCGGACCAAAACAGTGGCAGCTAGCAGTTTCCCTCTTCATGCTTTCCTTTGAAGGGATTGCTAGACGTCTTTGGTTTACCCTCTTGCTGATTTCTCTGGTCATTATTCTGCTGGTTCCGCTCTCTACTTCGACCTCTATCTTGTTCTTGTTCATGTCTGAAGTTAAAATTACTTCTACTGGACCCCTGTTTTCTTGTCCTCTCCTCCAGTTATGTTGAACATTTCCATGTTCATCTCTTTTATCTTTATAGTTTTCTCTCCTTCCTCTATCGCGTGATTCATTTCGGTTCTCTCTCTCTCTCTCTTCCAATTCATCTTCTCTTGTGCATCAATCTCCCCGACATCTGGATAGCTTCAGTAATATTCTTTATCTGGTGGCTGGCGAAAATCAGCTGCGTGGGTTCTGGCAACCTGGCCATGATTATTTCAACATATTCTGCTTCGCTATATGGTCGGTCAAGGTAATGGCACTGAGCCAAACACCTAAGGAAGAGGTCTCAACTCAGACTTGACAGCTACCTGCCTCTCTATAGACCAAAAGTGTCTCAGAAACTCTTCTTGGAAGCATGGGTAAGTCTTGTACTCTTTTGAAAAATGGTCACCCCATAGACACGCTCTTCCCCTCATGTATTGGTGAACCATCCTTATCTTTCATTCATCTAAAGCAACTTGGAAAGGTGTGTACATTTCAAAATTATCCAAGAAATCCACTGGGTGCAGCTTCCCTGTGACATCAAACTTCTTGAGTTCTCGTTTTCTTCTACCATGTATGCTTGACAGCAGGAAATACTAAAAATCCCTTGGTATTTGCTGATTTCTTCTTTTATTGCCACTGGCACCTGTTTCTTCAAACTTCCCTCAACTTCCTGTTTTACCATGACTGGTACTTTTCTGTTGATCTTGTCTTCTATTTCACTACTTGCGGCCAGTCTGACCTATTCCTTCTGCAAGGCAATTAATTTTGTCTGTACAATATTTGACTTCTCTTTGTATTCCTTCCACATGCTCTTCGCACACCTTAAGGTCCTCTTCCATTGCCTTTAATCTAAGATCTTGATATCCCACTTTGTTTTCTATGATTTCCACTCTTTGGTGTGTATGCCCAACTTCCACCACCACCCACTGCTTGAATTGTTCAAAATTTGCATTCGTTTCTTCTCCTCCCAAAATACACTTCTGCTGAAATTGTTCCATTTCCTCTCTTATTTGTAGGAATCTTTCATCTAAATCCATCGTGATACCTTTCTCATCTATTTCAGCTCTAATGTTGTTTTGTAAGATCCTCAAATTCTTTTGAATGGCCTGATTTTTCTCAGCAATTTCAGTTTTTATGGCATTGAAGTTTTCTTCGAAGAAAGTATCTCTGGCATTAAGTTTTTCTTCCAAGGAGGAATTCTTCTCAGCCTTTTCAGTTTTTATGGCATTGAAGTTCTGGTTCATCAACCTTATAAGCATTTCTTCGACGGGTACCTTCTCAGTCTGCTCGCTCATTCCTTCATCAAGAGTTTCATCAGTATTCATTTTTAAAGGATAGGTAAAAGATAGCTACACAGAAAATAAGGGGGTTGGGATAAGACCACTAAATCATCCACAATAAACATAAAAACCCGAAATAATAGATACACAACTTAGTTCAACTGGAACAACGATAACCACTTCAGTTTTTCAAACTAAACAGCGACAGCAGAACAAACAACAAGTCACCCGTGGAACAAATACAACGATGATAAAAATGAAAGTTTCACACTCAACCAAATTTCCAAGGAGGATATACAACGTAGGTTTATGACAGTCCTCGCCGCTAAACTGCTCCTCAAAAGTATAGCTGAAAATAACACACAACTTAAATAAAAATAGTAATTAATTACTGATACACCACTGTGGTAGCTCCACCGGCTGGTAAACTATAAGATGGCATGCAGAGAAACTGTTGTCCATGATAAAAAATTTCTATTAACGATTTTATAGTTTGTTCCTCGACCAAAAATAAAACTGATGATTTTAAATTGGAAGCTAGTAGGAATGCATTAGACACTGATATTTAAAATTCTGCATTCCTTTAAATATATATTTTTTTTACCTGTTAGTTTTG
Source organism: Vandiemenella viatica (assembly GCA_031002005.1). Taxonomy (NCBI): domain Eukaryota; kingdom Metazoa; phylum Arthropoda; class Insecta; order Orthoptera; family Morabidae; genus Vandiemenella; species Vandiemenella viatica. The sequence continues at coordinate 94,380,388 of JARYHS010008075.1, read as the reverse complement.
TTTTAATCTGAGGGTATATTATTATTATTATTATTATTATTATTATGGTGTCAATGAAGCTCGGGTGAATATCAACCAGCGCTAGAAAAAGAATTGCATTCAATTCACTGACTTTTTACTGTTATAATAGGATTCCGTTTACTTCACTAAAAACATTTCGCGGCCGAACTTATTCTAAATTGCCTGTTGTCTTCTTAGTCGGGCTGTCCAGATGTCGCCGGCGTTGCACCAGTCTTCCAATGTCTTCTTCCATTGTGTGCACTTGCGCTGCCATGGATATTCCATTCTCGTATCCTTCCGCCGTGTATTCTTGCGCTGTAGTAGATAGTTCATTCTAGTATCCTTCCTCCGTGTGACCTTGCGCTGTAGTAGATAGTTCCTTCTAGTATCCTTCCTCCATGTGTCCGTGCGCTGTAGTAGATAGTTCGATGGAGGAAGGAATATATGGAGACGAAATAACGCCAAATCGGTGAAACATTAGACAAAAAAAATAAACTCTTCTTCTATTGCGCATGCGTGGCGGCCACTGGCAGCCACAGGAGTCCCAAAACATTGGTCTGTTTGCACTGTGTATGCTGCTGAGAATATTTCATTTTCTAATATTCTAAAGTTTTCTATAATGCCAAGTTGTATTGCATATGGTTGCGCAAACAGACAAGATAGGAAAAAACCTGGAATAGCGTTTCATAAGTAAGTCACATTGTAATTATCGTTCTTGAAGTATCTGACAGGCAACTGCAACATTAGGACCATTCGCTATAAATATATTCATTGCTGTCAATAGGATCATATCGTTCTGAAATTGTTGTTGGTTTAGTGTAGACAATTAGTATATGTTACTATTTTGCACCTGAAAAGCTAGCCTTATTGTAGACAAGTGTTGAAAATTTAATTTAAGTGAGTCATATTTACATCGCGACACGGTGAATATGGTATTCTGCAAGCTTTACTCAAGTTTCAGTTTACACTGAAAGTGTACGATGAAATTAATTGTACTGAAGGTATATGTTGAATTTAGTTGTGATAATTTATGCTACGTAAACTATGAATTCTGATATTGTCAATGTTGTTGTAGCTAGAACTGTAGCTTAATTTTAATTTTGTGTGTTTAGGTGGGCAGCACAATTATGGCCATGGTGATGCTATTCGATGATTGATTCTCATGTAAATTGACGAAATCAAAAATCAAGAGTAATTTTTTATTTTTATTTCTCCCTTAGTTCTCTAGATATCAACTATCAAAAATTAGTTACAGGTATAGTGCCTTTGGTGACATTTTTATTCTGATCCAGGCCGCGTTTTAACCTAACCACAAGGATTAGTAAAAAAAATTTAACACGCAATCTGCAAGTGCAGCAAAATTATATTTTGGCCCAATCCGCATCATAACCTATCGAAAAAATTATTTATTTTCGATTTGTATCGTCGTGATACATAAGAATTTATCATCAAATTTGACTTTGGGTAAATGTTTCTTCTGAATTCCAACCCAAAACACTTAACTTTTGATACAGTATATCTCGAGAACTAAAAACGATATAAAAAAAATGTATTCTTCATTTTTGATGTGTCTCGTCGAGTTACATAATAATCCATCATCAAATTGCGGTGCCACGGTTGTATTATGATTTCCTTGAGGTTTTTGTGCCATTTCCAGTGTTTCTCCGGCCCAGCAATATGGCGGCCTCCCCACCCCACTTCTCTCTACCCGGTTTCACTCCAGCGTGTCGTGAAGGTCCCTTGCGTCGTCTCCATATATTCCTTCCTCCATGGATTCCTTCTTGTCACCGAGCTTATTGTTGTAATGCCAACCTGTGGTTGTGTATACCATGGAGGAAAGAAATATATGGCGACGACTCAAGAGACCTTCACCACGCATTGAAGTGACGCCGGGCGGAGAAGGAATGGGGGGGGGGGGGGGCGGGGCTTGGCCGCACCCATACAGACACGGAGTATAAGTACAAAAACCTCAAATTTGACGATGGAGTCTTATTTAAAAAGACGAGACGAATAAAAAATAAAGAATAAAAATTTTCGATATCCCACCTAGTACTCGAGATATACTGTCTCAAAATGGAGGTGTCTTGAGTTGAAATGCAGAAGAAACATTTCGCAAAACTCAAATTTGATAATGGATTCTTATGTATCACGACGAAAAAAATCGAAAATAATTTTTTTTGATATCTTGCTTAGTTTTCGGGATATACTGTCTCCAAATTGAGGGGATCGGATTGGTATGCGGCCTGGAACAAGAATTAATTCTGCCGAAGCCACAATGAATTACATAGTGGACATGCAGAATTGATATTTCAGTTTTTTACTACCACTTGTGGTTAGATTGAAATGCGGCCTAGACCAGAATAAAAATAGTTATCTTGTTACCATACATCGAAAGCTTATTTGGAAATACTTGGAAGTAGTTTATATGGCGATACACGTTTTATCACTAACTTGGTTCTCATGAAATTACTAACAGTAATAGATAAATTCTATGTTCCTTATGGAACAACAAAACCATTCTGGTACAGACTGAATTTAGACCTGACCACAATCTCCATTAAATTGTGGGTACAGAATCAAACTATGTTGACACACCCACACACGCATATTTGAATCGCAAACTGTATTTGCAGTAACAACATCGTTTGCTTCGTCAAGATTCCTAGATTGCATAGCATAATTTAACTCATTTAATTTCATCATACACTGTCAGTATAAACTGCAACGTGACGAAAGAAAGTGCAATATTAAATTCACTGTATCGCGATGTAAATATCACTCCTTTCAATCTCATTTTCAACACTCGTTAAAAAGTAATGCTAGTCTATTATGTGTAAAATAGCAAGGTATGCTGATTTTCTATACTACACCAACAAAAGTTTGAGAACAAAGTCATCCCAGTGAGAGCTATGACTAAATATCATTTATAGACAGGCACCAAAGTTTGAAATTCCTACTGGACACTTCAAGAATAATAATTAGAATGCAACTTACTTATGAAATGATATTCCAGGTTCTTTCCTCTCTTGCCTATTTGTGCAATCTTATGCAACACAAGATGGCATTATAAAACACTTATAGACACTACAAAATGAAATAATCACAGCATCTAATACAATGTGAACATCGCATTTGTTTGGGATTGCAATATCGCCGCTGCCGCCACTCCGCATGCTCAATGAGATTACTTTGTTCTCAAATTTTTCTTGGTGTAGTGTAGAAAATCGGCATACCTTGCTATTTTGCACATAATAGATTAGCATTACTCTTTTACGAGTGTTGAAAATGAGATTTAAAGGGGTGTGTTTTACATCGCGATTCAGTGAATTTAGTATTGCGCTTTCTTTCGTCACGTTGCAGTTTAAATGTGTTAAATTATGCTATGCAATCTAGGAATCTTGATGAAGCACACGATGTTGTTACCGCAAATACTGTTTGCAATTCAAATACGCGTGTGTGGGTATGTCTACATAGATTGATTCTGTAGTGGCAATTAAATGGAGATTGTGGTTAGGTCTAAATGCAGTCTGTACCAAAATGGTTTTGTTGTTCCATAAGGGACATAGAATTTATCTATTACTGTTAGTAGCTTCATGAGAACCAAGTTAGTGACAGAACGTGTATCGCGATATAAACTGCTTCCAGGTATTACCAATTAAGCTTACGATGTATGGTAACAAGATAACTATTTTTATTCTGATCTAGGCCGCATTTCAACCTAACCACAAGTGGTAGTAAAAAAACTGAAATATGCATTCTGCATGTCCACCATTGTGGCTTTGGCAGAATTAATTTTTGATCCAGGCCGCATATCAACCCAATCCCAGTATATCCCGAAAACTAAGCAAGATATCGAAAAATTTTATTCTTTATTTTCGATTTGTCTCGTCGTGTTACATAAGATTCGATCATTAAATTTGACTTTTTGCGAAATTTTTCTTCTGCATTTCAACTCAAGACACCTCACGTTTGATACAGTATATCTCGAGAACTAGGCGAGATATCGAGAAATTTTATTCTTCATTTTTTATTTGTCTCATCGAGTTACATAATAATCCATCACCAGATTGCGGCGTTACGTTTATCCTAGAGTTACCTTGAGGTTTTTGTGCATATACCCCGTGTCTGTATGGGTTCGGCCTAGTCCCCCACTCCTCCTCCGCCCGGCTTCACTTCAATGCGTGGTGAAGGTCGCTTGCGTCGTCTTCATATATTTCCTTCCTCCATGGAACCACCATCACTAAATTTCCACGTTACTTCTGCGAAATCTTAAACGTGACAGTCTTTTAGCGAGTCTAGCACAAAAAAGCGCTTCTCGCTCTGTCGACTATCGATACATGCACAGATTCTCTTTAATAGTGGAGCGCTAGCCCAGTGTAATGTCACAAGGGGTTCTAGAAGTGCTAAGTGCTATACTCAGACTTATAACAGATTACCTATACACGGGCTCCAATATATTGTCAGGATAAGCATATACATCATTGTGATCAGTTTATAAGCAGAGCTGCTCTAACAGTTATATTACATTAGCTCTTACCTTGGCCACATATCCCCTACTTCTTCCATACGGTTACTGTCTAAAAAAATCTGGGTTCTAAGTTAATTACTGGAAATGACTTTACAATACACACTGGATAAGCTTAACAAATACTTTAATTATAAAAAAAAACCATACATTCATCTGCAGTTACATACTATAGTTACGCTGGAAGGAAATGGGTACATGCAACTAGAGATGGGCAGGTCTGAGATTTTAAAGGAGTCAGGATCCGGATGTACGTCCAGCTCTGAGCCTTACATCCAGATTCCATGTCCAGTGGACCTGTATGGGTCTGGTTCTACAATCGGGAGGGCAGAGTATATAGTGGAACTGGCTGAGTGCGGACCTACATTAAGATATGTGTCCAGCGGACATGTATAAGCCTGGCTCTGCAGTCGGGCAGGTGAAGTGTATGGAAGGTGTAAATCTGACGTAGGGGAACTGCAGTATTAGTTATATCTTGTTCATCCATTAATTTATGAAATGAAAGAATATTAACTGTGAGAGTTTTGTTTTATTTTTATCTCAAACTCGCAACTGTACATAATAATATAAAAACACAATATAAACAGACTTGATAATGATTAAATTAAAACAAAAATTTCTGAGAACTTCTATACGAAGAAAATTAATGCATTTCTCAGTAGCCTTATATTTCTGCAAAAAAAAAAAAAAAAAAAAAAAAATGGAAAGCAAAATTCTTTGATAACTAGCAGTGTTTTTTTTACTAAAAAATGAAACTTTTAAAGACTCAATATTTTGAAATAATTATTTTCTTTCCACAACCTACCAGCTTTAAGTAGTTTATTATAAATGAACAAAAAACAAAACTGTATTTTTAAATTATTTTAAATGATGAGAGAATAAGCGACTGGTTTTTAAATGTATAGTATCTTGTTCTATATATTATGTGAAACTGTTTTGATTGAGTGTATAAAACGCTGTGGTGGGTGCAAAATTGAGTGCAATACCAGGTATTTTAATTTGATATTGATAACATGTTATGATGTGCCAGCTACCATAAAGTGTTTTCGGTGCTTTGAAAATGTTTATTTTATTCACTGCAATTTAAAAGAACGGGAACTGTACCACTTTCGGTACCTGCCAGAAATTGGTACTATCCTGTTGAAATTTACATCAGTCGCTTCATCAACATGTTCTCTTCACGTTTTGCGATCATACATTCCGGAAAAGTTGCCAGGAATTCAATTAAAAATGCCGAAATATTACACGACTCACAGCAGTTACATGCCGCCAACGTTGAAAAAATCAGTGACAGTCTCTTAAAATGTTGATTTAATGCTTTGTTGTAATGTTTTCATGCCTTTTCAGCTCTACTCCTTTGTAAAAAGTCGCACAAAATTGACAAACACGCAATATTTATCGGAGTTGTAATACGGTGATGACCGCCATCTTACATAGCAACGAGCAACCAGAGATTCCATCGTAAACAAAATACGGCTTTGCGTGTTAGATGCCGCATAGCCAAAATTTCGTAATTTTTTATCACTTGGTCCAGGCCGTATTTCAACCTAACCACGATTTCTATGACAAAACTAAACTGTTTAGGTTGAAATGATCCCTGTACCGATAATTTTATGTTATTTTAGCAGTGTTGAAAGCATTTAGCAGTTGCTCAGCCTTACATATTTCGGCACTTTTAATTAAATACCAGGCGACTTTTCCGCAATGTATGATCGCAAAACGTGAAGAGGACATGTCGACGAAGCAACTGATGTACACTCTTTGGCAAAAAAATTGACTGTCGGCGCCTGAGTCTAAGTCTCTTATTTCGCACAATGTGGCATCATTGCGCGTATTCAACTCAGCGCCATCTGTTATTCATTTCCTTAAGTCAAGCCTCGAACAAAGCAGGAAGACTCCGCCCGCCCATTGACGATTCTTCTTGGTAGTTCATCTATCATTCCCCACATTTCAGTAAAAAGCTATTGACAGATCTCGAAACAAGTAACGCATTTTCCTGTCCCTGGATTGACTGTAATATTAGGCAAGATATCGCCGACAATTCCTCAATCGGACGAAATTCGGTTCCAGCTACACTTTTCTTAAATTAAGATCGTGAAACATATCGTTAAAGTTGTTATTAACAAGGTTGTACTAAAGCGCAGTAAAAATGAGGTTCAGTTATACATTTTATTCCAAATGATTAGCGTAAAATTATAACGATATTTATTTATATATTGATGTGGCTATTCAGTTGCAATAATGCAACACATAATGGGGTGTGTGATCCAAGAAGTGGGTGTAAATGTTCAAATATCCAGAGTTTGTGGTTCTACAAAACTATTGAAACGATTATAAAGAGATTATTTCGGATAATTGTCTAATGCCAGTTGAATGTAACTGACTTCCGAGACAGGATAAGGTTGTTTACCCACTGCACGAGCTGTCTGTGAAAATGAGCTCCGTTTGCTTGTGGCTAACCATCTAGTGTTGTAAACGCGTGGTCCTCGGTTCGAGTCTAGGTTTTCCAATTATTTTTTTGCATTTATTTTAAACAAGTCGAACCTACAACTGCGTTATGCGTAAAATATAACATCGTCTCTTACCTGCTTGCGTCAGGACATAACATACTTAAGGAAAGACTTATAACTGAGTGCTTCTTAATAAACTGCACACGTAACTATGAAAGCTTTCACAGAGGTAACACTGAAAGAAATCTTCTCGGGCTTCAACATCGTCGAAATAGTGTCGTGTGGTTACGTTAGGTGGACTATAACGAGTTCGCACCATCGTCAAGGAGACGAAAAACTAAATAATATTACTATACCAATTTCTTATTATGCGTCTGGATTTACGATTCGTCGACTTCTAAGTCATTAAAGGTGGGAAGGGAATGGAGACAAGGAATGGGAAGGAATTCGGACCATGGGTTTTCGAAGAAATAATCCCGCCATTCACACGAAGTGACTTGGAGAAACGAAGGAAAATCCAAATCTGGATAGCCAGATAGGAATTCAAACCCGCTTCCTCTCGAATGCGGAGCCATAGCGTTAACGCTCAGCCATTAGGTTCAGTTTTTCAATATATTTCGTATTTGGTCTATGATGCCGTCCATAAAATTATTTAAAAAATCTATTGAAAAGTTAAAAATCGTAAATTAAAATATATGTGCAGAAGTGAGTTCATCTGATGAGAGCGGGGATATCAAAAAAATCAGAAACGCAATT
>JARYHS010008075.1:94344739-94371657 GCA_031002005.1 Vandiemenella viatica | reverse complement strand
TCGACCGCGTGACGTCACAAGATGGCCGCCGTTAGATCTTTGGCCGCCAAGATGGCGGGCCGGCCGACCAAGATGGCCACCCGTTAGTTCACTGTTATTTAGTCTTTATTCTAGCTGTTATTTCACTTATCTCCAACAAATGTTACTCTGAAATCAGCGATATTATTTACGATTGTGTCCTATGTGATGTAGATATTCCAGCTGCACAAATGTTGCAATGTAGCATATACACACATCCTGCCACCAGGTGTCTCCACCGAACAGCCGATGCCACGAGAAACTTCATCTGCGCATGCGCCGGCCAGAGATATTCCACTTCGCCACGAGATCTTCTATCCTTGTCTTGCGGGGGACAACCCTACCCTAAGGCGTATTTGCACAGGTGTCGATATGTACGTACTTGCTCGGCCGCCGAGACCCTGTTGCGACATGTGCGATAACTTGCATAACTGTCGCTAGAGGTCAGCACACGGCAGAAGACATTTGTCGCTAGATGGAGCGGGTGTACCAATATGCGTGAAATATTTCGATGTTTGCGAAGCCACTCGCGTGTTTGACCGGGAGCGCGATAACTTGTATAACTGTTGCTAGAGGTCAGCACACAGCAGAAGACATTTGTCGCTAGATGGAGCGGGTGTAGCAATATGCGTGAAATATTTCGATGTTTGCGAAGCCACTCGCGTGTTTGACCGGGAGTCCGACAGGTTACGAAATGGCTCCAAGGGAAGCACATTATTCATTCGCCATTATGAAAGGATAGCTGGGTGTCTGGCTGGCGGACAAAGAAAGTAGGGCGTCCAACACAGCGTTCGTGTGATTGCAGAATTTTGTTCAGAGTCTCAGGCTTGCAGCGAATCTCGTGTGTATTTGTTCAGGTGTCCTGCTATCGATAAGGAATTCAGGTTGCGCCAAATGCCCATTGCACTGCGAAACCGCCCCAGCAGGATACATAGAAATATTTCAGCATTCACTTCGGTTCAAGAAGAAATTATTACGAGATGAGAATAATTATTATATGTCAGTTTTCGTAGTACAAATCTAGGAAACATTTATGGTAGCCCAATCACTCGTGTTATCAAAACGAAAATCGAAAATTTTGTTTTCATTCTGGGTGACCAGAAAAACTGCTTGAGTCTTTGTATTTAATTTAAAAAAAAAATAGATCATGTGAAAGTGTAACTTTTACGTTTAAAACGTGATAATGAACCATGGAATGTCTTGGCATAGGTCAAATTCACGTCTATACAATTCAGTTCTGATATTCGAAATTGGCAGAGGGTGCTTTGCACAAAAAATAACTCTGTGCGAATAACAAGAGGAAATAAGGGTCAGTACGGTGGGATTCCAATATAATTAATCGTTAATGATAACTCGGGAATTTCTGTCACACTGCCATTATTTTAATTTATTAAATTATATGCAATGAAACAAAGCGAGAATCCAACGTTTTAAACTCAAAGAAGTGATTTCCTAATGTATGTGTCTACAACCTCGATGAACTTTGTGCATTTCTATCCTATTGCTATGGCATTAACTTTCCTACCTATTTTATCTGAAATATGCCCACTAAATTATATTCACATGAATATCATTGCCTAATGCAAAGTTGCAGATGTGAAATCCAGTTTGTGAATGCCGGGATGCTTCCTTCAAAAGGACATGGCCGAATTCCTTCCCATTCCTTGCTCCCCATCCTTTCCCCGTCTCTAAAGACCACGTTGTTAGAGAGACGTTTAAAAGTTAAAAAAAAATGAAATTATTGTGATAAAGTATAGCAATACCACAATTGGTATAAAATATTTCATTGCACTCGTAATTGTTGCCACCAAGGTCAAACCTTTGTCGTCTGTCTATCCAGACCAATCTATGTATCAATTCTGTTATGCTTTCGTAAGCAATCACAAATTGAGTGTCCTTAGCTGTATTTTGTCTAAAATTCCAATCAATCCCTTGTGACACATCAGTGATTGACTAGAAACAGAGAGATATACCCACCTTTAACTGTATTTTACAGCACAGCACGTATGTTCCAGGAACGAAATACGTCTGTTAATCTTACTAATTTCACCCCTGTCGAATCGAAGTACGCCAGTCCTATGTGATAAAAATCGAGTCACGCTAAGGCAGTGCTTTCGCAAAGTCTTCTGCTAATCAGTAGCCAGGTACCAAAATGTTCATTTAAGGTGGTTCTACTACAGTTTTCAGGGAAATTCTCCCCTTTTCCAGGAAATTATTTTTCAATAAATCAGGGGGACGAAATACGTCTGTTAATCTTACTAATTTCACCCCTGTCGAATCGAAGTACGCCAGTCCTATGTGATAAAAATCGAGTCACGCTAAGGCAGTGCTAAGCACTGAACATGCCTGAGACCATCGTCTGTGACCAAGGTGGAGATACTCCCTTATAGAAGAAATCCAGTGTCAGCTTCTACTGATATTCTATTCCTAATTCTTTCACCAAGATCCACCCCTAGCCTCATCGCCAACATACCCACAGCAATAAATCAGGACCCTGGGGAGTTCTCCATTCGGCTTAAAATGTTCCCATCTAACGCCAACCTTCGGATTCAGGACCAAGTCTGACATTTGTTTGTAATTGCATGCTTTGTTCAAGTAACCACGATAAAGTTACCATAATGCTCTTAGCTCACTGATAGTTTCTTGGTCATCAAACAGACATCATAACCCACATTTTTATAGAAGATCCCCACACATCGACAAGTATCCAAAACGTCACCATAGGTTCTATTACGCCTAAGATAGTGCTCACATTTGAACTGTCGTAAATTGTTAGGTCAAAGTGGGTGTTTAGATATTTTATCCACTCAGGCCTCATCACCTAAAGTCTAGTGCGAGATTGTGGTCATGGTCAACTTAGGCTTCATACACCACTCAGAATTATTCCACCAATATCCATTCTAACAGCATTATACGCCACCTACAGCCACTCAACACTCTTCCTATCTTCCAATGACATCCCAGCCCCAGCTCCTTTATTATGTCACTTACTGAATATTTTACACAGATAAATCTAACTGCCCTCCTTTGCACCTTGCATTTGATGTACAAAAAATGTGGACTCCATACTACACCACACAAGCAATGGTCTGACTGTGGGTTTGTACCCAAGTCCTTCGCTTCTATGATACATCACCCCTCTCTGTTAAATGATTTTTATGTAGTGAGAATCAAAATTCACATGCCAACACAAACGGCAGTAAACTGTAAAGAGCACATCGAAATGGGAGATTGCCTAAGCCCTGAAACAATGGTTAGAAGCACACGTTGATAATTCTATAACCATATATTTTAGACTCAAATCCACAGAGGAATGACACACACACACACTTGTACATGCATACAGCGAGGTCAACAGAACTAATAGCAAGCATCATGAAAACGATGAAGTGGGGGCAGAATTGTCGTTACAACTGATTAACTGGACAGAACTATCGTTACAAAAATCATCAGACAGACGAGTTACTTACGCTTACATGCACAAAGAGAGACGCAGACACACATGTCCAAGACTACACACCTACCGGTACCAATCATGGAAACAAAAAAGTGGTGTAGTACACTCTCGCCTTATGACTGGCTGAAAAACAGAAGTCTCCCTACATATCATCAGCCTGGCGAGATAGAAGGTGTGCAAAAGAGGGCATGTTTTCACCATAAACCTAAGTGTTTATACCATAAATAGCGTTCATCACGCCCCAGTTGATTACATTTACCATCAACACGTCTCTCCCACACCGCAACCCTTTCTACCATTCAGTAAAAAAGTGACGTAGGTTCCATGAGTTACAATAGACACCTGACTATCAGATCTCACCCACAAATCCATACATCTCAATACACTAGCACAAACAAACATAAGTGGAGGGACAGCAAAATCATTCGTCCAGACAGACGTGTTTATAGAAGGTATCACCATATTTACACATACAGACACAGAGAGAGACGCACAAACACTCACATTTCCATGCCTTCAGCGAGCTAGACACAACAACCAGCCCAATCATGACGACGAAAAAGTGGGGTAGAACCCCCCATGGCTCATAACTGACCAAAAATCATCAGTAACATATGTTCCAGGCACCATACTCTTCACATCAATATCATATCATTTATTCCACACCACAGACCTCACTACCATCCAGTATCATGTGTGCTAGGTACAAAACTGTTCACATCAACACCAACACGTCTATCCCACAACTAAGCTTTTTCTGCCATTCAGTAACATGTGCCCCCATGTACCACGAGTAGCAGTAGACACTTGGTCATCAGACAGATATCATAACTCCCATATTCATACTAGGTCTCACCCACAAATCCATATGCCACCTCACACAAGCATAAGTGCAGGAACAGCACATCATCATACATCCAGACCAACACTTAGGAGGCTCTTCTTTTGATGGAAGTCGTATTTGCTTCAGCTACTGGGTCAGACTGACATTGATATTTTCTTTCTTGTTCCTATAACTTAAGAAGTGCATTTAGTTTCTCACACTCTTCAAACTCTTCTGGAAGCATACATCAAAAATGACTTTATAAATCAATGGTAGAATGGCGGAAATTCTTTTTCACATAACGTACAGTTTACCGAAGATTAAATTTTTTCTCCACATCGGATTTGGTTTCATTTTGAGACATATTACTGATAATACAACAAAATAAATAATTAGCGGTTAAACTCTCACGGCACCAGTTCTCTGCATACCAACTATGCTGAAGCATTAAATAATAATACTAACGTGGTACAATCGATAACAATGGCTCATTCAAAAAAGGATGTTTGATAACCGTAAGAGTTGTCGAAAATATTTAGTACCTTGAACGTCTTGGCGAGACAAAGATTTCTGTTTGAGGAGCCAACAGCGATGAAAATTCAAAATTCATGGAATTTTTTAAAAACTCGAGATGAAGATGTGACTGATCTAAAATCGTGGCTGCAAATGGTTTCATTATTCATAATAACTGTCAGGATGAAATTTTTGATTTGATGGCTGCTACGCTATTGTCTGGAATCATGGAAGAAATAGGATCATATTGTCTGCGAATCATTTTGGAAGATTTCATTGCAGGTGAACATTTTATTGGATTGTTTTCAACTGAGAACACCAATGAAGAAACCTTATTTGATCCGGTGATTGACATTTTCGCCAAACAGAAGTTGGCGCTCTCAAAAGACTGCGATGAGGCTTTTAATGTTTCTGGAAAAATATCATTTCAGTCACGAATACACAATGAAGAGCCTCGACCTTTACTTACGCATTGTAGTGTCCATAATCTCAATCTTGCAGCACGAGATGGAATTGAGAGAGTTATAACAGCAACAAGATTCATAGGAACTATAAAAGATTTGGCAAATTTCTTGCTAGACTCACCGAAACCACTTGGACAGTTTAAGTAACTGCAAATCGAAATATAAAAAGGAAATAATGATGATTTGCCTTTTTTCAGCCTGTTGCCCCAGCAAGTTATTTCTAAAGATTACAAGAAAAATCCAATTTTTTAAATCATGGTTTATATTTGTAAACGTATCTATACATTTTTTTATAGATAGTTAATGAGAATAAAATCTCTTTAATTAGTAAGAGAAAATTATCAGTGGCGAATACAATTTTTAAGCGATCATTATACAGCAGAGAAGTAGATAGCGATGTCACTGCTAAGGCTTCTGGATTTTACTCCTACATGGTAACGTTTAAGTGTATTTTCTATTTAACGATGACGATTGAAATTTTTAATCGCTTCGGAATTTTGAATGCAGATATACAGAAATCGAATCTATATGTTATTGGATGGTGTGAGAAGATAGAAGCAATCACTGACGTTTTGCACTATGTTCGAGATTCAAAATTCTAAGCAATTTTGCGGAAAGGTATGCAGTCAGGTACTAACTTTGAAATCAACGAACCACAAATCCCACATCAGCGTAATATTCCCATCTCCTCAACCAAGGTAGATGCGAAAATCTCCGATTCGAAACACCTCAAGATTTGATTCGTAAATCTTATATTGAAGTTTATGATCAAGTACTCTTGTCGTTGAAGAGTATCCCACAACGATTCCATCCAGAAATCATTAGAATCATATGCTTTGAAACAAGCCCACAAATATCGAAAGAATTGTAAATTTCTACCAAGAAAGATTTCTGAGTGATAGAGACAAGTTTTTGAAACTTTTGAAAAGGCAAGATGAAAAGAAAAAAAATATGAGAGGGGTTGTAGATTTTTCAAAAAAGAATAAACAAACTAGAAGACTCATATCAGAGTTTGTTCACTTCTTCCGACTACTCGTCACGATTACTGGGTCGTCCTGTTAGACTTACACCAAATATCGACAATGTTTTAAGACAGACTCAATAATATCGCAATGTTACATGTATATTGCAATATGACAGACTAAAAAAATTTGAAAAAAAACTGTTGAATTGGTTCATTTCCAAACAAGCAAAGCGCATTACAGTTTTTGCATTGCGCAATTAATACTGAATAGTAAGTTAAAAAAATAATTTTTGTATAAAACTAAATTTATATTGATTAAATTATAAGTCTTTAAATTCATTTTTTAGTTTTATCAGAATTAATTTCTCTTATAAATTTGTTTGTATAATTAATACTATTATTATTTTAGGTAAGATAACCAAATACACTCCTGGAAATTGAAATAAGAACACCGTGAATTCATTGTCCCAGGAATGGGAAACTTTATATACACATTCCTGGGGTCAGATACAACACATGATCACACAGACAGAACCATAGGCACATAGACACAGGCAACAGAGCATGCACAATGTCGGCACTAGTACCGTGTATATCCTCCTTTCGCAGCAATGCAGGCTGCAATTCTCCCATGGAGACGATAGTAGAGGTGCTGGATGTAGTACTGTGGAACGGCATGCCAAGCCATTTCCACCTGGCGCCTCAGCTGGACCAGCGTTCGTGCTGGACGTGCAGGCCGCGTGAGACGACGTTTCATCCAGTCACAAACATGCTCAATGGGGGACAGATCCGGAGATCTCGCTGGCCAGGGTAGTTGACTTACACCTTCTAGAGCACGTTGGGTGGCACAGGATACATGTGGACGTGCATTGTCCTGTTGGAACAGCATGTTCCCTTGCCGGTCTAGGAATGGTAGAACGATGGGTTCGATGACGGTTTGAATGTACCGTGCACTGTTCAGTGTCCCCTCGACGATCACCAGAGGTGTACGGCCAGTGTAGGAGATCGCTCCCCACACCATGATGCCGGGTGTTGGCCCTGTGTGCCTCGGTCGTATGCAGTCCTGATTGTGGCGATCATCTGCACGGCGCCAAACACGCATACGACCATCATTGGCACCAAGGCAGAAGCGACTCTCATCACTGAAGACGACACGTCTCCATTCGTCCCTCCATACACGCCTGTCGAGACACCACTGGAGGCGGGCTGCACGATGTTGGGGCGTGAGCGGAAGACGACCTAACGGTGCGCGGGACCGTAGCCCAGCTTCATGGAGACGGTTGCGAATGGTCCTCTCTGATACCCCAGGACCAACAGTGTCCCTAATTTGCCGGGAAGTGGCGGTGCGGTCCCCTGCGGCACTGCGTAGGATGCGACGGTCTTGGCGTGCGTCCGTGCGTCCGTGCGTCGCTGCTGTCCGGACCCAGGTCGACGGGCACGTGCACCTTCCGCCGACCACTGGCGACAACATCGATGTACTGTGGAGACCTCGCGCCCCACATGTTGAGCAATTCGGCGGTACGTCCACCCGGCCTCCCGCATGCCCACTATACGCCCTCGCTCAAAGTCCGTCAACTGCACATACGGTTCACGTACACGCTGTCGCGGCATGCTACCAGTGTTAAAGACTGAGATGGAGCTCCGTATGCCACGGCAAACTGGCTGACACTGTCTGCGGCGGTGCCCAACCGCTGCGCAGCTAGCGCCCTTCGACGGCCAACACTGCTGTTCCTGGTGTATCCGCTGTGCCGTGTGTTTGATCTTGCTTGTACAGCCCTCTCGTAGTGTCCGGAGCAAGTATGGTGGGTCTTACACACCGGCGTCAATGTGTTCTTATTTCAATTTCCAGTAGTGTAACATTTTCAAGGGAATCTCCGCCCCCCCAACCCCCTCCAATAACTGCCTGACTACCCACCCGGGCCGAACATGAAACGCCACCCCTGCTTGCGGGCATCCTTTAGTAAGGATCTTCGTGATGAACGAGTTCTGGCATCTCAAGGAAGCAGTTCTAAATCTGCAATAGTCCCTGAAGGTGTAAAATAATCTTCTTGGACAACCAATCTCCCTCAGCCGTTCAAACAGAGCGGGCCACCATAAATTGTCGAAGGATCCCGAAATATCAATAAATATTCCTACTACGTAGTTTTTTGTACTGCTACAAATTATTTCCATCGACCGATTTATGGCATCCTCTGTCGACTTCCCGGTTCTAAATCCATATTGACTAGGATTCATTCCCTGAACCTCCCGGTGGCTTTGTAATTTTTTGCATAGAATCTTCTCTTGAACTTTGTCAAGCACATTCAATAAACAAATCGGCCGGTAAGATTTCGGTTGTAGAGGATCCTTGTCGTCTCCTTTCTTTAGAATTACCACCTCGCTTTTCTTCCATATTCCCGGAACTCTACCCTGATATAGACATTCGTTCAGGAGCCTGCATAGGACGGGGGTTAATTTTATGTGTAGCTTGTTCTACTGTTTCTTCTTCCGGGTTGTCATCAGGAAGCAAAACTTTTAATAACTCCTCCGCTGAGTCTCTCCAGTTCGTGGTTAACCGTCCATCTGTTCTTTTTACTGTGGATAGTATTGTGGGAGGCCTAATTTTACCAGCAGCTATTTTGTAAGGAATACCCCATGGATTGTTCATGAGGTTTTCCTTCGCGAAGACTTCCCAGCATTTTTGTTTTGTCTCTCATCATGGCGTCTTTGAAAATCTGCCTCTTCTGCCTGTAGTATTCAAGGAGGAAACTTCTATCTGCTGCCACCATGCTTTGTTGATACATTCTCCTCGCTCCTCTCATGTTTAGTCGTAGTTTTATAAGTTTTTCTGTCCATATTTTGTCAGTAGGATCTACTATCTTTTTTAGTGGTATCACCCGTTTCATGGCACTTTGTATTGCAGTTGTCAGCACTCTTGCGGCTTTGTCTACATCGAAGTGGTTTGCTGGCAAATCCGGTGGAATGAACACATTCCTTAATTTTCCCCATGCAGCTTTCTTGATGTTATATGCTGTTTTAATGTTTCTGTTGCCACTGCTTTCTTCTGTCTGCATTCTGCCCAGTTCATAGACAATCAAATTGTGATCACTTGTTGTCATGTTGTCAAGTACTCTCCAACCCCAAAGCAGATTTCCTGCATGAATGTTTGTAACTGTTACGTCAATATTTGTTCTTGCGCCAACACTGTTGCAGAAAGTAGGAGGATTATGTGCTTGGTTTCTAACCTCTATACCCAATTCGCTTAACAGTTCTTCTAGAAGTTGCCCTCTCCTGTTAGTCTTCTTGCTGTGCCAAAGAGCAGACTTTGCATTGACGTCCGCTGCAATAACGAGTGGATAATTTCCCAGAGCTGCATCTATCTGCCATATTCTATCTATCTGCCGTATTCTATCTAGGTATGGGAAGATCTCGTCACTGTACTGGAAATACATGCTTACCATTATGAAGCTTCCCCATGCTGCTCTTATCTCAGCACATATCGTGTGTTCATCACATGACTGTGTAATTGTTGTAACCGTTATCTGTCTATTTAAAACGATTATTGCTGCCATTGGGTTATTGCCCTCTGTGATTATTCGTGATGTTACAGGCATGTGTGGGATTTTTCCTTTCCAGGAGTACGGTTCTTGTAGACAGATAATATCTGATCTCAATTCCTCAGCCACCTTTCTGATTTCATGCAGAACCACGGCGTTTCCTTTAGTATTCAATTGAGTAACTTTTAACATAGAATTTACTGGTGTGTCGTATGCACATTGCACTGGGGCCAAGGTAGTCTTGTATCTAATAGAATGCGTCCATGGGTCATGACAAACTGCTTGTATGTTTCCTCAGGATCAAATATTTCTCCTCTCCTCCCGAAAATCTTGTGAACTAGTGTCAGGAGCTGAGATGGATCTGTTGGAAGATTTAGTGATCTCAGTTGTATTCTGTCAATTGCCGAAGGTTGTGGGAACGTTATGTTTTTACTGCCAGGATGGAGGACTCTTGTCAAATATCGGAGGGCAAGTGTAAGTGTATGCACTTCTTCGAGTCTAGTTAGTCGAAGTGTATCCTCAAAATCGGCGTACAATACCGCTGGATCTGCAGTAATGGCATTCGGTTGACTTTTCACAAAGTTCGGGTGTTTTATTTGGCTGGTACGCATACTTGGTTTGCGAAGATGATATTCGTTTTCTTTGGAATATGCGAGCACACCGCCTCTAACAGAACGCTGGCAATAATACGAGTCAGAGGTGGAGGAAATTTCGTCTAATTGCTCGTCTATTAACAGCTGCCGATCTGTTTGCACGCCGGCGCTTACCATCATGTTCTGCATTTCCATCGCCTTCTTCTTCCTAAATGTTTCGGCTCTTGCAGCATTTCTTCGTCTACGAGATGGGGGGTTGTCTCTCTTCTTTTGATTCTTCATTCACACTTTTCCAACTGCTATTTCATCTGATCTGTATATCAGATCTGCTATATTCTCCATCATTTCTTGATCTATCCTGCAACTGGATTGTAGACTAGCCATAATCTACTCTGTTAACTAAACGTTACAGTAGCAGTTGATACATGGGACAATCCTTTCCTTTGTTTTTGCATGACTTACCTCTTTTCTGGCATGTGATGCACGTTTGAGGCATCGACTTCTTATCACATTGATCACGCTTGTGATTGTTCTGACCACAATGACTACAAGTCTCTATGTCCATTTGGCAGTGTTTACTCACATGTCCGAGGTCTCTGCACTTGATACAAGTTGGTACCACGGTGTAGTCTTTGTAATTGATTGCACTGAATTCCACGTATATTTTATGTTGCTCTAGTAATAATTTGCGCATAGCTAGGCTTACTTCTATAACGTGATGAACGGTTGGCTTTTCACGGAGTCCTGTTTTAAATTTAGGGCAGAAACCACTTTCGAACTCCTCCTTTGATAATTTAGCTTCAAAATTTTGCTCATATACTTTGTCTACTAGATCATTTATTTCCAAATTTTTTGGTACATCATATAAGATTACCAATGGTTTCCTCTTTCTTGGAAGCTCACATTTTAGCGTCTCATTCAATTCTTTGTGTTCCATCAATTTTTTTGACATCCTCTTTAGTTTCTGCATCTATTATTACTGAGTTATTGGTAATCCTTATTTTATTAATTTTTATTTTGTCTTTTGATGGTTTGATTATTTTGGTAACACAATTACTTTTGGATTTTCGCCACGTCTTGAGCTCACGAAAAGAGAAATTGTTTTCGCGGGTGTGATTCTATTTTTTGTTAAGCTAGTTGCCTTACTAGCCGCTGCAGCATAGCTTGGCCGAGAAGTTGTGTTTCCATTTGACTTAAGTTCCTCAATTGTTTTATTTAGCCTCTCTAATTCTTTGTTTAATTCTGATTTTTTTCCTTCTATGAAAGAAACCGCAACCGCCCAACTGGCAAGCTTGTCTTTAATTTCGCGGAGTAGCATTTCATTCAATTTTTTGCCCAAGTTTTCGTTTAAAAAGCCGACCAGATTTTCACATTTTTCAGCTAGCATTGGGGTTTCATTGGTTTTATTTGCACTTGAGGAAGCCGCTGCCATTGTTTTGCGAGCGCCTTTTACTTACGTTGAAGCTGTTGGACACCGCTGAGCTGTCAACATGCTGACCGTCGCGTGGCGTTGAACTGTACGGCGAAGCAGGTGACTGCCGCAACCAATCGCAACCAAATAATTGTTCACAGATCCAATGTTTGTTTAGCTATTATTGTTCCACTTTCACACACAGTCACTAAAACACTAATTTTCCACCGTCACGACTTTTGAAAGTTCTGCGTTTCGCTTTTCCCAATCAAAATGAACTAAACTTCGAGAGAGAAGCGCGACGCGGCTGCTTGTGTGGCACTCCACTCCACTTTGTTTCAGTATTTTGCTCCAGAAGGTTTATTAATTTAATAATAATTATCGATATTGCTTTTTGTAATATATATATATATATATATATATATATATATATATATATATATATATATATATATATATATAAAGGGCCCCATGGTACACACCAAATGGCAATAAAAAATAAATAAAGGGCCCAAACCACAGATATAGCCTAGGGGCGAACAGATCGTAAAGGGGCCCGCACCACAGGTATCACCTAGAGGCCTACACACCCAAAATACGCCCCTGAAAAGATGAGTCTCCTTCTGATGCAAAGCCTGCTTTGTTTGATGAGATCATTGTGATGACACACACAAGAGCTTGTGCTTTTCGTTCGACCACTCCTCACGACTCCTCTGTCGTCCTTTTCGAATGAGCGAAGTTTTTCGGTTTTATGCTGACTCAAGAGTTACCTAAACCTACGTTAACATTTAGATACTTGTGCCGGAACTTGTATTGGAATTTGTATATTTGAAAAGTCGCGGCACATTACCTCATTCAAACTGATCATTGATCTAGTAAATACAGGACCATCTCACACAAATTCCTGACGTTTTGTATATGCTCGTTTTATCTTTGACTTTAACATGTATCACATCATGGAGGAATGAATATATGGAGACAAAATAACGCTAAATCTATGAAACCTCAAATAAAAACTCGTCTTCTACTGCGCATGCGCGGCGGCCATAGGAATATCCCCAAAACATTGGGCTGTTTGCACTGTGTCTGCTGCTAAGAATATTTCATTTTCTAATATTCTGAAGTTTTCTGTAATGCTAAATTGTGTTGCATACGGTTGCACAAACAGACAAGATAGGAAACAACCTGGAATAACGTTTTATAATTAAGTCTCATTGTAATTATTGTTCTTGAAGTGTCTGATAGGTAACTGCAACATTAGGACCTTTCCTTATAAATTTGTTCATTGCTCTCAACAGGATAATGTAGTTGTCAAATCTTTGTTGGTGTAGTGTAGACAATCACCATATGTTACAACTTTGCACATAAAAGACTAGCCTTATTGTAAACAAATGTTGGAAGTCTAATTTAAGCGGATCAAATTTACATCGCAGTACAATAAATATGGTATTCTACATGCTTTAGTCCAGTTCAATTTACATTGAAAGTGTGTGATGAAATTAATTGTGATAATTTGTGCCGTGCGAACTATGAAACGTGATGAAGCAAACGTTGTTGTCACCCGAAATTAAGTTCACGTTTCATTTCATGTGCTTAGGTGTGTCTACATAGTTTGATTATGTAGCAACAATGTCAACGGAAATGTGGGTAGGTTGAAATCAGCCTGTACCTCCAGGGACAAACAATTTAGTATTAGTTGTTAGTACTATTACTATTACAATTACTCCGCGATTCACTAAAAGTGTTTGGCGGAGGGTGCATTGCACCTATCAGGAAAGGTAATGGTTTGGAAGGGATATACGGGATATGGCAGGTGGCGCCCATGGGCTATTGTGAGGAACCATCGCAGCATTCGCCTGGAGCGATCTAGGGAAACCATGGAAAACCCAGATCAGGATGGCCGGAGTGCTTTATCGGAAGCTACTCCTGTCCGATTTTGTGTTTACTCGCCCGGTAAATCCATTCTATTCCATTCCCTAATCGCTCGTGGAAAAAATGAGTAGAGAAATGAATTGGTTCTGGCCCTGATTTCTCTTATTTTATTTTCGCGGTCATTCCGAGATATGAATGTTGCTGGTAGCAATATTTGTTTGCTGTCATTCCGAAATACGTCAGTCGAGAATTTTTCAATTAGCTTCCGTCGAGAGCAACGCCTTCGGTGCTCCAGGTCTTCCCAACCTAACTCCTTCAACATGGCACTTACGCTTTCCTTCCAACTATATATACCTGTCACGAATCGGGCGGCTCTTCTTTGGACCATCTCTAATGCCTCCATTAATCCCTTTTGATGGGGACCCCATACAGAGCAACAATATTCCAAGTGAGGCCTCACTAGTGACTTGTACGCAATCGATTTAACTTCCGGAGTGCATTGTTTTAAATTACGACCTAGAAATCGAAGCATGCGATTTGCTTTCCCAATTACATTCTCGATATGCTCATTCCACGACAAATTATTACGAATTGTTACCCCTAGGTATTTAGCGGAATCTACGTTCTAAGGACAGTGCCATTAATTGTATATTCAAAGCTAAATGGTGTCACCTTTTTACTTACACGCATGACTTGGCACTTTTTAGCGTTTAACTCCAACTGCCAATCTTTACACCACGCAATTATTTTCATAATATCGTCTTGTAACAAAGCGCAGTCATCCTGGGTTGTGATTTCACGATAAATAATAGCATCATCGGCAAATAATCTTTTCATTGCCCTTATTATGTCGCACAAATCATTAATGTATATGAGAAACAACAGAGGCCCTATCACGCTTCCTTGGGGAACCCCGGACCTCACTTCGGCGAGTGATGAACGCTCACCGTCAAGAACTACACACTGTGTTCTATCCTTCAAAAAGTCTGCAACCCAATCACATATTTGTCTAGATATACCGTAACCGCGAAGTTTCCTAAGCAACCTAGTGTGAGGCACAGTGTCGAAAGCTTTTTTGAAGTCTAATAAAACTAAATCAACCTGGGATTGCTCATCTATAATACGGCTCACGTCGTGAATTAAGAGGGCAAGTTGTGTTTCGCAGCATCGGCCTTTTCTGAATCCATGTTGATTTGGGTTTAAAAGCTCATTTTCATCCAAAAACCGCATGACATTTGAATAGATGATGTGTTCTAAAATCCTGCAAAATATCGAGATTAACGAGATCGGCCTATAATTTTGAGGATCATTAACATTCCCACTTTTGAACACTGGACTAACGATGGCGGTCTTCCATTCGGCTGGTATTTTTCCTTGATCCAAGGAGGCGGTATATAATTTCATCAAATACGGCGCAATTTCCTTTGCATACCTAGAGTAGAATCTTGTAGGAATACTGTCTGGTCCTGGAGCCTTATTGGAATTTACATTCATAAGCAGTTTAGTTATTCCCTCGACATCGAGAACGAGATCATTCATAATTTTGTTGGTTCGATTGTTAAATATCAGAATCTCCTCCGAATTTTCTGTTGTGAAAGCTTTTTTAAATACATTATTCAAAATTTCTGCTTTCTCGACGCTAGTTTCTGATAATTCCCCATTTTCATTAATCAACGACGGCATGATCTTACGAGAGCCTCTTATTAATTTGACATATGACCAGAACTTTTTTGGATTAGTAATCAGATCTTCGGATAAATTTCTGGCTTGGAATTCTTTCAACGCATCACGCATTGCCTTACGCACGTCCGCTCGCAAGTGGACTAATTTAGCGCGATCAGATGAGTCCCCCGATTTCTTTACCGTCGCATGTAAACGCCTTTGCTTCCTGAGCAACCGTTTCACTTCCCTATTGAAACCACGGGAAGTTCTTACTAACCTTAATAAACTTCTTGGGAACAAATTGATTTAAGCCGGTCCATATTATTTCTTTTAAATTAAACCAAAGTTCCTCAACATTTGTATTAAGCGTGTACGTTTCAAAATTTTTCGCCAAATGATCGACCATAAACGCATCATTTGCCTTATCGAAACAATATACGAGTTTGTCTTTATCATGCTTCAAATTCAGCCTAGATTTTAGAGTTACAACAATCGCCTTGTGATCACTTATACCGTCTTCTATACAAACTTTATCTACAATATCCAGATTGTTAGTAAGAAAAAGATCCAAAATGGACGAGGAATCTTTGACGCTCCGCATTGGCTCTTCGACCATTTGTTCAAGAGAATTTTCCGCGAATGATTCAAGGAACGTTTCGGTTATTAACCTATCTCTTCCGCCTGACCTGAACGTAAATGTGTCCCAGTTAACAGAGGGTATATTAAAATCACCTCCCATGATCAATATATGTCCCTAAAATTTCTGAGAAATACTATTAAGTGACTGTCTAAAATATTCCGCGTTATCTAATCCAGAGTCCGGAGGTCGGTAAAATGATCCTATTATGAACTTTAAACTTCTGCCAATTTTTACCTTCACCCATATTAACTCGCAACAATTTTCCGTTTCATTTACTACGGAGCAATTGATGGTTTTATTAACGGCCACAAACACACCTCTGCCCATTGAGGTAGTTCTGTCTTTCCGAAAAACATTGAATTGAGGAGCAAATACTTCGCTAGATTCTACCTCTGGCGTCAACCAGCTCTCGGTTCCTAGTATTATATCAACATCGTTAGTCGCAACTACAGCGTGGAAATCGGCTACTTTCCCTCTAATACTCCGACAATTAAGGACCATTATCCTTAGCGGTTTAATATCTGCATCTGTAGAGTCTAAATTCGCATTTTTACTATTTGCACTCCGAAAGGAAACGGGTGAAGTATTTGGAGCTGTAAATTTCGATTTATTCACGCCGTCACTTCCAGAACCAAGATCTAGATTAACGACGCGTCTTCGTTGAACTGAGGGATCCTCGGGCCTCACGGTGTTCCTAAAAAATAATTAACATCAAGACGGTTCCATATTTTAGCAACCACCTTGATCGCCATACTCCGTGTGTAGTGGACGCCCGACCTGTTAAATGCGTCCCAGCTGGCAGCTATCATCGGTCGAAGATCGACGAAGCCCCAGTTGTTTCTGCGACACAGCTCCTGTAGACTACAATTCAAATTATAAATCTTCCACCATAAGGCTTCCCCACAATCGATGCGCGGCACGACACTACAGATGGAAAACTGTAACTTTACCGAATACTCACGCGCTGATTCATATGCCTTGTGACCCAACTTGTCCATAGATTTCACTATATCTGAAACAGAAACATGACACGAGTCGTTAGTTCCGACGTGCGCAGCTACCCTCAACTGACGGCAGTTCGATTCTCTAATCGCTTTTGGTATAGCCTCCATGACTCGTGGCACGGTTGCTCCTGGAAGACACACAGAATGAACATTAGTACGAGGGTCTGCACCGTTCTTCTCAGCTAGGTCTCGTAGGGGTTTCTCTAGACGTCGGACGTTGGAGCTTCCAATGATAAGTAATCCTTTCCCTGGCTTCACTTGGTGTCTGCGAGTAAATTTTCCCTGCTGTGCTTCTTGGCCATTCGCACTAAGATCTTCAACCTCCTGCAAAACTAAAAACGCATTACTTTTAGGGGCAAGATATCATTCTCCCGTCGGTTATTTTGGAATTTTGATGCCTTTCTCCTATCCACCCGGTGCCAGTCCTTCCCTGCAACAGATACCTGACAATCCTCACCTGCCGGTTCTACATCAGTAGCCTCCGGTAATTCTTCGACGCACTGCCGTTCGTCATCTAACATGCTCCACACCTGTGCCTGAAGAGATGCCATCGTAGTACGAATCTCTTCGAGAGCCTGACGCCTACTGTAACACATTGCGCAAACCATGTCCCACAAACAACCAAACACAGAGTCACAAACAAATTAATCAGAAAAATCAGACAGCTTCTACAGCTCTCCTAAATGGATCACTACCTAAACAGGAAATACTTAAGATAACACGAAACCAGGGAATTTCAGATCACACAACAATTCGGCTACTGCTGCTACGGACGCAGAGGCTCAACTCACTGAATCACTACCTAAAAAGGAAATAGTCAAAGATAACACAAAAACAAGTAAAATACAAATCACACACAAAAGTCGGCTACTGTCGCTGAGGCTCAACTGACTACTGCTGACTCTCAGAAATTTCAAAGATAAAAACAAAGTCTAACTAACACACTTCAGATTAAACACACAAGAAACTCGACGACTGCTGCTCACGGCGGCGGTTGCTCGACTGCTGACTCACTGCCAACACAGAAAATTCAAAGATAAAAACAAAGTCTATCTAGCACACTTTAGATTCAACACACAAGAAAGTCGACGACTGCTGCTCACGGCGGCGGTTGCTCGACTTTCATAAGCACCATGTTAGTGACACAACGTGTATCACGTAGTATTGCAATGTATTCTACTCCCTCTTCTGACCTTTCGAGACAGCATATCTCGAGAACTAAACGAGATATCGAAATTTTTTATTGTTTACTTTCAATGTCTCTCGTCGTGTTATATAAGAATCTATTATCAAAGTTGACTTTGGGGATATTTTTCTTCTGAATTCCAACCCTAAAACACCTCACTTTTGAGACAGTATATCTCGAGAACTAAGGGAGATTTCGAAAAATTTTATTCTTTATTTGTCTCGTCATGTTACATAAGATTCTAACACCAAATTTGACCTTGGGGAAATGTTTCCTTCGAATTTCTACCCAAAACACCTCACTTTTGAGACAGTATTTCTCGAGAACTAAGTAGGATATCAAAAAAATTATTCTTCATTTTTGGTCTGTCTCGTCAAGTTACATAAGTTACATAATAATCCATCATCAAATCGCGGTGCCACGGTTATCATATGATTCCCTTGAAGTTTTTGTTCCTATTCCCCGTGTTTCTATGGCCGACCAATATGGTGACCTCCCCGCCCCTCTTCTCTCTACCCGGCTTCACTCCAGTGTGTTTTGAAGATCCCTTGCGTCGTCTCCATATATTCCTTCCTCCACGTATGCGCATTAGCCAAACCAAAACTCAAAAAAAAAAAGATTTTAAAACAGAAATTTATCATGATATTTATCGTAAGCAGAAGGTTGACACGTTGTGTATTTGTCAATTTGAATTTTATCTGCTAAATCTATTATAAAGGAGTAAGTATAGTGAAAAGTTTACTGAGATAGCATATGAAGTAAATGTTTAACAATTATGTAACGAAGTTCCAGATAAAAGGCGATATTCTGGCCACGGGAAAAAGTGATTCGGCTGATCGGATTGATTAGAGAAAGTGGTATATGGGATTCCCAGTTCGAACAACACAAAAATATACAATACAATACAAAACAATACATTCATTTTCCATTGATCCCAATATATGAGACTGGCTCTGTGGGATGTGGAAAGTTGTCAATTTACAGATAAACAGTTGCATAACAAAATAATAAGTACACCACTAGATGTACAGTCATAGTATACATGGTACATTAAACACTTCCATTAGAAAATAATACATACACCATAAGATGTACAGTCTTAGCATATATGGTACATTGAAAAAAAATTCAATAACAAAATAATACATACAACACAAGATGTACAGTCATAACATATATGGTACCGTAAACAATTACATAACAAACTAAATACATACACCAGGAGATGTACAGTCATAGCATACATGGTAAATTAATTATCTGAACTATATTTACACAAGATACTGGCAGTTATTTTTTAGATACCTTAGAAATAAATTCTTTGACAGAGTAGAAGGAGTTGTCAATTAAAAATTCTTTCAATTTTTTCCTGAATTTATTCTTATCATCTACTAGAGATTTAATATGTGTTGGGAGCATATTGAAGATATGTATCCCTGAATATCGGACCCCTTTTTGAACAAATGACAATGACTTGTAAGTCTTGTGAAGATCATTTTTACTTCTAGTGCCATAATTGTGTATTTACTATTTGTTTCAAACAAAAAATAATTTGTGACTACAAAGGACATTAATGTGTATATATACTCAGATGCTAATGTTAAAATCCCTAACTTCTTGAACAGCTCTCTACATGAAGTTCTATTGCTAACCCCACACATAATTCTTATTACACGCTTTTGGGCACTGAACACTTTGTCTCTATGGGTAGAATTGCCCCAGAATATTATTCCATATGACAATAAGGAGTGAAAATAAGCAAAATAAACCAGCTGCCTCATACGGAGATCACCTAAAGCTGAAATTGTATGAATTGCCAACGTGGCTGCTCCCAATCGCTTTAGTAAGTCAGAAACATGTACTTTCCAATTTAAATTATGATCAATATACAAACCTAGAAATTTCACACTCTCTACCTCTTGAATGGACTGGCCTGCAAATTTTATGTCTATATGAGGTGTTAATCTGTGTGATGTACTGAATTGTATATACTGAGTTTTATCAAAGTTTAATGACAAGCCATTAGCTGTAAACCATTTATTAATCAGTTCAAAGACATAATTTGAAATATATTCTGTAGATAAATCTGGAGTGTTTTTAATTCCTATGTTTGTGTCATCTGCAAAGTGGACAAATTTTGAGTTTTTAGATGAAACACAGGGTAGATCATTTATATATATTAAAAACAATAGTGGTCCCAATATAGAACCCTGAGGTACGCCACATCTGATTAATTTCCACTCAGAAAACAGTGGACCTCTTAAGGCAGCCTTAAAATTCTCCATTGACACTTTCTGTTTTTTATTTAGAAGGTAACAACTAAGCCATTTATTAACAATGCCATCTATACCATAATACTTAAGTTTCTGTATCAGAATTTTATGATCTACACAGTCAAATGCT
Organism: Vandiemenella viatica; assembly: GCA_031002005.1. NCBI lineage: Eukaryota > Metazoa > Arthropoda > Insecta > Orthoptera > Morabidae > Vandiemenella > Vandiemenella viatica. The sequence continues at coordinate 94,351,111 of JARYHS010008075.1, read as the reverse complement.
TTAGGTAAGTCACAAAAAATTCCCACAGGAATTAATTTATAATTTATTCCTTCTAAAATATTGTCAGTGAATGCAAATATAGCATTAGGAACGACATTTTCTTGGAAATCGCTAACAATCTTCAGGTTTTCTCCGTTACGATTACTTTTCTCCTCTTTACAAGGATTGTTATAATTTATGGAGGGTGCACTCTCATAACTGTGGCTCCGTAATTTGATTATATAAATCCACGAAAGAAATTGAAAGTAAATCCAGGCCGTATTTAACTACTAGGAAAAAAACACCGATAGTGCATGTCCTGCATGTATTCTTTGTGTCTTTGTAGATTTTTTTTCCTGGTACAGGTTATTTATCTTATGGCCATAGCACATAATCAGTAATAAAATTATATACAATTTTTTCACACTAATAAAATGTAACATTAAATTATTGTTAAAATTCAAAATTCACATGTACAGCCAATGTAAAGCTTTATTTGAAATATCTATGAAGTCTTTCGTTGATCCCCTGGAGGCTCGAAGTGGGAAATCAAAAGTTATGTGATGGATGGATTGTTCTTCCTCACAACAGTCGAAATTTGATGAATCTCTCATTCCCAATAAGTAAAGAGATAAAGTAGATCTGCCATGGCCAGACCTAACTCTGTTGAGATCAGCCCAGGTCTTGCGGGGAAGGTCGAGTCCCTTTAGTGCCTGTTGATTGACAAACGGGGAGTGCCATCAGGTGGGGCTGAGGCTATACCCTCCAATCTCCATACTTCTCTCTTGTTAAAATTGTGGGATATATTCTGTTTTACGGTAATTATCCGCGTTGTCTGTTTCAAAACTATGTCAATATTTTTGGTGTGTGTACTATTCATCCAGACAGATGAGTAGTACTCAGCTGCAGAATACATAAGGCTCAGTGCTGATAGGCGTATGCTCCCCAGGAGGTGCCAGTTAACATCTGCAGAATATTATTTCTAGTTCTTAGTTTGGCTGCAAGGTTGTTTAGATGTTTATTGTACGACAAGGAGCGATCCATTACGACTCCCAAACACTCTGGAAAGGGGTTGTGTCGGAAGGAGTGCCATCAAGTAGAACATAGAGCGAGAGATTCGTCGCCTGGCTGTTAAGATGGAAGATACTAACAAATGATTACGAAGGCTTCCGCGGTCACTGTTTGTAATATCTTGGTTCTCCTGGTGGAGCCGCGTCGATTTGTTAAAACCTAACGTTTCTGCCATCTTGCTGTGGCTGTCATCAGAGGACTGAAAACTACCTTCTTCCAGTACAAAAATCAATTCTACCAACAGAAGGAAGGAGCCACCATAGGAGGCCCACTGTCTCCAGTAGTTGCCGACTTATATATAGAAACCTTCGAAGATGAAGTTATCCAGAACGCCCCCTTGAAACCGTCGCTTTGGGTGAGATTTGTGGATGACACATTTGTCATCTGGCCTCATGGAATAGAATCGCTTCATGTCTTCTTCGATCATTTAAACAGAGTCCATGATAAGATTAAGTTTACAATGGAGATTGAAAGCGACAACCAACTCCCGTTACTGGATGTTTTAGTTACAAGAAATGATGATGGCTCCTTGGGCCACCGAGTTTACAGAAAACCAACACATACTAATCGGTACCTCCACGCCGACTCTGACCATTATCCAGCGATCAAAAGTGGAATTTTAAGAACATTAACGCTCCACGCATCCGTGGTATGTGACGAAGCGAGTATGGCCGCTGAAAAGAGAAATTTAAAGGAGACATTTCTAACCAATGGCTATAGCGTGGCTGCTTGTAATAAAGCCTTGGCATGCCTGGATCGCTCCACATTGTCTCGCACTGCAGCATCATCGGCGGAAAACAACAAACCACCTGACGAGGCAGTGGCCGTTCTGCCATACATCCAAGGAGTTACGGATGAAGTTGGTCGGCTGCTTAAAAAGAAGAATATCCGTTCCGTATACAAAGCCCCCAGAAAATTATCCAGCATCCTGACCAGCGTTAAAAACAAGAGAGAACATTTGCAAACACCAGAAGTATATGAAATATCTTGTAGCTGCGGCAAGGTATACATTGGGGAAACAGGACGCACTGTTAAGGAGAGGTTCAGTGAAAACATTAGGCATTTTAAAAATAATGACGCAAGCTAGTCCGCTGTAGTTCTACATTCAGCCGATAGCGGCCATTCAATTTTATTCGATAAGACCAGCGTTATAGCCACTGAAAGCAGATGGTGGCCTAGGCGTATAAGAGAAGCGTTAGAAATACAAAAACGGCCGAACAACATTAACGCCGACAACGGTTTGCAACTTGACAATATTTGCTCAGGAAAACACAAGACGAACGGCCCCATCCTACCGCCTACACTGGGGGCGGTGACCTCACCGCGGCGGTCTAGCGCTTGCTTCCTGCTACCATATAAGACGATAGCGGCAACTCACAAGCAGTCCTCTGATGAAAGCCACAGCAGGATGGCAGAAACGTTAGGTTTTAACAAATCGACGCGGCTCCACCCGGAGAACCAAGATATTACATGGAAGATACTAGTTTCCATCTTGCTGGAACTGGGTACAAGATGCCAAATCTTAAAATAGTTGCTCAGGGTTTTTAGGTCTCATGTTAAACTATTTTCAATGTGTTGAATGTTATGGGATCGTTGTACTAGTGTTAGATCGTAAGCATAAGAGAAGTGTCTGGATTCTGTTTGAGGAATGTCAGAATTATATCCATTAAAAAGAAATGGAGCAAGAACTGAGCCTTGAGGAAGACCATTATTCACTCTTCTTACTTTGCTTATCTTACTATCAGAGACAACCTAGGAAGTTCGGTTAGCTAGCATGGTATTGATCAGACAAGTGTTATTTTGCACTTCAGGATGATCAGTAGTTTGTACACCACACCGTATCGTAGGCTGCGGTAAGGTCAACAAATACTGCACCAGTCTTCAATCTTCTCTCGAATCCAGCTTCTAAGTGGGTTGCCAAGGCCAGGACCTGATCCTCGCAGTTTCTTACAGGTCTAAAACCTGACTGTTCAACTGGGAGGTTTACGAAAATAATTGGACTGATTCTGTCGGGATGAACCTTTCAATTAACTTGTAAGCAGGGCCGCCGTAAGCGGGCGTGCAAGGCGTGCACCGCACGCTGGCGGCCGGTCGAGGGGGGGCGGCAAATCGAGTGATCGACAGTCTCCGCGACGAAATTTGCAGGCTATTATGGAGCGGGCGACCTTTTTTTTTTAGCTCAACAGCTGCTTCAGGCGGCCCGCAACACTCGGTTTGGCAACAATGGGGGCGCCAAATAATGTTTGAAGGGGCGGCAATCTCACATTCTTTTGACCCGGTTCGGAAAATTCCTACATCCACCACTGGCTGTAGTTAGATAGGGGGCGGCATAATCCGTATTGCACGCGGGCGCTCAAACACCTAGTGGCGGGCCTGCTTGTAAGTAGTACTTAGCAGTGAAATAGGTCTAAAATTCTCTGGAACATCAGGGCTTTTTTCAGGCTTCAGAATGGCTATGATCTTTGCCCGTTTAAATTCTGGAGGGATGACACTTCTCTGTAGTATGTTAGTAAAGAAGCAGGCCAACCATTTTTTGGTATTTTCAAACACCAGGAGTATATGAAATTCCTTGTTGCTGCGGCAAGGTACACATTGGGGAAACAGGACGCACTGTTAAGGAGAGGTGAGGAACTCCGGGTGAACTTCGTCAAAACCTGGAGCCTTCCCATTCTTCATTTGTTTGATGGCCTTTGCCGCCTCTAATCGGTGACAGGGGATGAGAGATTTGTAGGGGCAGAGTACATTCTTTTTAGATAAGATAATTGTTTTTTTTTTCACTTTTCGAGTATGATTTTTATCGACGCTCACTCTAGACATATTGTCAAATCGGCTTGCTATTTGGTCTGGAGTGACCTGATTCTTTGCTTGAGGGTTGTGTGGGGTTCCACTTAGCATTTTAAGGAGACTTCACTCTTTCCAACTAGACTTATTGAAATTCAAGGTTTGGACCGTGTCATTCCATTTCGGTTTACGGGCATTGTCTAGGTACTGCAGCATTTCGTCGGCTGCATCTGTTCGCCCGTTCTGTTGGAAATCATTATATAGAATTTCGCATGTTTCGTTCCTGCCCGAGAAATATTCTTTTCAAAAGCCTCTGGGAATAATCGTTTTGGCTGTCGCTATAGTTACTCTGATGATTCTATTATAATTTTTTGCTAATGGAGGTGTTTGTCCTGGTTACCGGAAAATTCTTCCCCCTTTGCTATCCCGAAGTTCCATCTAGGTAAAGGTGAGGATCTAACTATGGGAATTGTTAGACCAATTTCTAGCAAGACTGGTTGGTGTCGACTATATGGAAAGGCTTGGGGGACTCATCTTGTAGTTTGTAAAGGTTGGCTATGATCATCACGTGAGACAAAACATAGATCTGGGTTTGTTTCGGTGTTCAATCTACCTGATTTAAAAGTACCTGCGTCTTTCGGGTTAAAAACTAAGTTAATTTTATTTGCTGCCACCCATTCCTCTAGCCTGATTCAATCCTGGTTGTTTTTCTATGTACTTCCAATCAGTGTGATGACTGTTGAAGCCACCAATATACATAACGGGATGTTGAGACTCTGGTAGAACTTCACTCGGCCATGAGACGGAAGGGGGCTTATACACATTAATAATTTTAATGTTGTTCACCAACGTGGTAATAATGGGGATGTTATTTTCGCTTCATGCTGAGATGTGGCAGGCATTGGTAAAAAATTTTGGCAGAAATGTTGTACATCCGTAACTTTGGGGTTGTGTGGTATCTAAGATTTTTTAGCCTTGTATTTTTCTTCTTACTTTTGGACTCAGCCGCAAATCATCCTTGGTGTGAGTTTCTTGAACATAGGCTATGTCGACGTTGTGGTCAAGTAGTAACTTTGAAAGTTGGTCACTTTTTGGTCTTCTTATTCCTTCCCTTAGTGAAAGTCCAGCGGTTCTTGCCTTTTGATCCTGAGGATTACTATGCTTTGGTTGCCAGGAGATCCTACAGGATTGTCTGGCAGGCCGACTGTGTAGAATATTTAGCCATGCAAGAGCGTTGCCCAGGGTGTACCACAAGGAGGCTAGTCAACGTTACAGCCCAGGTTGAATCTCAATCTAACCACCTCAATTTTCAGATACAATATCTCGAGAAATAAGCGAAATATCAAAAACATATTATTATTTACATTCGATTTGCCTTGTCAAGTTACATAAGAATCGATCAATAAAGTGCAGCACCACAATTATCGTAAATTCCCATTTTGTATTTGTTGTCTTATGTTATTATTATTATTATTATTATTATTATTTACAAAATAGGTCATCAAGAAAGATGTTAGAGACAAATTGCACAACCTCAAAAGCTAGTTCATTAGGGAACTCTGCAACATAAATCTCAGTGTTAAGTCTGATGCAAGAGTTCAAGAGGTATATTCACCTTCGTGGTATGCATTTGGGTCACTTCAGTTTCGAGGGACCAGTATCAACCAGTGGAAAGAAGCGAGCCTCATCAGCAATTGAAGTAAGTAGATATGAAAGACAAATTACACAAATGTTTATCATGTTTAATTTATACCACATATATATACAATACCTTAAAACTACATACAAAAATACAAATGGGTTATAACTGTTAATTTATTGTGTTTATTTTTTACTTTAAACCAAGTTATTGTTCACATTGCCGTGGCAAAGAATCTGTGATGCTGCAAAAATATTCAGCAAACTCTTCTCGGTGGTCTGCAGCTTCTCTTGTTCATCCACCTGTATTTTTTAATGAACCACCATTCGGATGGACTGTTTTCCGTGCACAGTGCTGCCAATTCTACGGATTTATCCGTAGATCTACGGATTTTTATAAAAAAATTGGGATTTTCGAATTTTGTTAAAATAACTACGGATTTTTAATATTTTTTATTATTTGTTGATTTTTGCTTATATTGACTTTTGTTTTAACTTTGTGTATATATTGTTAATGCATTACAGAATTGTTAATAATTGTGAATCGTTTCCTTGCAGCCGCTCGTGTGAATAAACCACTGAAATAAAGCTCATTTTTTGTTTGATTATAGATTTGAATTGAACCTTAACAGATCGTAATATAAAACTATCGGTGCACTCTTTATGCACGCTCGTTGGCACGGCTTACAAAGCAGTGCCTTCCGAGAAGGCCTAACCGTTTTCCGAGAATCAAAGCAGTTTTTAAAATTTCCAATTACAGAAGATATGCTACATTTACTAAATTTCAACAAAAATGTATGGCCCCTAAAAAAGAGACAGAGAGAGTAGGCTCAGCAGCAGCAGTCATGAAAGTGACGCTGTATAAAACATGTTCAGAGATATTTCTTACTTTCAATGTAGAAT
>JARYHS010008075.1:94318741-94343739 GCA_031002005.1 Vandiemenella viatica | reverse complement strand
TTCCTTCAGCTTTTTTCATAACTTATTCATCACTTCACTCGGTAATTTATTCCAGCCCCTGATGCTTGTATCCACAAACAAATAAACAAAAAAAATCCTACTCTCTTATGCTTGAAATCGAGTGCCAGCTTGCACTCATGGTCATATTTTGCCTTCCATGAACTATTCGTAATTCTTCGACTAGTATCCTTCCAAGCCCCATCACCAACTTATTCCTTGTACAATCCCAGCACTCTCTTCACCCTCCTCCTGTCTTCCAATGGCTACCAATCTAGCTCCTTTATCACAACAGTTACTGACTGACTCTTGCGGTAATTTACACAAACAAATTTTGCTGCTTTCCTTTGCACTCTCACCAACTCCTGTACTTAATACCCAAAATTTGGATCCCAAACTACACCACCATATTCATGTTTTGTTTTAATGTTTTTTAATCCAATTCCCTATCTTCTCCGGTACATTCTGTCATCACCCTCTTCAGTAAATAAAGGATTTTGTAATCCTTTCCTACTACCTGCTCGGTGTATTCTGACTAGTTGAGTTTATTATTAAACGTTATGCGAAGTTATTTACACATCAAGCTTTCAGCAAACAATTTTGTCCCATCTTATTATCATAAAGAACCTTTAGCTACTTATGTGTTTATCTAGTATGTTTGCAGTCTTCTACACTGTGATGGCATGCAAGAAGAGTTAGTTAAACCACAAGTACAGTTACATAATGATGCAGCATAAGAGTAGATTAGATTGTGATAGATGCGAACTGAATGATATATCAAATCGTGAACTCTGTGATCTTGTCAGAAATACTTTCTAAAGAATACAAATATTCTTTCAAGAAATACAAATTTTATAGATATTTTTAGCAGGTGTACTTGAGGTAATAATGCAGCTCTTGCGTATATTTTATATATGTAATTTAAATGTTACTGGACATCGTAATGGTAAATGTCATAATCTCGAAAAGTATTATTAAAGTGTGCGTACACATGATAGTACATTTTTCAAGATTACCTACCATCTTTACTAACCATTTCTTATGCAACTTTTTTCCACAGTTTTCGCTGAGTAGCACCGCTTGTCTCTCATATATGATGGTGTTTTCTCATCTACAGCTCTGATTAATTTCTCACTACCCATGCTGATGAGTAAAACAAACAAAAACAGCAATATACATGAAAAGGAATGTAGGATATATAACAGCTACTACAAGCGATTAATCCAACTCCATTAGGATCAGTTTGTAACGTATTAATTTAATGTGTGTAGTTAATTGTTGTATAGTTGTGTGTGGTTAATGTTTGTCGTTGCAATTGTACATCTAAATTGCTTTACACAACGTTCAAAGCTTCCTGTTACCACTCATTATTTCTAATTATATGATTCAATTGCAGTGCGGTCACCAGTCTGGGTTAGCTTTACTAATTAAATACATTGATTGAATAACATTCAGAGGAACATGTGGGAAGCTATTGTGAAATCACATTCACAAACTAGTTTCCACAGTTCACTAAGATTTATTCTTCAGAATGTTACACAAACCAAAGCAAGCCACCAGACACAAGAAACATCAGACTTTGTCACCAAAGAATGCAGTTTCAAGGATAAATAAGTTTTTTAATTAGTGAGTACAACTTCAGTAATTAATTATTCAACCATCGTTGTGGAACAACTCCGTAGCAGTTCACCAAACGAAGTTTATAGCACACCATATCACTCCGTGCCATATACACAGTCTACAAAAGTACTCCAAACTGTTCACATCATATTCTGCTGATTACATACTAGTACACCGTACACACGATACATACATGTGCGGCTGTTCTCTGCTCCCACCATCCGTACTCCTCCGTAGACAATACCCGACTGATTCTCCAATGATATTCCATATTGATCTATCGAATGTCATACATTTGATACTCACTTATAAACTTAACACCGACTTCCTTTATATGCAAATATCCACATCATCACTCTGTGGTGTTACACCCCCCCCCCCCCCCCCGGTCTCTCTTTGGTGAAAGACGGGATTGACAAAGCCAAGCCTTTCGTCACCAAAACACAAAACCCTTAATATATATCTCAACAGCTAGACAGAACATATACACTCATTGATTATAATACATAAAACTTAGTATCTGGTGGTCGCTTGGCAACATTGCATCATACCCCAACATGGATTCCTTAATTCGAAATACAAAATGCACACATCAGCACAAACCAAACATGAAACTCAAGATCAGAAACCAACATCAAACTCAACATCAGAAAATCAACATGAGAATCAAAACCACATAACGGGTTCCCTTTCATTATGTCATTCTCAAAGTAATTAGTTATTAGAAACATATAGTATCGCTTAAATATCAAAACAAGTAATACAAGACTTAACTACAACTTTGCTTTATATGTGCAGTGTAAACACACTGCTAACATAAGCACACATTCCCTAACTTGGATTTAACACCAACAACTGCACTTGACTCCTGACTGCGCTCACTCAATCACTGGGTACACACAAACACGGCACACGCAACGCTAGGCGCAAACTGATATAGTATGCATTGCAAAACTTGTATCTTGTTTGAATCATAGGAAAGACAAAAATGATAATAAGCAGTTCGCTAACCTGCATTAAAACAAAGCACATTGCAGTGTGTGCTATATGAAATGTCAGAAAAAAAACAATAAATAAAAAGGATTCTTCACCGTGGCGAAGTAAGTGATTGCCGACACCGGCAAAGTATTATATCATGTGACCATGCGAAAGTGGAGTTTAAAATAGGAATAATCAGTACATTTCCCCCAACCTAAACACTTTCACTTGAACTTCAACACATTCCTACCTTCATCGAATAATGCTAACCCCACTTTTTTTCTTCCTTATCTTCCAATTGTCTTTCTTCCTTCCTTCTTTCTCCCAGTGCACACTCTTCCTTTCATCAAATTAAATTACACTTCTTCTTCTCTGATATTTGCACCTTGCTTCCTTCTTTACCTCAATCAGAACTGTTTCCTTTTCTTCTTCACCAAAAATACCTTTTCTTCTATCTTCACTTTCACCCTGATAATTTTCTGACCTTAGAATAGCTATGTACAGGAATATGAATCAACTTGCTGAACACATTCTGTGCCACAGCAGGATTGTGATCATTGCTGGCTGTGAGGCCAATGTCCTCTGCGACAGCTGACAGCAATTTTCGCAAACTGTTTCGCTATCTTCCCATACCTCCATTTCTTCCCTATTTTCTTTAATTTGTTTTTCTTCAATCCTTGTTCTTTCATACTCTTCCAACATGTACTTCGCTAACACCATCTCAACTAAATCGATTTCTATCATTTCTTTCTTCTTCTGAAGGCCAGGCTCCTTCACTGTTTCCATTGCTTCTCGAGATTTCACATTCTGTATCTTCATGTAGTCTCCTGTCCCCGCCGAGGCCTAAGCAGTGACAGATACTAGTTTACCTGAGGCACACTCTCCAAAACAGCTATCTGCGCTTGGGTTGCAGATGCCTCCTGTGGCCTGTCACCACCAATCGCTCCATGGTAGGAACCTCTAAATCCTCCTCTCTGTCCTTGGTTATTGTATCTGCCTTGATTCCGGTTATCAAAATGATGGTAGCTCTCCTGTTGCTGTTGTGAGTTACCTCTCTCTCCTTCCGATTGCGACTTCTCTGCAAAATGTGTGGTTGTCTTCACCCCATATTCTTTTGCTAGTATACTTTTCTCTTGTTCGTCCAGCCGACCCAACATCTTTACCGCTTCATCAATGGTACATATATTATGGCTGACAAATACAAGCTGTGTAGACTCAGGCAAACGTGCGCTAATCATTTGCACATATTCTCCTTCACTGAAAGGTGAACTTTAATGTTTACTAGAGTTAACACACTTCAAGAAAAAGTTTTGCTGAGTGCCACTACCTGGCTAGTATGGCTTTCCCATCATTAAATTCCGCCGTATTGCAATTTGCCGCTCTATGGAACAAAAATGTTTCAAAAAGGCTGACTTAAACTCCACAAACATCTCGCAGTTATCTGCAAACCGTTCTCCCCACATTCGGTCTTCCTCTTTGATGTGTTTGATAAACATTTCTATCTTCTTTCTTTCTGCAGCCCTACAGAAAGGTTCAAAATTTTCAAACTTCTTTACAAAAGCAACTGGGTGTTGTCGCAAAAGTTCTACCAGTCCACTTTCTCTTGCACCATGCACGCAGTGAACGCATTTACATTTGGAATAACTTGACATTTGGCAGCCTCTTCCCTCGCGACTTCTGGAACTCGCACCTTTAGACTTCTTTCAACTTGCTTCTCTTGTAAATGTAACCTTTCATTCACCCATACCGCAGTGGAGGACTTAGCCTTTTCCACCTGGCATGATAATTGTTCCACACCTACTGTCAATTAGTCAACGTCTTCTTTCACTACCGTGTATTTTTCGGTAAGGTTCTCTCCTAAATTGTCTACCTTCGACAATCTTTCATCATGGCTATCTTCCATCACCTCGACTTTTTTCTTTAGGAATCCCATATTCTGGTACAAAACGCTTGTAACCTGTTTGCAATCTGAACGATACTGAGTCAGCTTATAAGATATTTCAGCAGTTTGCTGTGTACAAAGTTCCTTATACTGGGTCAATTCTTCCCTAAACTTCCCTAGCTGTGATTCAAAATAATCTTGAAGACATTCAATACTTTCCTTATTTTTATTTAATTTGGATTCAAGTGATATACTACTTTCATTTAATTTGGATTCAAGTGAAGCCTTAGTTTCATCTATCTTTGATTGAACAAAATTATTATTTCCAGTTGATTTAGTTTCAAGAAGGGACTGAATTGACATGACAATTTGTTTCTGGAAGGCACAAAGCCTTTCCGACACGGACACGTCATTATTTTCAATAACCTCTTCTTGCAACATATCAACTTCTGATTCACTAGCCATTTTTCGAAACACTGAGCAATATTAGACAATAATGATAAGAAATCCAGACCAACAAATGATACAGACCATGCAAAACCAGCTACTTCCTAACTACAAAGCATTTTCTTCAAGCATTTCAAAAGAAAAATCAGACTACCTCCTGAAATGAAATTATTTCCTTGTCGGTTTTATAGTTGACAAGGCTGACATGTCATAATGGATGACAAGAAAAGCAATATACCCGATGAAAGAATGATTCATTAAAATTTTTCATCATAAACTTTCAGTATGCAACTACTGTCAGTTCACACTAGCAATAATAAAATAATTTTTTCTTTCCTTTCGATGAATCACAGCTGCTTTCTGCTCTGCTGCTAGCTGCAATGATGCCGATCATGCCGCCCGCGTAGTTTTGCTTCTGCTGCGCTGCGCTCCAAAGTTCCGCTTCGCCTCCGTGGGGTGTTGTTGCGTGGACGGTGAATCTCGACAGACTGCGTCACTCGGTTCCTGTCGTGAAAGCTCGGGTCCTGTCGTTTACTGATTTGTTGTACTCGCGCTACGTCGAAATAGATCCACCATCATCGATTGTTGTCTTCCCACACTACTCACTTTTCATTTCACCACATAATATTTCCAGCACGTTTTGTATTAATCACTGTCCTTAATTAACAGTTTTAACAGCACCGTCCTGTACACACTAAACCATGTAACATATTAATTTAATGTGTGTAGTTAATGTTCGTTGTTGCAATTGTACAGCTATGTTGCTTTACACAACGTTCAAAGCTTCCTGTTACCACTCATTATTTCTAACTATATGATTCGATTGCCGTGCGGTTGCCAGTCTGTGTTAGCATTACTAATTAAATACATTAATTGAATAACATTCAGAGGAAAATGTGGGAAGCTATTGCGAAATCACATTCACGAACTAGTTTCCACAGTTCACTAAGATTTATTCTTCAGAATGTTACACAAACCAAAGCAAGCCACCAGACACAAGAAAAATCAGAATTTGTCACCAAAGAATGCAGTTTCGAGGATAAATAAGTTTGTGAATTAGTGAGTACAACTTCAGTAATTAATTATTCAACAATCGTTGTGGAACAACTCCGTAGCAGTTCACCAAACGAAGTTTATAGCACACCATATCACTCCGTGCCATATACACAGTCTACAAAAGTACTCCAAACTGTTCGCATCATATTCTGCTGATTACATACTAGTACACCGTACACACGATGCATTTACGTGCGGCTGTTCTCTACTCCCACCGTCCGTTCTCCTCCGTAGAGAATACCCGACTGACTCTCCAACGATATTCCATATTGATCTATCGAATGTCACACATTTGATACTCACTTATAAACTTAACACCAACTTCCTTCATATGCAAACACCCGCATCATCACTCTGTGGTGTTACAAGTTGCTCGTCGCCTGTCGTCGGCTACAATCGGTCTCTCAAGATCGCTTGCAGTGGACGCTGTTCAGTAATGTTCCGCGTGTTGGGATATGTCACACCAATATGTGTGACTATGGGAGACCTCAAAAACGCTTGTAGTGGTCAAATGGTCTTAAGCTGCGTATCGACTATGTGTGGTTGCGACGCGAGCGATTTTTCAGTGCGTCAAACTTGTTATTTGCGGCACAAACCATTTCTGTTGATGAGTTCAGATGCCGCACGTGGCAACGCAACCCAGGAAGGATTGCGTGACAAACTATCCAGGCGCTGTCGTTTTGTGAAGCCACCATGGACATTTCACGTGCACATTTCACTTTGATGCATAACACTATATTCTAGAAACCTAAACAAAAGGTGATTTGGTGGATATGGAAATTGTATTTTAATAGAATATGGTATGGCGAAAACTCATTGAAGACATGAGATATGAAGCCATCGAGGATACAATAAACAAATTTTATGAGAGTGACAACAGTAGAGTTCCTAAAATCGTTAATTGAACCAGTGAGCACTCAATTTCGGGAGGCGATTTCAGTTACTGAAACACACTGTGACTTAAAGATTTCTAGCAATTGAAGACTTGTGTACTGGACTCAAATACATTTTTCGAGTGTCAGAACAATAATTTTCTTGAACAGTTCCAGATGTTTTTGACGCATTATGCGAAGCTCTAAAAGAATGGGCAAAGATAAGATAATAGCGCCCATTTTATAATAACTTTTTTTATTACTATTCAATTTTCTGTTGCCGTTCTTAAAGAGGACTTACTCCTTACTGAGGTAAAATGCATTGAGTTAGTCATGTCATTTGGCGATTCTATAGATTCGTTGTTTGGAATTTCAAGTGATGCTTTTGTTGGTGATGCAAGTGATACCACCGGAGTCTGATTAGGTGGCACAATTTCTATCACACTATAAAAAAATTTTGGCCCATACAATTGTATTAAAAGGTGACAGTTTTCGTTACCCATGGAAACAAACTGTCGCTATGTCGCGTGTGCAAACTTAAACATCCATATTAACTGCGCTCGAGCCAAGTAGTGGGGAAGAATTTGCCATGTGCGTAAATACCAATAGACTGCAGGCTGGCTCGACTCACACATAAGGATTACAAACCCGCTAATAGTTTTCCTTTGCATATTTTTTAAATATAGTTATTTAAAGTATTATCAAATTAAATAATAAGCATCTGTTAATAAAATTAATAAATCAATTTTTAATTGGCAAAATGACATTTAATTTTTTTAGCCTGTCTTAAGAATATATTGAGCTTTTAATTTTAAAAAAAATTTAAACCAATATATAAATAATTAATAAAAAACAAAATATTCAGTCTTGGGTCATATCATGTATCCTACAATAAATCATGTCAGTTTGAAAGCATGGTATGCATAATGACCAAGTCACCAGAGGAGTTAAAAAAAAAAATCTAAATCAACGATCTATAACACCGAGTAAAGCAAAGTGAAGTGAATATATTCTGTAAAGTGTATACTTGTCAAAAAAACAAGATCTTATAACTTTTTGTCACTGCACAAACACGAGACTTGGGCTATTTTTACAAGAATTGTTTTTGTGGGATTCATTATTATGTCCCCTGATTTCTTGAATGATCTTTTGATCTTATGTTCGCACTAGTCAAATGCCAACTGCAAGGGTATAGGCAAACAGTGCAATACATCTAATAGAGACCGAGTGGGGCAGCGAGTCACGCAGACTGACACACGTTTTCAACTCAATTTGCCGATTGCGGATCCGCTTAATTTTATGCGGGATCCATCAGACTGTCAAATGATGCAGGATCTCGCATGATTGCGGGAGCCCTAATGCTGGATTGCACCTGCACACAAGGCATTGGTTCATTATACTGTGACATCGCCAGAGCATGCACCAATAATTTATTCTTATAACAATGGCTATAAGGAGTTTTTTTTAAAAGTAATTAATTTGTATTTACCATAAGGCTAATGATGGTTTTTAATAGTATTACATACAGTACCTACAAGAAGTATGACTCTTATTTAATAACTATATTAAGTGGCATTCGTTTGTATTTTATTTTTATTACTACCAAGCATTTTGTGAAAAATTCCATAGTGTAAGAGCTAATTTGTGATAAAACATTTATTACTCTTGAATTTACGGTATATTTGTCCTTGGGGCACGGATTAGTCCGGATAAGAGTTGGGTCGGTCCAACGGTCACGTTGTATCACTCATTCTGTGGTTGTATCTATACTGCTGAATACGATGTTACAGCCTACAGACCCAGCTGCATATTAAATTCAGTCGAGTTAAGTACAATGTTGTTGGAGAGAGATGCTAAAACGCTGCTGAGTACCTTCCTGAAAATTAAAACTTTTCTGTAGATGCTAAAGCCACTAATTTGAAATGAAAATTTAATCATGGTTGCTTGCACACTTACCTGCCCCTGCAAGCGTATTCTAATCAGTTTGTTATTCGAACTTTCTGTAACTTAAAAATATCCATGATTACTGCAAAAACATGTTTCATCACATTATCATCAATCAACAGCTAACGATACTAAGAACTTCTCAGAAAAAAGTACCGGTCGCTGTAATGATGATTACTGCTCAACAGAAGGAAGTAGAAGACAATCGACAAATCATGTCATCTCTAATATCTTCGATTATTTTCTGTTGTACACCTTACAAATGATTTGGCTTTAAGAAGTAAAGAGCAACATCAAACTGTTCTTGAAGACCTGCTGAAACTAAGAATTGATTTAAGTGTTCTAGTTTTGAAACAGCATAGTGGAAAAGTTAAGAAAAATGTCATGTATATCTCCACACAAATTCGAAAACGAAATCGTTGCCCTGTGCGGCTTGGTCATTAAAAGTGAAAATAATGCAGGCTACAGACAAGACTTATGCTTATATTGTATTGGCAGATGAGTCATGTGACATAGCTGGGAAAGAACTGCTTTCCATAAAAATCAGTTTTTATGTTGAAGATAAAAATACAATCTTTGCATTTCTCGTTGAATGACAACTTATAGCATCAGAAATTGACAGATTTTTAGATAACGAAGAACATGGACCTGATAGGTGTGTTAGCCAAGGATATGAAAGATGTTCTACATTGGCAGGTGATAATGGTGGGGTTCAAAACTTTTTTAAAGAGAAATATAAAAAGCCTTGTATTTTCATTGCACAAGCCACAGACATAACCTGGTTGTAAATAATTTAAATCAAATTACAGAAATAATGAACACAATTAGCACCATGGAGTACATCATAAACTTTTTATGAGAAACCTTTTTAAGGCAAAAGTACGTGCCAAATATTTCAGCATTATATGAGACCTACTGATCTAAAAAAAATATACCTGTTGTGCTATTTTTATGAGCAATTTGAAGACATTGTCAATGGACTTTCGAATGTTTCTATAGAAGGGAATGATGCAGCGAGGAAAAGTGCTTACCAGTTACAGTGCACTGCTACTAAGTCAGATTTCATTATATGCGTTCGATTGAATACTCGGTATTATTGGAACCTGTTGCCACTGCGTTACATTCGAAGACGATCGAGATGTATACATGCATGAATCATATTAATAGAGTAATATCTGTCATAAAAGATCATCACAGCAACACGGACACGGTGAGCGCATTGTATCTGTCCAACAACGTCATTCCAATCACCCTGTTGAGTCTCTATACAATTTTTGAAAGGGATCTTTTTTCATACATTACTTAAATTACTTGATAGCTTCTCTGGAGCAGTGTTTTGTGGTTATACATTGCACTTTTACATGTTTTGTTTTAAATCTAATTCTACTTATTTAGGAAATAATCAATTATGTTAAGTATTCATTTTGAGATCACATTACATGCCTTACAGTATATCACGTCAGTTGTAAATATTAACTATTTATCTAGTGAACACTGAAATTATCACTTTATTTGCAGAGAATTACATATATAGCCAGCAGCCAATAAAACCTTTTCTGCCTCCTCGTTCGTTGGTTTAATTGAAATGATCATAAATAAAAAAAAATAATTGAAAAACTTAACAACTTTCTGCATTGTTTTGTGATCATTATATCTGGGAATCACCTCAGTATGTGAATGAACCAGTGTTATGGTCACGCTTTCAATTGTGGCGTCCAGGTCTTCATGGTCTAAGTCCGAGTCAAAGTTGTTTCTGTGCATTCAATTTCTTTCAATAGTTTTATATTTTTGGGGTGGGGGGGGGGGAAGGAGGGGTAGAAAAGATGACAATTGTGTGCTGTGTGAAAAGAACAATTGCAGGTACCAAGGCATAACATATTCCATGACGCTTGTTCCGTCAGATTTTTTGCCGCTAACATCAGTTTCAACAACAACACCAAAGCTTGGCGGTCATTCTTTGATCAAACTGATGCACCGTGGTGCACAAACCACATATTCTAAGCAAGCTGATATTAAAATGTGTTTCTTTGCGGTGAACATAAACGTTCAAATATAGGTGATTTTTTGTACTTCCACTCATCAAACACTCAACTCAAAACTTTGCCATTGTTGCTTGAAATATTCAAACTGAACAATTATGTCAACTTTTACTGTATTTAAAAACTTTGTTACCATAGATCTTATAGAATTAGCAGAATTAGGAAACTTAAATCCACTTTTTCAAAAGAAATATCTTAAATATGATGAAGTACAGTTTATAACAAAAACATTTTAACACATCATTTATTCAATAGATTTTGAAATTGCTGTTGATAGTTGTAACCTTCTTTTTGTATTGTTTCCACTTCCTCCTCAGAAACAACTCTAATTGTATCTTTTTTGTGTGTACCACATGAGAGCTAGAGTTGCAACAGGATGACATAACGCAAATTACAGTAATACACACAACAAAAACAAACTGGTGTTCTTATAAAAATAAAAAGTTAATCTATTTACTTATGATCTCGAAGGACGACATTTGTTGCATAAGTCAAGTGTCAAATTGATGGGTACAGGTAAACAGGGCGATACAGTCGGTAGAGAACGAGTTGGACCAGAAAGTGACGACAGGGAGGCAAGATGACGAAGACTGAAACATGTTTTCACCCCATTGCGGATCCGCTTTGTTAGGTGCTGGATCTACCAGACTGCAAAATGATGCGGGATTGTGCGTTGCTGTATTGTCATTGGTTGATTTAAAAAAATGCAAAGTTTCTGCCAATACTACAACTTATAATTTTTTCATTATGAAGTTGAAGTATGGTACAAACTATGGAAGGACAAGGGTATGACAACAGAAAATCTTGGAGAACTAGACCTTACGAAAAAAGTTAAATAAGGCGGAAATATCCTTTGCTGCAACAAAAAGAGCAATGCTAATTTTCTTGGCTCAGCCTTGTACAACATATATATATGTATATAGTCAATTAATAAATAAATTAATTAATATAATATAATATATGTATTCCATTAATAAACGTTTTTGTAGCATGCATATTATCAGTTTTTTCTTGCCTGCCCCCCCCCCCCCCAAACAAAATCCTGGCTACACCCTTGGCTAAGAGCTGGAGGAATATTTATGGGAATTGAAAATATGTTTTAACTAGGACGAAATACAGGCAGTGTGCATAAAGGATCTGATATCACTATGATGTGAGATATTACTTTATCAGTTGTGATGAAGTTACAGCCTGGCAAAAAATATCAGGTATTAATTTATGATTACTGATCTTGGGTGGGGAGCAGTTAACATTCTGTCCTTTGGAAAAACTGTGGGTTCAGTATGTGATCTGCCTATCGAGACAATTTCCCAAAATCATTCCATCCAAATGCCAAGATAGTTTCTTCAAATGTCATGGTCAAATTCTATGGCATTCCTTGTCCTCCTTCCTCTCTGTATTTTAATGACCTCAGTACCACTCGTTTAAAAAAAACCTAATATTTAATGATTTTTTATGCTTTTAAATTGAAAGGAAAGATAAATTATACCCACTTCTCACCATAGTGGAAGAAAGGAGGGCAGCAGTAACAAAACCCTTTTTCAATAATATAGAAACATGTGGCTAAGATCATGTATTATTTTTTGTTGATGCTGCTCTCCTCCCTCCAACATTGGTGAGCATTGGCTATAATTTATCTTTCCTTTCAATTAAATATCACTCATGGCATTTCTTCCTGCTCCATTGTTACTGCGAATTGTGGATACATTTGGAGGGAAATCAAAAGTAACACATAATTAATTTTCTTTTCAGGCTCGAGGCCTCCTGTACCAGTTCCGTGAGATGCCAAGAATCCCTTGTACAGTTGCTGGCTTGTGTCAGCTTTGTGGACCTGGAATGTGGGACTCAACTCATGCTCCAGTGGTGGAATGTACTGGAAACCATGCTCCAAGACAGTCTTGTCCATATCGGACATAGGATCAAATTAAATGGAACATTTGTGCAAAACCCTGCTTAGAAAAGGATTATCAGATTTGGTTTTAATCATTTAAAATGCTGAAACAGAATATTGATTATTTTTAAAGAAAATTATATATAGGCATACTTACCATGGCATGACTGTGATGGTTTGCTGAAGATATAAGATGATACAGATGCTACATACAAGATGTACTAGTTTTTATTATTGTTATTATTTGCTGTCCTTAAGATGTATTGTGAAAGGCTTTCAGATATATTTTTAAACCAGCCTTGGTGTCACTTATTTTTATAATTTATATTATTTATTGTAAAAAGAAATATAACGGATAATTTTGATGTAATATTTGAAAGTCATGCCTTACTTGTAAAGATGAACTGGTTCTTGCTTATCAGATGAAGAATGTCTGGTGATTCACTGAACGTTGGAGCTTGCATGTATTAGCTTTCAGAATCTAAAGCAGAAACTGATGTGTTTTTAAGTTTGACAATATTACAAATTTACTATTTACGGTGGTCTTTCAAGAGGCTTTACAATACTGTGGTATATTTCAAACATATCTGAGTAAGGCTTACATGTACAAGAATTTAAAATATGACTGATGTTATCTTAAATGACACTATATTCATAGAAATTTATGCTGAAAAATAAATACAGATTGACTTATAAACTATATTTTTGTCTGGGAATCAATTATATTTTTATTTTACATACATTTTATTTTTAATTTTTAATGGAGTTAGTAAGACAGTCTGCTGCTTCTTTTAGTTAAACTGTATGATTTCCAAATTACATTTTGTCATAAATTTCATTTAATTCTGCTCTCCTTTTATTTAACATTTCATTGTTTTTTTCATAGTAATTTTAATAAAAGAATTAATCTTTCAACTGTTTCTTTATTACTGTAGTCGACTGTGATTACAGTGGTATTTAGTTCTTCATATGTAGAAATATGCATGCATGAAGTTTATATTGTGTATGTTAAGTAAGTGTGCAACTGTTGATAAACTTGATACAAAGTACCATGATATTAATGTATACGTACATCTGGTCATTTGAAAAAGGTATAATTGCTTTCTCATTTTGGGCATTCTAATTAAAACTTTTACACATTCTTCAAATCTTCAAAGGCACTATTTCTTACAGAATATCTTTGCACTTAATAGAATTAACATCAATATAGACTCTTTAAAATAAACCAGTGTAAGGAGACACAATTTCTGATAGTACCATAATTATCCAAATTATTTTATAACTGTTTTATAGATATTTGTTTTATTTGTAAAGAATAATTGTTGCTCTTTTTTGTTATATCATTCTGTATCAGTACTTCTACATTCTAGTCAAAATGGTAAAATGATGAAAGAATGTGTATGTGAAATATCTATATCAAATGTGTACAATAATTGCATTTCTAAGGCCATTGAAAATAATATTTATATATAATTGTTGGATGAAAACTTCATCAAAGAGAAATAAATATGAAAGTATTAAATAGTTTACTTATTTCAAAATTATGCCAAACTTAAGTTTCAAGAATATTGCAATATAATGCACTCCGGTTTGCCGGGTACCTCGTGTCGCTGGTCGGCACTGTATTTCTTTAACAACAGCACCAAGCGTGGTGGTGTAACGGCTAGCGTTCTGGCCTCGCATTCTGGAGGACAGCGGTTTGAATCCCCATCCAGGCATCCAGATTTGGGTTTTCCATGGTTTCCCAAATCACTCCAGGCAAATGCTGGGATGCTTCCTTCAAAAGGCCATGGCCGCATTCGTTCCCATTCCTTGCCCCCCATCCTTTCCCGTCTCTAAAGACCTCGCTGTTAGAGAGACGTTAAGCAGATTAAATATATATATATATATATATAATGCCTAACCTGTAATTCATTAGAAAATAGCTTTTATAATCATTTTCTTAAGAGTAAAATACTTCTCAGCTCAGAATATAACCTTGTTCAACATCCAGTATCTTGCTAAAACCATTTAGAAGGGGGCCAATTTCATATAGTCGTATAGCAAAGAACTTCTATAACCATTTCCTAACAGTAAAGCAGTTTTTAAATTGATTCTAACCATGTTCATAAAAGACAAGATTCAAATAAGGTTGTTTTTCAGTCATAATGAATTTTGTTGCATTCATTTCCACTTAGAATGATGATCATTTTAAGGTTTTTTTGTATGCTTTTAGAATTCTATTTAGGAAGATATTTCAAAAACTAAGAATGAAAGATAAAAATTAATTTAATAATATAATAGGTTAACAGCAACAACAGATTTAAAGGGAGAAGCATCTTCCTATGAGATTTCAAAGTTGGATATTGCCTTAAATGTTTTCAATACTGTAATCTGATACAAGTGTGAACTTCATTAAACTTTCAAAATATATATGAAATTCGTAGCTACAGTGACTTGTTTCTTTCATGTATGAGTATGACCTGTATCAGGGCCCCTCTGCCGTGTGCTCAGGGCTAACCCACGAACAGGTGGATAGCCGAAGTTAGGAATTGTGCATAAACTACGTGAACCGGCTAGAGGGGGGGGGGGAGGGGGATTCCTAGCCAGGCCACGTAGCTTCTTTTTCATATTATTTGTCACAGTTAAAATGAGATACATAACAAACAGAAGCATTTAAATATTTATTTCCTCATTTAATTATCCCCGGATGTAATTTATGATAGTCTGACAAGAGAAAACAGTACAAAAATATCTTCTGGAATCAATATGGAAAAAAGCTACGTGCTGCGTGGGGGGGGAGGGGGATAGAGACAAAAGCCACGTCGGTCTACGTGGGGGTGGAGGGGGGTTCACAGGAAGCCAAATTGGAGCTACGTGATTTATGCACGCTCCTTTATGCGGGAAGGATCCTGCGCTCACTTGCAGCGATCTCTCCGGACCCGGCCGGGAATGCCGTAAAGCCTAGCGGCCATACAGTTCAGCAGACGGTCGCGTCGTCCTTCTGCTTGTGCGAACTGCGGCCCGGTTCGAGCCCACCTAGGCTGGAGTTAATTGGTTGTGGGGAACTCCTCGCGGATTAATACAAAGCGGTTGGAATAACTGGTTTATTCGTATACATGGACGATAACGGGCCAAGAGGCACCGTCCACTCGGCTATACCGAAAGATGGTTTAAACTACCGGCGGAGGGCACTGGCTTGAAGGCGGAGGTCGGCCGGCCGGCAGGCGATGCGTCCCCTGCGATCGAATGTCCGAGATTGATCGCCCGACGGTAACCCCGATCTCGGCCCTTCGTCGGTCGGAGACCCGGCCGGCCTAGCAAATTCCTCGGGCCGTTGCCCAGACTCAATACCGACTTCGGCACTTTCCAAACACGCGCCGCGGCCAGGTCGTACTTTGGCAATGTCACTACACCAAACTGTGATAGCTAAATGTTGTTTCAAAAAAATTACCTTTACACCTGTTAGCTATTACCGGATAAATTAATAGCTTGGCGGCCGGTTATAAGAATTCTAGCATGTTCGAGGAAAGATATAATTATTACAGGTAAGTTAATGCAAATGTTGCATAACCCCAAGCAACATTTTCTTATTACAACTTCTTAATCTTTTTGAAACTTCCAAAAAGTAACAGACTTAATCAGCTAACTATTATGAAATATACTCAGTACTACTATACCTCCCCCTTCACAGAAAGACTTAGCTATTATTTTGGATTTTCAGAATAAACTTTTAACTAACTTCGGTTGCCCAGAACTTCCCATGATTTTTTTTTAATTATATCTCAGGAGCAAATTATTCCCTTCAGAATCAAAGTATTGCTGCTACTCTTTTGTTTGTAGCATAATTATCAGCTTGTAAATATTTCAAAAATAAGACAAGTAAATGAGTGATACTGTAATTTGCAAACTTAACGGAGATATATCAACCACAAGTAATTATAGAGGTAGAGTTTTGTTAAAAAGGAGGATTACAAGACAATGAGATTATCCCATGGAGGAAGGAATATATGGAGACGAGATAACGCGAAATCCGTGAAACCTCGTGAAAAAACTGCGCCTGCGTGGCGGACATCGTAGGAGTACCAAAACATTGGACTGTTTACACTGTGTCAGCTGCTGAGAATATTTCATTTTCTAATATTCTAAAGTTTTTTATAATGCCAAGTTGTGACGCATATGGTTGCACAAACAGACGAGATAGGAAAAAAACCTGGAATAGCGTTTCATAAGTAAGTCACATTGTAATTATCGTTCTTGAAGTATCTAACAGGCAACCGCAACATTAGTGCCATTCGCTATAAATTTATTCATTGCTCTCAATAGGATCATATTATTCTCAAATTTTTGTTGGTGTAGTGTAGACAATTAGCATATGTTACTATTTTGCACCTGAAAAGCTAGCCTTATTGTAGACAAATGTTGGAAATTTAATTTAAACGGGTCATGTTTACATCGCGACACAGTGAATAAGATATTCTGCATGCATTACTCACGTTTAAGTTTACACTGAAATTTCACGATGAAATTAATCGTGATGATTTGTGCTGTGTGAAATACTAAACGTGATGAAATAAACTTTGTTGATGGAAATGTAGTTCGCGATGCATTTCTTGTGTTTAGATGTGTCTACATAGTTTTGGTTTTGTAGCGGCAATATTAATGGAAATGTAGGCAGGTTGAAATGCGTGTATACCAGAAGAGAACAAACAATTTATTTATTATTAGCTGTTAGCTTCTGATTTTTGAATGTAGGGGAAGTGGTGGTATTATGGAACAGTTTTTCATTTAAAGCAATAAATTGAATTTAAAATGTGGCTGCTCCATAAAAAAATGCCACCTCTGTTAGTTTATATATCTGTTATAAAGGATCAATAATAATTGTGATGAATAATAAACGTTTTCAATACTTACAATAGGTTCTTTAACTTGCTGTAAATTTTGAGCATTTTGAAGTGGGGTGGTAATATGAAACAGATTTAAAATAAATTGTAAAACAAACATTGTCAGTTTACATTTTTATTAATGAAATTATTAAATTATATATTGACCTTACCTGGTAGAAAATCACAATTTACAGTGTAAAGTTGTAGTAAAGCTGAAAGAGTGCGGAGGTCCGAAAAGTCGCTTTCTAGTAAAGTTGTTTTTATGAGCTATAAACCACAATTACATTTCACAGTTTATAGTTCTTCGTGAGACAAAGTCGCTGTAGTATATGTGTAGTATGAGGTGGAAGGTAGAGAATGATTATCTTTTGCTTTAATTATGACATCTACATTCCTAGTATGAAAATAATTTCAATCCAATATGAGCAAGACTGGGGATTCAGCTGTAGGTTTCGTATGTTCAATGAAGTGAGTAAACCATTTAGTGAATAGATAGGACTGCACCCAGCCTGAAGGATGACACTTTCCAATAGCTTAAGGAGGTGCACCTTTCGTCAGTCTGTCAGTCTAATTAGTGCGTGGGAAAATCATCATTGGAGGCACGATGTCGCCGCCTGCACTCATGCACGCAATGATCGTCACCTGACTACTCCACTCTGCAGCAGTAATGGCTCCTATCTGTTTTCTTCCCTTCACTCCAATTACACGTGGAATTTTTGTTTGCATTACACTAATACTAGACCCATCAATATTGAAGATCCGGTCAGGAGAATAACAATGTTTAGTGTATTCGGCTTTCAGAAGATCAAACTAGTTCATGACACTCTCTCGGTTAAAGCCGGTGGTTCCAGCAAATGATAATCCTTCAAGATTTCATACTGAAATCTGACTCTTGCGTCTATTCATGAAGTGATCGAACATTGTAATTCCAGTCATATTGTCACTGAATGTATTGCGAATTCCATTTCTTACTGCCAGCTGATAGGCCATTTGCCTTACTTCATTAATAGTGAGACCATAAAACTTCTTTTCCATCAATAAACAATACTCAACTAGGTTCTTTTCAATTTCTTTTGGAAGCATAGGTTTTTCTACCTAATTTGTCATGCGTTAAAGTATTTACATCTATATCCTTTACAGCCATCTTTCTAAAGAGTGTAGCTTTTGGCGTTTTGAAACAACTTGCCGCTTCATTTAGACTTTTAGTTTTATCACTGAAGGCCATTATTGCTTGAATCATAATCTTCAGGGTGCCATTTTTGTCACATTACCCTTTTTTGATGCCATAATCTGCTTTTTGGCATGGCAACACCTACAAATAAAAGAGGGGTTGTAATATGGAACAGCATGTTTCATATTACCACCCAACGCCATTTTCGAAACTAATCAATGAAACTAGACGTCTGATAAACAATTTAAAGGAACTAAAATTATTATTTATAGGTTTAATTCTATTACTAAATCGCGAAGTAGAAACAGTATGTTAATTTGTAAGTAAAGGTAGCAGAAAAAAATACTTGAATCTAACCTTACAAAACTTTTGGAGGTTGTAAAACGTAGTGGGTCTACTCACGGCCATAAAACAATGTGATACTAATCTCTGCTGCCTCTAATGATGGAAACAGAACATAAGGATCGCCATATCTGAAACTGCAACCAGATGGCATTAGTAGTCTGTAAATACTATGGTGTTTCATTTTACAACCCTGTTTCATATTACCACCACCTCCCCTACTGATTTTTCTAGCAAAATTATGTAGGCCACTACCAGTAGGCCTACAATATCTTCTAAGTAAGCTCAGAAACTATGAGGTTTTATGAAGTATTAATTTTTTTTAAAGCTCTAAACATTGACTTATGCTTTTTTTTAAATTTCAGATATGACTTGTTTCTGTTTGTAAATATGTCTACAAGTATATTTCTAGATTTTGAAATCTTCCTTGTCAATTACTGAAATAGAATGTGAAAATATAACCTATCTGAACATCAACTAAAATTTAAGGACTGTAGAAATAAACAGTTTGTTATTCAAATTAAAAAGAATTACCTGCTCACTAAGTTACGTCCGAATTCATCATCAAATATGAATATGGCGATAGTTTTTTTCTGGTCCAGGCCGCATTTCAACCTAACCACGTCAATTTTAAGATACAATATCTCGAGAACTAAGCGAGATATCAAAAAATTTTATTCTTTACTTTCAGTTTCCCTCATCGAGTTACATAAGAATTCGTCATCAAATTGCGGCTCCACGGTTATCGTTGAATCCCCTCTTAACCTAACAACCTCACTTTTGAGACAATATATCTCGCGAACTAAGCGAGATATCGAAAAATTTTATTCTTTATTTTCGATTTGTATCGTCGTGTTACATAAGAATCTATCACCAAATTTGACTTTAGGGACACGTTTCTTCTGAATTTCAACCAGAAACTCCACTCTTTTGAGACAGTATATCTCGAGAACTAAGCACGATATCAAAAAATTTTATTCTTCATATTTGGTGTGTCTCGTCGAGTTACATAATAATCCGTCATCAAATTGCGGTGCCACGGTTGTCTTATGATTCCCTTGAGGTTTTTGTGCATATTTCCGTGTTTCTCTGGTCAAGCAATATGGCGGCCTTCCCTCCCCACTTGTCTCCACCCGGTTTCACTCCAGTATGTGGCGAAGGTCCCTTGCGTCGTCTCCATATATTCCTTCCTCCATGGTTCCTCCATGGGTACACCACAGTGTTCTATTATATTGTCTCTGACAGTGGTAGAGAAGCAATTGGTGAAGGGGTATTTATATTGGTTAGCAAAGACTATTACAATCAGGCCCGCCGTAAGCGGCTTGGAGGAAGGAATATATGGTGACGAAATAACACTAAATCAGTGAATCCTCTCATAAAAACTCATCTCCTACTGCGCATGCGCGGCAGCCAAAGGAATCTCCCCAAAACATAGCGCTATTTGCACTGTGTCAGCTGCTGAAAATATTTCATTTTCTAATATTCTAAGTTTGTTTGTTTTTTTTTAATGCCAAGTTGTGTTGCATATGGTTGCACAAACAGACAAGATAGGAAACAAAGGAAACAACCTGGAAAAACGTTTAATAAGTAAGTCACATTGTAATTATTGTTTTTGAATTATCTGATAGGTAACCAACATTAGGGCCTATCGCTATAAGTTTATTCATTGCTGTCAATAGGATGGTATCGTTCTCAAATTTTTTGTTGGTTTAGTGTAGACAATTAGCATATGTTACTACTTTGCACCTGAAAAGCTAGCCTTATTGTAGACAAGTGATGAAAGTTTAATTTAAGCGGGTCAAGTTTATATCGCGACACAGTGAATATGGTATTCTGCATGCCTTACTCATGTTTCAGTTTACACTGAAAGTGTACGATGAAATTAATTGTGATATTTTGTGCTGTGCGAACTACTAAACGGTTATGAAACAAACGTTGTTGCCCGAAATATAGTTCGCGATGCATTTTCATGTGTTTAGGTTGTGTCTACATAGTTTGATTTTGTAGCGGCAATATGAATGGAAATGTTGGTAGGCTGAAATGCGGTGTGTACCGGAAGAGAACAAACTATTTATCATTAATTGTTAGCTTCTGACTTACGAATGCACTGATTTTGCTAGCAAAAAAATATAGGCCACTAACAGTACAATATCTTCTAAGTAAGCTCAGAAACTATGAGGTCTTTTGAAGTGTTCATTTTTTAAACGTTCTAAACATTGACTTAAGGTGTATGTTGAAATTAGTCGTGATAATTTATGCTTCGTGAACTTGGGATATTGCTAATGTTGTTGCTAGAACTGTAGTTTAAACTGAATTTGTGTGTTGAGGTGGGCAGCACTGTTATGGACATGGCGATGATATTTGATGATTGATTCTCATGTAAATTGACGAAACTAATCGAAAATCAAGAGTAAAATTTTTTGATATCTCCCTTAGTTCTCTAGATATCAACTATCAAAAATTAGTTACAGGTATAGTTCCTTGTGCCTTTGGTGACGTTTTTATTCTGTTCCAGGCCGCGTTTCAACCTAACCACAAGGATTATCAAAAAAATTAAACACCCAATCTGCAAGGGCAACAAAATCATCTTTTGATCCAGTCCGCATCATAACCTGACAACCTAAATTTGGAGATAGTATATCTCGCGAACTAAGCGAGATATCGAAAAAAAATTATTCTTTATTTTCGATTTGTATTGTCGTGTTACATAAGAATTTATCATCAAATTTGACTTTGGGGAAATGTTGCTTCTGAATTTCAACCCAAAACATTTCACTTTTAAGACAGTAAATCTCGAGAACTAAGCACGTTAGCAAAAACTTTTATTCTTCATTTTTGATGTGTCTCGTCGAGTTACGTAATAATCCATAATCTAATTGTGGTGCCATGGTTGTCTTAAGATTCCCTTGAGGTTTTTGTGCTTATTCCCTGTCTTTTTACAGCCGAGCAATATTGGGGCCTCCTCACCCCACTTCTCTGTACCAGGTTTCACTCCAGTGCGTGGTGAAGGTCCCTTGCGTCGTCTCCACATATTCCTTCCTCCATGGTAAGCGGGCGATAATATTTGAAGTGGCGGCAATCTCACAGTTTTTCTCCCGGTTCGGAAAACTCCTAGATCCACCACTGGCTGAAGTAACACATGGGGCGGCATAATCGGTGTTGCACACGGGCGTTCAAACAGCTAGCAGCGGGCCTCATTACAATTCACTAGTGTTCATAGATCATGACCATGAGTTACATGGAGTAGACTTCTGGAGTAGTAAACAAAAAATAGGGTGTTG
This sequence comes from Vandiemenella viatica, assembly GCA_031002005.1. Classification (NCBI taxonomy): domain Eukaryota; kingdom Metazoa; phylum Arthropoda; class Insecta; order Orthoptera; family Morabidae; genus Vandiemenella; species Vandiemenella viatica. Next base: position 94,321,354 of record JARYHS010008075.1, on the reverse strand, counting down.
GCTGCTTACCAAAATTGAAAATCGGGGAGAAACTAAATTCATACTCAGAGTTCAGAAATAAGCATAGAATGGTCATTATTGGTGGGGACTTAAATTTACTATGTGTTAACTGCGTAGAAAATAGCATTAATAAGACAAGAGAATATAGATTTTCGAATGCCTTTGTAAGACAAGAAAGATTAATACAAGTGCTAGAACAAAACACAAGGGGACTAAATATGTTGGATATCTTCATGATAAAGCCTGATAATAACCTGCAGAGTCTCAAGTAGCTGAAGGAATAAGTGATCACAATGTAGTTCTAAGGGATTCAGTAAACCAGTGGTCAAAATTGAAGGGGGAGCTGGGCACAATTATAAAAATCCACAAATTTCAAAACTGAAGAGATTTAAGTGACAGCTACAGTAAATTGAAGGATGGCACAAGTACGTGTTAAACTACTTTGTTCTTTGGGGATTTAAACTGTAACTGTGGATGTCGTCAGAATGTGTTTGTTGGTGTGGACAACATACTGTCAGAGTTAAATTTTTTTTAATAACTTTGTGAACGTGTTTTACATTTTCTGCTGAGCCATGATTGCGCCATCCAAACCACTTGACGAACAAATCTTAAAATTGTTTTACCGTCTTTAATAAAAGCATTACACTACATAAACCTCATCTCAAAATGATGGTTTTCATCAGTACTCCTAGTGAAAACAAATGTGGCGATTTGTAAACAGTTATGTTTTCTGACTTTTCATTTTGACATATTTTTACGATATTGGTTTAATTTTAAACTGAAAATTCCTCTATTATTGAGATTATGTTTGTAATATTAATTTCATGTGTTAGATGGTTCAAATGAATTTCCCTTTATTGGTTTTGGAAAACCTATTCATCCGTAACATACAGTAGAGTCGAAAGTGCGAAGATTTCAAAGTGATAAAAAAAAGATGGAGAAATATTTATTCCAAAACAGAAAGTTAACAGAATCTACATACTATAACAGGGAAGTAAAGAGGTTGGTGAGTGGAGAACATAACAGAGTTAAGAGATAGCAAGGCAATAGGGAATACTTGAAACCACTAAACCAGCAATTTTTAATGGCAAAGAAAGGGCTAGATATGTGTTTATGAAGAATATTGTTGGTGCTAGTGGACTACTGAAGACGCATCTAGAAATTTCTATGGCTGTATTAGAAAACTGAGGAGAAGGGAGGGTGTTGAGACAATTATAGATAAGGATGGATAAATTACTGAGGATTTGATAAGGGCAGAGATATTAAGAAACTGGTATAATGAGACCAATAGAGACTATGATTCATTGTAAATTGGAGAATAATAGTACCAGCACAATTGGAAATGAGCACAGGAAAAAATTTGAAATTCATTCTGAGGATATTACGAAGGAACTCCAAAAGGTAAAAAATCATAAAGGGACTAGTGTAGATAACATTATTATGGATATCTTAAAGATAGCAGGTTTTTACATTGTATCTTATATTGAAATGTTATTTGAACATAGTCTGGATATTTTCTGCTTACCAGATAACTGGAAAAGTGCAAAAGTAGAAACAGTTTGTGAAGGAAGGGTGACAAAGAAGGTTGAAAATTACAATCCAATCATTTTGACAGAGTGAGTCATAAAATAGTGCTAAATAAGGTAGAAACTATTCAAGTGCATAAATAAGTGATTTGTTGGGTAGAGGAATTTTTAAAAGTAGGAAAGCAAACAGTGTATGAATTACAGTATCAAAAGAGGTGGAAGTAAACATGGGCGTGCCCCAGGGTAGCATATTGGGACCATTGCTATTCTTTATTCTTATGAATGATTGTATTGATGGTTTTACTATCAAAAGTTAGATTGTGAACTAAAATCTTTCAGGTAACTAGCTGAATGAGTCCATAGATGAACTGAATTGGCTACCCAAGAGGATTTTATTCATAATCAATTATGAGAAAACCTCCAGTATTACATAGAAGTTAATTGTTTGCAGATGACATAATGTTAGATAATAGACTGAAAACAGTAGATGACTGTAAACAGCTCCAGGGTGATCTGGACAAGATATCTAGCTTAGTGGGTCAACATTTGAATGAAGATAAATACAAAAAAGACTCAGCTTATTAGGTACACAGATAAAAAACAAATTTTGATTTGATATAAAGTGGTGAAAGAATTGTTTTTTGAAGATATTAAATGTTAATGCTTTCACATTTGATAACAAACTTATCAGACTCATTTAACAGTGTAAGGTGACCTAAAAATTTTATAACTTCGCAACAAAATTTGTTATCAGAACAGCAAGTTCAGTTAAATAACTTTGCAGATCAGTTTTAAAGTCGTTTGATCACATAATTCAAGTCATAAATCAGATTTATACAGTTTTGAGGAAATGGCCAGTATTTCCTGTTGCATCATACTGAGACAGCGTCTACTTCAGAAGTTCATAATAAATCGAGGGAATCAGACATCAACTCCAAAACTTCACACCATATAGATAAAAACACGTAGAATCATTTAAAGCATGTTTCAGAGCTGTAACTTAACTATTTTAAGAGATATCAATTTCTAGATGATAACAATTTCGGTTCAACCTGTTAGAAAATAGTAAATAAGGTGATTCTAGTAC
>JARYHS010008075.1:94207667-94317741 GCA_031002005.1 Vandiemenella viatica | reverse complement strand
TGTTTTTCAGATGTGAGTCATGGAGGCAGAATAGCTCCAAAGTAGTGTGTCTTTGTGTGTTTAATTTGGCAAATAGGCCAAAACAAAATTATTACAGAATTTATGTAATTTAATTAGAGTGAGAAGATAAGGTTGGGAATCCCATAAGAAGCTGTGTATTTCACCTTCCACAACATTTTTTTAAGGGTGGGGGGGGGGGGTTGTACCTTGCACAGCATTAAACCACTCATGGTTTATTTTTTAGTTTGTTGCATTGTAAATATGTTTTTTCTAAGTATGAGAAGAGTGTATATTGACCAATTTTGTTAATGACGGCGCTAACTTTTATATCATTATGTTACTGTTCATTCATGTGGCGCCATGACAGGGCAATGAATTTTGGTGACATTTTGGACATTGCAGATGCAAGTGAGCTTGTGTATTTTTGGACATTATTTTGAGATGTTACTTGTTCTGTAATTAATGACAATTTAATGTTATTTTTAACATTGTGATGTAACGGAAGCTATAATGATCAGCCCATCACCATCACTTTAAAGTAATGGCTTTGTATGAATAAGAAGTCATGGGTAAACTAAACTGTCTCTTTAAGTTGTTGGATTTATTTTTTGCTATTGTAAATTGTCATTTCCAAGTAGCAAAAAGTAAACCCTGGGGGGTTGTAGCGAGACAGTATAGAAAGAGTGACAACTGTAATTGGGAGAAGTAAATGAAAATTATCTGTAAATCTTAAGTCACCATGAAGCATTGTTGAGTGCGGAGGTGCTCAGGGTAAAAAAGTAACTGTTGGGTCAGTCTGTAGCTGGCCGCCGCAGGAGTCGGGTTAAGGTTACAGCGTGCGTGGTATAATTGTATAGTCGACATAAAAGTAGTAAAATGTTGTACGCTAATCATGTTAGGGAAGTACTTCATGCCGAATGATGAACTAGTAGTAATCAAAAGTGGTTATTATTATTATTATCGTATGCCAAGTAACTGAATTGGCTTTCGAAGGCGTAATAACTGCGCATGTGGAGGTCTCTCGCATGCCCTCAGTCAGAAGTGGTGACAGTGTGTAGACTCGATAGACAGAAGCATGGTCAGAACTTGCAATCAGAGTACTGTTTAGCCTTATTCACAGTCAAGATGAATGAGTATAATTAGTGGCAGTGGTTGGGATAGATGTATGTGCTTGGTAAATAAATCCGATGTGAACTTAAAAGCAACCTGTGAATTGAATTAGTGGAAAAATCAAACCTGCTAGCCTAAACAATCAAGCATATTACCAACCCCTCGTGCATTCTTCACTTGCCACAAGTAGTGGCAAAGCACCATTAAATCGCTACATGTATTAACTCATATAAGAAAATTATTCCACGACATAAGAGTAAATAGCATGATTTACTGCAGCAAAATTTGACATTGTAAGAAGACTCTCCAGTTTTGCCCAAGTCAAAAAATCTTCTGAAGTGCTACACTTAGACATGATGAAAGACTTACGTCACAATAACACATCATCTCCTTATAATTTGATGCTTCATATTTTAAATAAATACTCATTAAAGAAAAATGTATAGAAGGTGATCACATCTTTCCCCCTGCCATATGTCTCGCCTCTCACATGAATGAGGTTTTTCACAGAAACATTGTGCAATTTGTTTGTTTTTGTGTTTTTTATGTGTTCATCTCACCCTCCTGCCTTCATCTATAGTAAGTGATGGGTCATCTTTCCCTTTCCTATCTTATTTTTTGTGCCCAATGGCAGTTTGTTTGTTTCCATTATCCATATAAATGTAGGTGACACGCAACATAACATTTTTCTAATGCATGGCTAATACAGAGATGGTAGACCTGACAGTTGAAGGAAGAATAGCTGTCATGATAAATGTGACTATGATCTTACTTACGTCTGAGAAAGACACATAAAGCAGCCTGGAGTGGGAAGCTTCAGTCTAAGATGGGTTTACTAACTGTATACTTGCCCTAATTTACTTTGCTTTTTGTCATCATTCACAATCCAGTTATTACTGCCAAGAATAAAAATCCTACTGTATAACACTGTAAAGAATGATTCTACAATCTAGGATTATTTTCTCTCAACATATTTTTTAACTGCACTGAGCATTAGCTAAGGTTAGACTTCAATACATTCATCTAAAGTACAGTTATTTACCTTTCTTAATATGAGGTCTCCATCCATGTACATAGCTAATGAACTGAAGTGCAAAAGCATTTCATCAGTTCTCAAATCCTGAGCAATAACATCATCTGAATAAATGCTTATTATTGCAAGGCAGAGAAATAGATGAAAGTAATCTGTGAGGTAGTTTGCCCAACATGCTTCCCACATCCTCAATGCTACAGCTTCTGGGAACTCTCGTTTGAAGCACCTGGAACATGTAAAAAGGATATAGTATAAAATCCTTGGAGATCACTGCACTATGCATTTCATTCAGATTTTAGTTTAAGCATCTGAATGCTGTACCCTTACAAAATAGCAGTAACAAAGAATTCAGATGAAGTGATGTTTCTAATTTCAATTTCAAGATTCAAAATAATTAACTGAATACACAATGATAACATCACACAAAGATCAGACAAACTATGTGACTATAGATGGCCTAAACTATAATGGAATACCAAAAATATTACACAAATTTAATACTACTAAGGGGAAATAGGCCAAGGGAGGTCAACAGATCAGTTTTCAAGTTGTAATGGGCTAACAAAAATTAATTCTTGAAACTGATGATTAAGATGATGAGATTCCTGTGGACACCAACCACTTCATCAACTTCCATATTAGCAAAAGCAAATTAATTGATCTTTGCTTGACAACCCTCACTGTCTCCACAAGTACATTTCCAATCCTCTGGTATACAATAAGTATACAGATTTTTTCAAATGGTATGACACCAAGTCAATCTTTCATTAACACATGTTTACAGTTCTTTTAAGTTACCCAGATCACTCAGAATAACTTTAAATTGTGTTCCTAGTTCTCTGATCTCCTCATTCTGCTTATTGGTAAGTGCCTGCTATAAAACTTCACATGTAATCCTTGTTTGGCAGGCTGTAATAGTCTCATTAATATTGCCTGTTTCACATTCTGTGTAACTTCATCAGAACCCCTATCCATCTCAGTTTCATAACAGTTATATAAACTTCTGATTGTAAGCAAGGGTAGAATATATCTAACACACTCTCCAAAGTTGAAGGGAGGAGGGCAACAGCGTGCACACACACAATATTTGGGCAATTGTAATGGTGCATAATATAATTCTTCTTCCACTTGAGGGAACATAGTGAGTGAAGTTTACAGTTTTTCAGTTAAATTGGATAAAGTTAAGTTTGGTATCAAATTAGTTTTCAAGCTAAAACTGTGCCGGTATTGGCTGATGGAGGTGAACCAAAAGTCTAATGCCAAGTGCCACAAACATTAATGTAAGTTCTAAATATAAAATCATTTTGAGATAAAGGTCATGTCGATGGAAAATTTATTTAAAACAATAGTTTCTATCACAAAGATTTGAATACATGAGATATGGTAGTTGAGTGACATAATCAACCCATAGTGAGGCGAGTTGGAAAAATGACTTCAGATAGAATAACTTTTATTTAAATAAATAAGAGAAGTTTAACTAGAACAATGTGTTTCCAACATCTAAACAGATTTTAATATGAAATTTCAGGTTAAAAGATGAATTTAAATCAAAGATATAGCCAGCTGAAAAGTATGACTTTTCTGTGATAATATTAAATAACACAAATTTGATCTCAAAAGAAAGAGGAAAGATGGAGAAGTAAATAAACGTTATATTCATACAAATTATAAATGTTACAATGTCCAAGACATTAATTTCAATATCACAATGAAGACCAGAGGAGAACATGGTATTAAACCATTTATATTTCAAAAGCAGATACTTAAAAGATGGGGCAAAAAATTTCAGAAAGAAAAGTGAAATCCCATTAAAATACACAAATAAATAAGAAAGATTAAGGAATTTTAGAGTAATTGAAATAAAAATGAGTGAGGAAAAATTATGAAGTAATAAAAATATAAATTCACTATCATCCAAATATGAATGATTCCAGATTAAGACATTGTACTAATCTAAACTAGAAGGAAAAAGTAATTTTCTGAAGTGAAATATGTATGAGGGAATAAATATTTTTGGAATAAATGGAAAGATATTCTACTTAAGTAATTAATTACTGGCAAACTAGTATGAAGTCAAGAAAATCTGTCAAAACTAATAAGGCTGAAATAATTCAATCAGCAATGTGTAAAACTTTGTTAAGATATGTTTGAATTTTGCTACCATAGAAACATGAGATTTTGGCATTTTGCAGTAAAAAGGTGATTCACTGTGGGGGTTCTCCAGAGTTCTGGAAGCTTTAGAGATGAGACCATATAGGGAAATTGGAGCTGCCATGCTGGTGGCAGTCAGTGAACAAATTTCAGTGATCGTAATCTCAATGGTTATGCAGTGATGGACACAGTTTTATTTTCAAAGAAATAATTTTCGGTGGTAGATTATTTTTCGGTTGCAAACTTCAAAAAGTTTCAGTGATGAACTTCAAGTGGTAACTATGTGAACTGTCACTACAAAACATTTGAAGTTTTTTTTTTTTTTTTTTTTTTAACATTAAACAGGTTCTGTTGCTACATAAACTGTTACTAGCAAATTTTATCAGGAATATTTTGGGGTGGTTCATGACTTATGAATGAGTGGATATTGTAATCATTGTAAATGTGTCTTGTACAGTTAACATGCAACCTTCATAGAGATTCAACATCTGATGTACAATCAGTGTACTACTTTGCAATCCTGATGCCAGCAGCTTAATATATCTCATTTCATAATAAACTCAGTGAAACTATATTTTGTGGTGCACTTAAATTTTATTAATTAATCTTTTGAAATTGTTGATCATTTGCAGTTTAAGATTTAACTATTAAAACATTAAAAGAGAGCTGGTGACCGATTTAGTAAAAAGAACTTTGCTCTTATGTTACATTTTAGGAAGTTTGATAAATTGACAATATCTGCTGCTAATGATAACAATCTGCCATCCATCCCCAATGAACAGAATAACATTACACAATGACGTTCTTCAAGGAAGCAGAATATGTGACTCACTCCTGCTGGCACCCAGAAACAACACCGCCACATGAATGGCAGTTTCGACCATTACAATAGGACTGGATGTGGTGGTAGGGAGCAACGACAGTATCAGTGCTAATGTTAATCATGAAGTGAAATTAAATAAAATAAAAAATGAGCAATAAAAGAGGCAAAAAATTATTTTAAAAGAGGTAAATTTTTAAATAAAATCTATACATGTCAATTAATTATATTAGCAAATGTTGGATATGCCAGGGGGAGGAAGGTAATTCCAGAGATTGAGGCTCAGAATGTGCTCATAGATCAGTTCCCACCTCTGGAATTCAATTGGTGATTTTTTATTTTCAGTTAATTAATCACTTCTTCTGAGAATAAAATTTCCACTGATACTCTTGTTGCCCCCCAGCACCACATGTAATCCAATTGTAATGGTCCCATTCACATACTAGTGTTGTCTGCGGGTGCCTACTTGAGCTTGTTCACATGGTTCTTTTCCTGAAGAAGGGAATTACCTAAAGTATTGTGTATTTTTGTTTTTGTGGAGTGTTTTTTTCCCCACTGCCCCCTCCCCTGTACATTGATGAGTGGTGGGTATTTTACATTTATTTTCCATATAAATGTCACCTCATGGCATTTCTTCATACTCCATTGTTCCTGAAACTTCTAATTGCAGCATTCAACCATGATATTCATCAAGAAAACAATGTTGTTATTTATTTCTAATTTAAATGTTTCACATGTCACCTAATGACCGGAGGTTTTCTTACTGTATTATTCTCTCTTCTTACCAATCTGTTCAGCCTTCTAATTTAACCATTGTACAGGTATTACATTTTAATAATTAAATTACCACAGAAACTCAGAGGTAACAAGATCGTGTGGTAAAACACGATGCTTGGGGGGGGGGGGGGGGGAATTGAAAAATGAATTAAGCAATTTAATTCAATATCAATGGAGAGCATGCTTCAGTATCAATTTCCATACACACCCATTTTACCCTTTCCTGAATCTGCATACTTTTTTCCCTCTACAAAGTTCAACTGTAAATTCTGTCAGCATTTTTGATAAATGATTTTTCTTAATAATTTCTTCAAGTTGATAACACCGTTACCAATGAAAAAGAATTTGCCTGAAATTGAGTGCCAGCTTATGGTAATGGTTATTTCTACACTTCTATGCACCTCTCTTAATTTTTCCACCAATATCTTTACATGCCTCATTACCAATATATATCTTGTATACTCCCACGACTCTCTTCCACCCCCTCCTCTCTTCCAATGAATGCTATTCCAGCTCCTTTATCATATCAGTTACTGATTGTGTTCTGCAGTAATTTTCAGAGACAAATCTAGCAGCCCTTCTTTGCAACCCCTCCAAATCCTGAATTTGATAGCCAAAATATGGGTCCCACACTACACCACCATGTTCAAGCAAAGTTTTTTAACCAAATTTCCTTACTTCTCTGGTACATTCCCTCATCAATGTCTCCAACAAGTGAAGGTTTATGAAATCTTTTCCTACTACCTGTCCAGTGTGTCAGATGAACTTTCTATCACATGTTATGCTAAGTTATTTACATTTCTAGTCTTTAAATGAGTAATACTTTCTCTACTTTATGATCATAATCAACCTCTAGGTTTTTTTTTTTTTTTTTTTTTTTTTTTTTTGTACCTAATGGGCTGATTCTTCTTTGAATTTATCTTCATCCCATGTTGACCTACCCAGCTAGATATCCTGTCCAGACCACCCTGCAGTTGTTCACAGACTTCTACTATTTTGGTCCTATTGTATAACATTATGGCATCTGCAAACAATCTAACTTCTATGTAATATCTTGGTTCTCCGGGTGGAGCCGCGTCAATTTGTTAAAACCTAACGTTTCTGCCATCTTGCTGTGGCTTTCATCAGAGGATGATGAAAGCCACAGCAAGATTGCAGAAACGTTAGGTTTTAACAAATTGATGCGGCTCCAGCCGGAGAACCAAGATATTACATACAGTGACCGCGGAATCCTTCGTAATCAATCTAACTTCTGATAGTAAACCATTGACAAAATTATTCATTAGAATAATGTATAGTAATGGTCCCAATATGCTACGCTGTGGCTCTACCATTTTCCCTCCATTACTTTTGATACTACCTTTCCTACATTAACTTTTTGCTTTATACCTTTTAAGAATTCTTCTACCAGCACATCACTTTTTCATTCAATCCAATTGTTTTTATCTTATTTAGCACATTTCTGAAATAGGAAGAGGAGGTAGCCTCCATTAAAATGTCTAAGTTTTGATTTAATTTTGTTGCAATGGAGCATATGCTCCTGTGGAAATTTCCCTATACATCTATTTTTAATATTTTATTTTAAATTCTTTGAATACAATTTCTCCACTCACCCACTTTTGCCCTTTAAAAACAATAATTTTAAAGAATGAAAGCTTTCCCAGTGTACCAATCTTATGAAAAGTTCTCAGGATTCCGATCAATGGAGTGCATCAATCTGATGCAATGATTCAAAGTCATTCTCTTCAGGCAAAGTGACAGGCTCCTGGAGCGGTGTTTGCTGTTGTGTAGTCCACAGGTCAATGATATCCGTTGACATCATAGTCATTTGCACTGTGCGTCTCTCCATGCCGATATGGTGACGTCTGCAGCATGGTGGGGAAATGTGGGCAGTGGGGAAAGAGGCATAATGGTGATAAATGTGGTGGAGGAGGTTGGTTGTTATTTGAAGTTCTTTCTCACATTTTGTTGACGGCTCTGTCTGCTAGCTCGAAAGCCAGTTATTATTCAATTAATAGTAATGAGAGCTGTCGAGAAAATGTGAGAAAGAACTCTGAATAATAACCAGCCCCGTCACACCTTTTGCCCCACTGCAGTCGGTGAATGTGACTAAGATGTCAGTGGAAACTGCCAACTGGCATGGCCTGTGCAGGAGCAACCGGAACTTGACACTTCACCAGAAGATGATGTCAGTGTGCCGCAGAAACTGCCAACAGGCATGGCCTGTGTAGGAGCAACCGGAACTTGACACTTCACCAGAAGATGAAGTCAGTGTGCAGCTACAAAAATCACATCAGATTGACACACTCCCTCAGAGGAAGGCCCAAGAACTTTTCAAACAATGATTTCAAACTCTTTCAGTGTTTTTGGTAAATTATTCAGCAATTCCCTTGATAATTTATTCAATTCTTGACTCGCTTACCTACGAAAGATAATTTCCACACACCCTAATGCTTGAGAGTGCCAGTTTGTGTTCATAGTTATCTCTTCCCTTCAAAGCACTACTCCTATTTCTTATAGCACTAACCTTCCAAGCCTTATCACCAGTATACACCTTTATTAATATTGAGGCCAATCATAGATTATTAATATTATTCTGTTTCTGCAGGCCTGTAGCACCAGTACTGGCAATCTGGGGCAATGGTGAAATGAGCTCGTAGATCAGCACTCCCTTTCAATATTTATGTAGACACCAAGTTATATGTTTTGTATCAGTAGCGTTTCATGCTGCAATCTTATTCATAAACACATGCAGCTTTTACAATTTATCGCTTTCATTCTCACATGTTCCAATGCAGATATTGATTTGTTCATCCGATATCCATGGTTTTCTGGGTCAATCACTGTTAACACTAATATTAAAATCTACATCAATTCCCTCATTCTCATTATCCAAAAATGTTATTTATTATTATGGATGTGAGAAAGTCCATGTCTTATTAGCAATTTCACAAAAGAATAATTTTAAAAAGCTCTCTTAGTTACTGAATATTATTATATCATTTCTTAATACAAGTGTATGATATATTTAGCTTTAGCTGATTTTTTTTAATCATTTATACTAATATGAAAATGGTAATACTGATAACTGAAATGCAGTGTCATACTGCAACAAAACACCAAAATTAACAGATAGTATAATCAACACAACAGAATAAGTGGGAGAAATATATGAGGAACAGCAGTAAATTATGTAATGGATAGAGTTACTACAAAGTATAAAATTAAATGTAAGCATATGGTAAAAGGTAAGTCAAGCAAAACATAAGTCATTCAAAAGTGTTGTCAGAAGAAGAAAACTTAATTATTCAATAACTTATTATTTGTTCAAAATAACAACTTCTTTAACATGATCTAAATTTCCTTTTAAAAATTGGAAAATTGCGACAGTGAAAAGCTGTTTGGTAGTGAGAAATAAACCCATAACTCACCACAATATTTCTGTATGAAACCATGATCAGGATTAGAGGAGGATATGTGGTGAGTCTCAGTGTCTGTGGATTTGATTGCCTATCTATATGTTCTCCTCTAATCATAATTATGGTTTAAACTGAAATATTGTAATGCATGTTTGTATTTGTGGTTCTCCTCCTTTCATCTGAAGTGATGAGGTTATTTTCCACATCTTTCCTTATCCTCATTAATTAATTAACACATTTAATGTAGAACTTGTAAGAATACTTATTTCTTGTTATTAATTTTTATTCTTACATTTATATACATTTTCTTTATTTATCATTCCATTAATACACTTTCAGCTTAATACTTTTTTCCTTGTTACTATATCACGACATAAAACAATCCCAGCTACTCTCTGCGATATAATATCACAATAATAAAAATCTATGGTCCAAGGATATTAAGTCTACATTGCCACTAATTTTTCATAACTCCTATGTACTTATATATTACCCTTCACATGCGCCCCCATTTTGTAGTTTTGAATCTATACTGTGACATAGAATAGGGTCAACAACTACAAAATGACTAAAACTAAACATTTTTCTCAAAATTAAAATATAATCTTCACAGTCATTAAAATGCATTATACATAAAAGAGAACCATTGAATAATTAAACATTACAATTAGTTTTTCTATCTGTTAAGTGTGCATTTGACTGTAATGATTCCTCTTCAATTGTCCACAACACGATATAATTTCAAATCTGCCCTTCTCACGTCTTCATTTCTTCTGAAAAATCCTCCAGAACTGCTTTGCCGCTGATTCTCCTCTCTTCGATACCTCGAATGTTTGCATCGATTGTTCTCAAAATTTTTTGACATCAAATTCCATCTGTCTAATTTTTCCATTGCTTCCAGAAATTGGCCGATATTATTCCAACGTTGAATAAGTAACTTTTCATGAATTGCTCTCGGTAACTTCTGTTTCAGCACTTCACAGCAAAATTTATTCAAGTAAATTCATGTTTGGCCAGTGGTTACATGGGGATGGGAGACATTGGTGATTGAGATTCTATAGGTAGTCTGGCCATTGTGGCAAGTGAGAGGAGCATTCATTAAGAGCTGATTTTTGTTTCTCATGAGTTAGTGTAGCCATCAAAGTGTGTTTATAGGGAAGGATAGGTAGCAGCTATGTTAGCATGTCCTAACACCATGGGGGGGAGGGGTGTAGGGGGTTTTCCAAACAAATGTAGACCTCTCATTCACGTGGTGCACCCTGTTTGTAAGGACGAGGCTTTGACTATTGAAAGATTCCTGGTACAAGCAGTCACCTACAGCATGCCAACGGCTTCTCAAAGGAGGGCAGAAGACTGGAGAGCAGTCCCAGGCTTCCTCTTGCCCTTGAGGTTGGAAACGGCCCCTAAAGGCGGATGAATCAGAAATGATCAATGGCATGGGGATGTAGAAGGCACTGCATTTAAGACCAAAAGAACATGTAATCCTCTCAAATTCCATATATTATGATGGCTTCTACCTGGGTAAAATATTCTGGAGGTAAAATAGTCCCCCAATCAGATCTCCAGGTGGGGACTACTCTGAGAGGAGTCATCAGAATGGATAGAAACATTCTACAAGTCAGAGTGTGGAATGTTAGAAGTCTGCATTGGGCAGATGGGTTAGAAAACTTTAAAAAGGGAGATGGAATGACTTAAGTTAGATGTCATTGGGATTAGTGAGATTATGTGGAAGGATGTACAGGATTTCTGGTCTGGGGAATGCAGAATAATTAACAAAAAACTGTCAGTAGAGTTAGGTTTTGTAATGAATGTACAGGATTTCTGGTTTGGGGAATGCAGAATAATTAACAAAAAACTGTCAGTAGAGTTAGGTTTTGTAAAGAATAAGAGAGTAGGGAAACGGGTGAGTTATTATGAACAGTTTAGTGACAGGATTATTTTGATGAGGTTAGAAATTAAAACCGCCCCAACCACATTACTACAAACATATATGCCAATGTCACAGGAAGAAGTTGAAGAAATAGAGAAGAATTAATCCAATATGTGAAGGGGGAGGAAAATCTAATAATCATGGGTCATTGGAATGCAATAGGGGGAGAAGAAAAATAAGGGAAATACTGTAGGAAGTTTTGTTCTAGGAGAAAGAAATTAGTGAGGAAGCAAGTTGTTAGAATTTTGTGAAAGATATAAGCTAGTTGTGGCAAACACACTGTTTAAGAACCATGCTAGAAGGATATAAACCTAGAAACATCCAACAAAGATTCAGGAATAAAGTTCAAGACTTTAAAGAGTGCCCGAGAGCAGACATAGACTCTGACCACAACTTGATAGTAATGAAGTGCAGGCCAAAATTAAAGCGAATAAGCTGAACAGACTGGAAGTGAATAAACTGAAGAAATCTAAAAAGAGAGGAAAAAAATTTGCAGTAATGGTAGACTTCGGATTAAGAAGTAACTCTGTAAGAACCTCAACCGAGGATGAATGGAATGCATTGTGCAAATTTAGGTGGGTGCAGGAAAGGGTGAAGATGGGTGTATAGGGAAATTGCCACTGGAGCATGTGCTCCATTACACTTAAATTAAATTAATTGAAGAGAGAAAAAATGATAGTTGGTAAAGAAACACTAGGCTTTAGGGAACAAGCTGAGAGAAAACCTTGGATCACAGGAGAAATTTTGGAGCTGATGGATGAGACGGAAAGGCACAAAAATGCTCAGGGTGAAGCAGGAAGAGAGCAATACAGGTGCTTTTGAAATCAAATAAAGAGGAAATGCAAAAGAGGAAATGCAAAAAACAAAAGAAAAATGGCTACAAAAAAGTGTGAAGAAGCAAAAAGGAAATGGTCACAGGTAAAGTAGATGTTGCATATTGGAAGATTATACAAAATTTTGGAGAAATGAAGAAAGAGGTGTAAACAATAAAGCTGCTGATGGAAAACCTGTTTTAAGCTTAGATGATAGAGCTAACCGATGAAAGGAATACATTGAGAAAATGTATGATGGGGACAATGAGGGTAATGGAAAAGGAAGGAGATGTCAACATTGATGACTTAGGAGATCCTGTTTTGAGGACAGAATTTGATAGAGATCTGAATGACTTGAAAGCAAATAAGGCAGTTGGAATTGATAAGATCACTGCAGAACTTCTTAAATCCCTATGAGAAGAAGGAATCAAAAGATTATTCAAACTGATATCAAAAAGTTATGAAATAGGAGAAATTCCAAATTATTTTAATAAAAATATCATTTTCACACTTCCGAACAAAGCACAAGCTGACAAATATGAGAATTATCACATCATTAGTTTAACATCACATTCTTCAAATTTACTGACAAGAATAATTTATAAAAGCACTGAAAGGTAGAAGAGATAGTAGGTGCAGATCAGTTTGGATTTAACCGCAGTATAAGGGAAGCAATTCTGTCTATGAGGTTAATGCTTGAAGGGCGGATCAAGAAAAACAAAGGCTTTTGAAGATTTAGAAACTGATTTTGATAATGTTTAAATTTTTTTTAAAGAAGTCTGGTCTAAAATATTGAGATAGAAGAATCTATTAATATAATAAGCAAGCTGTCATGTATGACATCACCTGTCATGGCATGACGTCAATCTATGATGTCGTGCAATGATGTCTCACTTTACGTCATTATTCTTGGTAATGGACGTTATTTAATAACATTTCCAAACATCCGCAAATAAATTAACTGACAGAACACTGAAATAAAAGTATGTATTCCATTAAAATCGACATATCAATCATTAGATGCTTATATTTATGTAATATTCGCTTGATATATAGAAGTATTCCTTAAATTCTTTGTCCATAGATATGCAAGATAAAAGCTTTGTGTTTCGAGCATCAATGTAGCGAATCTTTTGGTTGGATTGTTACCTAGTATAGGTCAGAATTACAACTGGCATTTGACATTACGGCAGAGGGCATGAATAATTTAGTATTTGTTTTTTCAAAATAATTTAAACTGTGTCCCATTATTGAAATTATTAATTCATTTAAACGGAAATAGTTGCACACTGATCCAGATCTGTGCATCCTACGCTCCACTTGAAACAAATATTACATGACATATTGTAAGTTTATAAGAATTATTTTAATTTCCTTTGCTTCCACTGTGTAATATTACTGAGCCTATTATTTCAGCAACTTTGTCAGCCATTCAATCGTTTTAATATCGGTCTGAATCACGGATAACAAAAAAGAAATAGATAAAAACCCTTGAAGATTTTTGATCAAATTTATATCGCGATGCATTATTGCCACTAAAATGCGATACTTAATTACGAAGTCTTTCTCGGCGTTCAGAATACAAATAATGCTCTCGGGTGACTAGCCGAGTTATAGAAGTGTTATAATAATCACACAATATTTCGGCGTTCTGAATCGTCGGCGCCATCTTCCGGTGAAGTGAGGTCAGGAACATGCGAAGCTGCTGAGCTAGACCAGATTGCCGCTGCTAACCTCTGATTGGTCGGCTGTGGAACCAGTCGTAGCAGGGGTCAAATCTCGTTGCGGCTTGAATCGATGCCAAGGTGGAGTTATGGAGAACTTTGAAGACAAGGCACTAGCAAGCGCTCCTATGAAGCCCACCGCTTTCTTCCAATACGTAGATGATACCTTTGTGGTCTGGCAACATGGCAGAGACAACCTTGAAGCTTTTCTCCATCATCTTAAAAGCAGAAACGAAAACATCAAGTTTACGATGGAGGTGGAAGAAGAAGGCCGGCTGCCTTTCTTAGACATTCTAATAGAAAGTAAACCTGACGGGTCTCTAGGACATTCTGTGTACAGAAAACCGACGCACACAGACCTATACCTGAACGCGCGTAGCCATCACCATCCGGCACAGCGCAAGACGGTACTCAGCACGCTTGTACATAGGGCGCGAGCGATATTCGATTCGGACAGTCTACCCGGTGAATTGAGTCATCTGCGTCAGACCTTTCGACGCAACGGGTACACTGATTATCAGATAAGACAGGCATTCCGAGAGCCGACACGTAGTCTCAACAACACCAAGAAAGAGCCACCTGATCGTCTCGCCTTCTTGCCGTACTCTGGCGCCACAACGTCCAAGATAGGACGGATTCTAGCAAAAAGTGGAATCAAGACCGTTTTCCTGCCACCACCGAAGGTGAAGAACATCTTGCGCTCCCCCAAGGATGACCTTGTTTTGCGGACACCTGGGGTATATAGCATTAGTTGTGAGTGTGGAAAGAGCTATATTGGCCAGACGGTGCGGTGTGTTCACCAACGTTGTCTAGAACATGCACGACACGTTCGTCTGGGGCAGAAAGAAAAGTCTGCGGTGGCGGAACACAGTCTAGAACATGGTCATGGTTTTGATTTCGAAAATACCAGAGTACTGGTGCATACTGGGAGCTTCTAGAATAGCATCCTTACAGAAGCAGTAGAAATTCGTCTCGCGTCTAACCTCGTCAACCGCGACAGCGGGTACCAGCTGAGTGAAGCCTGGACGCCAATCATCAATACTATTCGTCGACAGCGCGACCGAGACGCATTACACGGCGCGTCCAGATCAACGGAAAGTTCGGTAGTAACGTAAGCGAGCAATTTGTTGCTCAGGCATTAATGATCAGCTTATGGGTAAGTTTTTGCATTCTGACTTTTCCTTCTACCGAACGATGAGTTACTACGAGGCAGGACCCCGGCTACCATTGGTTACAAATCTGACCAATCACGTGGCAGCATGGCTCAATATGAGGCCCGCAACAGATTCGTATTGACCCATCAGTTGGACAAACAATTTATCGTGAAGGCTTTGTTTTCGGATATCTTCTTCGAAGGAGCGGTGATTTTAAGCCCATCCGCTATATGTCATGTGAAAAAGGACATCAAATCTAGCCATAATTCCACCTTGGCATTGATTCAAGCCGCAACGAGATTTGACCCCTGCTATGACTGGTTCCACAGCCGACCAATCAGAGGTTAGCAGCGGGAATCTGGTCTAGCTCAGCAGCTTCGCATGTTCCTGACCTCACTTCACCAGAAGATGGCGCCGACGATTCAGAGTGCCGAAATATTGTGTGATTATTATAACACTTCTATAACTCGGCTAGTCACCCGAGAGCATTATTTGTAAAATGCGATACTGTTCATGTAATAATAAACGTGAGATATAAGTATTGTTCTCTGGCGGCAAGTTTATCGTAGTATGTGGTTAGGTTGAAATGGAACCTGGAACTGGATGGAAACTGAAACCTTTTGCTACAGCGCAAGGCACGAAGAATTACAGTGAATTTTATAACAATTCTATTTAGTTAAGCAATTTCTAAGACATCAATTGTCAGAACACTGAAACAAAAGTATGTATTGTGTTTAAATTGGCATAATAATTACCAGGTTTTTTTTTTACTAAAATCATTACATGGTTCGAATGAAGGAAGTTCCAAATTGATTGTGAAATATGTGGCCTAAACTACAATTAAATATTACGTGGCATAGCGTAAGTTGTTAAGATTTATTTTTAGCATCCTTTGTTCTCACTGGGGTCATTATTTCAGCTGATGTAAGCTGTCTCAGCCGTTAGAATTGTGATACAGGGAATATATTAATTTGTGTGTGATTAAGGTTTGCTTTTCTATCTGCAATATTAGCGGAGATTGTGGTTAGGCTGAAATGCAGCCTGTACCAAGTTGACAACTGAAGCTTTTTGCTACAGAACAAGGGATCATAAATTACGATGAGCTTTATTTTATAACAATTCTATTTAGTTGAGCAACTGCAGAGAAATAAATTACCATACCATTCAGTTAAACCTGTCATTTTTGATGGGCTTTGGGGCTAGTACTTTATAAACTATATAAGAATCAAGTGGCTATAATAAAAGTAGATAATCATGAGAGACATGCATCAGTTTAAAAAGATGTGAGACAAGGTTGTAGTCTATCCCCATTAATATTCAACTTGTATGGAGAGGAAGCAATAAAGGTAGTAAAAGGAAAATCCTCATGTGGCATAAGTGCACCAGGAGAAAAAAATCAGTATGCTACGATTTGCTGATGGCAATGTCCTGTTAGGATGAGGATATTGAGAAGTTACTGAATGGCATCAACAAAATACTGAAGGAAGATTTTGGAATTGAAGCAAGACAACAGTGTTGAAAGGTAGGTGAAATGATACCAATCACAGTAAATTAAATAGAAAAATAGGATCAGATGCAATAGGAGAAATAAATGAATTCTACTATTTGGGAAGCAAAATTTCAACTGATAGCCGAAGCAGGAATGATGATAAAAGCAGAATAGCACTAGCAAAAAGAGCCTTCATGAAATAGAAAAATCTTTTAGTTTCAAATATTGATCTAGGACTTAGCAAGAACTTTTTAAAACTCTATGTTTGGAGCACAGGACTTTATGGTAGCGAAGCATGGACTTTAGGAATACCAGAAATAAAGAAAATTGAAATGTGGTGCAACTGAAGAATGCTGAAAATTAAGTGGACACACAAAGTACAAAATGAATGAGTTTTTGAAATGATAGGTGAGGAAAGAAGTTTGTAGAAGAAGCTTACAGAAAGAAGAGACAGGCTGGTAGGTCATATTTTGAGACATGCTGGATTGATTAATTTGTTAGTGGAGGGAACAGTCAAAGGTAAGAACTATAGAGGAAGACAGAGATTAGAATATATGAAGCAGATAATTTAGGATGTGGGTTGTAAGGGGTATGTAGAGATGAAGAGGTTGGTACAAGATAGGAAGGAAAGTTGAAAGACTGATGACACCATGGAACAGTGTAAAGCATGAAATTTTAGAAGTGCTTACCTTGTGGGTTTTGCATCTCAGCATAATTTAAGAAGAAGAATTTGCCAGAATGTTGGTAATCGAGTGAATGTGAATTTACTTTTGAACTTCTTTCTGCAATCTTCATCATGGAGATGAAGTCCATTGCTTAAGATGTCTGTAATGTGATTGGTACCAGAACATTTCAAGTTTAAATTTTCACTAAAATGAGTGACTTTCAAACCCAACATTTCATAACATTTTCATGAAAGAACCTGTTATCATTATTGACAAAAAAATATGAAGTTTGAAATCTTTTCTCAAAAAGAGATGGCAGCTGTGTTCTGAGAGAATCTACCTGATATCGTGAAAATGGCTTTCTTTTCATACCAAACAGTACCTGGTGCTAAAATTATTTGCTCATCTAAGAGCGCTAGAGAAGGCAAACAAAATTTTTAATTCATCAGAGATTATTATTAATTTTAATTGTGATGGAGCTAATGTTCCAGTGGCAATTCCCCTAATCATGTAATTACCCTTTTTTTAATTTTTCTTTTATAATTGCAGTGTTCAATTCCTTCCTCATTTACTTTTCAGATTTAAAAATTTTAATTTTAAATTTCTTAAGTATTTTTTGGTAAATTATTCATTACTTGGTAATTTGTTCGAATCCCTGACACCCTTGCCCACAAAAGAAAATTTTCCCACTCCCTTATGCATGAAATTGAGCGTCAGTTGGTGGTCATGGTCATCTTTCCCCTTTCAAGCACTTCCTTTTTTGTTTTTATCTGCTTAACGTCTCTCTTCCTAATTCTTTGACCAATATCCCTCCAAACCCCATCACCAACATATGCCCTGACAATTCCAAGCACTCTCTCCCTTTCCTCCAATGACTCCCAATCCAGCTCCTTTATCATATCAGTTACTGATTGGCTTCTGCAATAATTTGGACAAACAAATCTATCTGCTTTTCTTTGCACACTCTCCAACTCTCGTATTTGATAACCAAAGTAAGGGACCCAAACTACACCACCATCTTCAACCAATGGTCTGAATAAAGTTGTACAACCCAACTCCCTAACTTCTCTGGTACATCCTCTCATCACCCTCTCCAGTAAAAGAAGGATTTTGTAACCTTTTCCTACCACATTCCCAATGTGCTTGTAAGGAACTTTGGCCGACACCGGGGTAGAGTATCGCCTATGTGCCTTAACTTACTCTCTTGATCACACCTCCCAGTCCGATGAAAACTTGTTGAATACTTTAATTTAATTTGACCATGTTGCCAGGATACAACTAGAACGCTACAGGTTGCCACAATATTTGAAGACCCCAAATATTGAAAAGGTATTACAGCAGCTACAGAAATAAAACAGTTCACTTTTCCAAGAATTCTCCGAGTTTATTTAGAATGAAATTCAAAGTTCAAACAGCATTCTTAAGTTGCTTAGGCAATCGAACAATCGTTCCAAAAATCACAGATTATGGAGAGAAGTAGAAACCGACCAAACCCCGATGAGAATTACCAGTTCGTGTTAAGTAAACAAATGCCACGCCCCCGACAATGTTCCATAATGGCTGACACCAGTAGTGCCAACCGAAAACCTGAGCTACCAACCTAAAGTCGGAGTTGCCAACCTACCAGCGCACACGCTTATAACATCTTATTAGCACGACTTCAAACCCGGAAAAGACCCCGTCTTCACCACGCGTCATGTTTTATAACCTTGCTGACGTCAGAGCCAAAATACAACTTTCTGCTAACACATAGACGATTTAGATCTGAAATATCTCAGTAACTAACCAATTATGCAAAACTTTAGGTGTGCCAGTGTTTATACTTATTTAATTGTGAAATAATGGATATTTAGTGATTAACTTTAAGTGTTTGGTTTAAAAGATCTTAGCGTAGGAGTGAACTACTTTCCTACTCTGGGGAATTACTATTGTTCTGGAAATTTCTACATTTCGTCATTTTATTAACGCTACAATTTATGCAAATTATATTATTATCACCTTGTTATATAAAAATTCCTGAGTCTATCGGTGTAATTTTTTTAAAGATTGGTGCAGGGAAAGTTTAACTACGACGTAACCAAAGTGCAATTTCAGTTTTAATTTTATAACTTTATTTCTGTTATTTTTATCGCAAATCTAAAATTACCACGAGATTCACTGAATTAAACTACGTATTCTGAAAGTTATCTCATCTCTGTATCTACTTTAGATCGGTTGAAATTAATTTCGAAACTATGCACGTGCCTGCAATCAGAAATAAATTTTAAGATCTCTATAAAATTGGTTCTGTTACTTGGAATTACTTGAAATTATTATATGTGATGTTAGATTTTTAGGTCTTCCCGGAAATCTACTTTTTATTTCGAATGTTCTCTAGGATTTTGAGATAAAAAATTATTAAAAGTGCAGAGCATCTGACGAAGTATAAAAATTAATTTAAGTTATTTAAACGTTCAGAAACTACGAAATTTTAGTGAATTTATATTTTAATTGCATGATTACTTCCCTACAATTACTTTATTTTGTTCGAAAGTGTATAAAAACAGTGAAATGCCAAATATTAGAAATTTCTTGTGTGCTGAACTGGATTATTTTGGATTATCATATTTAAGGTTAGTAAAAGGTGTTAATATTATTACAGAAAATTAGTGTAGTTGGTTTATTAAGTATTGAGTTACTTTCTCCTAAATTGGTTTAAAAATGACAAAATGCTCCCCAGTTAGAAGCTCATAATTACAAAGTTGGATTACTGATGATTATTTAATTTTCGGTTGATTTAAAGTTTGTTTATTATTATACAAAGTTTATATTCGGCATTTAGCAACTACTAAAAGTCTTTACTGCATTCAAATTGGTTTAGAAACTGTAAAGTTAACCTATATCAAAATCTATTATTTGAAACTGAACTTGGGGGATTTAATCTATTTCCTCCCAAACTGATGTTTTCTTTTTGTTATCAAAGGTTTATTTAGAGCATTTATTTAATTTTGAATACTTTTATTATCGCTAAAGGGTTTTATTTAGTGTGTTTGGTTACAGTATCTCTATGCTATACAAAGCTTTACTCCCATAACCTGTACATGAACTGAAAACTATCTTTTACTACAGAGTAAAAGGTGAGAGGCTAGAATTTACTAAAATCCTAAGATGCTTACATGCTCTGCCCAGTTCAATTTGTTATCAAATGTTATGCCAAGATATTTACACTTCAAGTCTTCAACATCCTATAATTAAAATTAACCTTTAGTTTTTTTCATCTGTGTACCTAATAAGCTGACTCTTCTTGGAATTTATCTTCACTCCATGCTGACCTGCCCATTTAGGTATTCTATCCAGATCACCCTGCAGTTGTTGACAGTCTTCACCTGTTTTGATTCTATTGTATACCATCTGCAAAAACCTAAATTTTGACCATAACCTATCAACACAGTAATTCATTAGAATAATGAACAGCAGTGGTCCCAGAGCTCTACCCTGTGGATCTTCCATATTTACTTCCACCTCTTTTGATAATGTATTTCCTACTCTAACACTTTGCTTTCTGGCTTTTAAGAATTACTTTACCCAGCAAGTAACTTTTTCATCCAATCCAATAGATTTTAGTTTATTTAAAACCATTTTATGGCTCACTCTGTCAAATGCCTTCTAGTGCTACACTATCAATTTGGCCTTGTAATGGGAAAGATTGAGGGGAGCGATGTATAATTTGATAGCTGGGCGTGCTCTCAGTCATTCACTTGGTGTTAATTTACACAAGTCTTTGCTTTTCTGCTGTAGCCTTCAGACAATGCTAGTCAGGTCCCTGTAATCACCTGAAGACATATCAGAGTTAGCAGTAATAATTTAGAGAGTGGAGGAAATGTTCTGTCAATACTGATGGATTCTGAGTAAGGTTTTCTATAGATTTGAAAGTCAAAATGGCGGTCACTTGGGATCCGGGAAATTTATTAGGATTGTTAATTTAAATGTTGGTTACTAAAAGGTTACTACGAAAGAATTTTCACCAGATTTCAGTTTATTTTAAAACACAAATACCCAGGCCAGTACCAATTTCATATTAAAATGCAAGATTTAGACATCAAACTTCTTCTTGAAGAAAGCAGGTTAGTAATTAGAAAAAAGATGCCCTAAATTGCACACATCTGTTAAACAGGGCTATCAAACAAACTCGGCAGTCTTCACATCTCACATTACGGTGTTGTGGCACAGTGGAAAATGCCTGCGGCCCGGCAAACACTCCACATGGTTCCCATGCAAATCAACCACCGAATGATAGGCACATTATTTTAAAACTTGTAAAATACTGTCCTAGCAACATGGCTGTCCAGCTTCTTGTTTGTCTTGCAGCCAATTGTAATTCTTTTTGATTGTCAAATGGTCTAACCGACAAATCGTGTATTTCTTTATGACCTAGCCTGCCAGAGATTTTTTCTTGGTGTAGCTTGCTTTTTTTCTTTGCATAACACTGAAATTCGCTGTTTGTCTTGCCGGCTAGCATACTGTCTGCCAGCTCACCACCTGTACCAAAAAAGCTTGCCAAATTAGCATCCTTAACACTCACGTTAAGCCTGTGTTGTCCAATTTATCTGAAATATCTTGTATATAGCCCACCATCTGATATTCACATGAATAGTCTTGCCTAAAGCCATGTTGTCAATCTGCAGACGTAGTTCTTGTCTCAAGATAGTGATAGTTATGAATGGTAATTGTCGTGAATG
The DNA here is from genome assembly GCA_031002005.1 of Vandiemenella viatica. NCBI lineage: Eukaryota > Metazoa > Arthropoda > Insecta > Orthoptera > Morabidae > Vandiemenella > Vandiemenella viatica. Next base: position 94,295,939 of record JARYHS010008075.1, on the reverse strand, counting down.
TCCAAAGTCAGCATTCTGATTGCTATTCCTTCAATATTTTCTCAAAATTACCATAAAAAACATTGTCTTTAAACACACAGCAACCTTACATAAAATTTTCTAGGTGTTCAAATTTATTAGCTGAGAAACCTATAAAAATCCGGGAGCATTAAGATTAAAAATAAATAAAATGAGAGCTTACAAAAGAATCCAACGATGGCAGAATAATAACTCCATAGCATCAGAATGGCGTGACAAATGGTTGTGGAATTGAGGTAACATTAAGCGTATCAGCTCCCGTAGGTAGCTCTGTGGATAAATTAAAAACAAATCAATGACATATACTTGTCCTCAACTATTAACACAGTTTTCCTTTATTATTATTAAAAAAATAATTTAAAAATGAAGTAAATTGCAAAAATGTTAGACAATGTTCAAAATTAATTAATTTTCTTCCAGATTTATATTATACACAAGTTATTTTCCTTTCTTATAACATATTGGCATAGTATTTGAGAAACAATAGGAAGAAAAGCCATTAGCCAAAGTTGAACAGAAAATAACACTTCGCAAACACAGAAAAAACAATATTTCAAGAAAATTGAACCATGTAACTGAGGTCATGTGGGCACCCAGGAACAACACCACTACATGAAAGGTGGTTTTGACTGTTATAGATGGAAAGGGAAAGGTGGTGACAGGTGAAGGGAGGTGGGGTGGGGGCAACAACAATATGAGTGGAAATGTTAACAGTGGAAAGAAATTAATGAATATAAAATCAAAAGCGGGTACATAAAACAGGCAAAAAATTACTTAAAAAATGTAATATAAATGACAATGGGAAGGTAAAATCACTCATCACTCACCAAACTTGAGGGCTGCAACGAGTGTAAAACATGTATGATCAACAAAAACATACACTATATTTTGGTTTTACATCTTATTCGTGTAAAACCAAAATATTGTATATGTTTTTTTTTCATCATATATGTTTTTCACTTGTCACAGTCTTCAGTTTTGGTGAGTGATGAGTAATTTTCCTTTTCCTTTATATTACCAAAAGCCATTTCCTTTTAAGTTAGTATCATCAAAAATTGGAAAAGATAAATAAAAACCATTACATATATATACCACTCTGGCAATGGAGTCAGGTGAGCAGGTATATAAGATGTGAAAGGAGGCATGCCCTATGACCGAGTAGGGTTTGCCATTGGTCATGTTACAATCGGTTGTGGTGGGTGGATGCATATTGCATTTTTTGTAGTGAGGCTTGTTATAAGAGAAGGAGCTGCAGGGTGGCTTACGATCATCAGCGGTTTAGTATTTCTGCATCAGTGTGTTTTTTCGATTGGGTGACCTGCTGAAAATGATGTGGGGTGTTATGGGAATGATACTAAGATGAATGCGATGAATTTCAGGGAAAGATATGAGAAGATCGTAGACATGACAAAGGATCTTGTTCAGGAATTCCGTGCCAGGAAAGAACTGTGTGAGAAAGACAGTATTAATGGTTGGTTTTGGGTTACGTGTTTCAGTGTGATGGACAATTTTTAGTATGGGATATCTGTTTGTGGACTAATTATGGGAAATAAGGGCTTATGTCAGGTTGTGCAGTTACAGCAAATGCACATGGAAAGGAGCATTTAGTGTGATGTCAGAGTGGAGATACTGATGAGTTTTGTTATGTATGGAATAAGTGGCCATTATGTACAGAGATGTCTAAGTCAAGGAAGGTGATTTGAGAATAAAAGTAGAAACATATCAAGTTCAGGGAGTGGATGTTAAGTAGAGAGTTTAGAAATTCAAAGAGTAGTTTTAACCGTAGGTCCAGATTATAAAAAGATGTCACCTATACAGGGTGTCCACCTTTCATTTGGCTGCCAAAAATCAACAAATGGAAGTAAGTTGGTAACATGCATTGCAATATGTAGAGAAACTGTGGCAGTTCTGTTGACTATTTTTGAAAACCTGCACAAGAGGTTGTATGTGGAGCTGCATTAGCTTAACTGAAAATGGCGTCACCACAAGAGTGAGCACAGTTACTTGGTGGCATGCGGAAACAAATTCAGTGATTCAAGTGCAATGCAGCTTTTTCCGCGTGTTGAAGAAAGAAAGTGTGAAGTGTGAAGAAATTGCATGGTTGCAGTAATGAGCACGTATCAGAGGAGTATGTAGTAGCAGTGAGACAGGCGTTGGAGCAAAGTCCACTCAAGTCCATTCGACAAGCAGAACGAGAACTGCAGATGGCAAAGTCCACTGTACATAAGGTATTGCATCACTCTCTTCAGTTTCATGCATACAAATTGCAGTTGTTTCATGAACTGAAAACAGATGATGGTGATACTTGGCAGGAATTTTCTATCGACATGTTACATCACAGTGATGAAGACCCAACATTTTTAACTCTCATTGCTTTCACTGATGAGGCCACATTTTATTTATCGGTCAAAGTCAACACACACAATGCACGTATTTGGGGATCACAAAACCCACACGGTATTGTGGAACACATTCGTAATAGTACAAAATTAAATGTGTGGTGTGCATTATTGCACAATTTGATCATCGGCCCCTTTTTCTTTGTAGAAAAAACAGTTACGGGCAGTACGTACCTCAACATGCTGGAACAATTTGTTGTGCCTCAGTTAATGCATTTGCAGCTGAATGTCATCTTTCATCAGGATGGTGCAACTTTGCAACCGAGCAGGGCGGTGTAACGGTTAGCGTTCTTGCCTCGCATTCGGGAGGACGGTGGTTCGAATCCCCGTCCGGGCATCCAGATTTGGGTTTCCCATGGTTTCCCCAAATCACTCCAGGCAAATGCCGGGATGCTTCCTTCAAAAGGCCATGGCCGAATTCCTTCCCATTCCCTGCCCCCATCCTTGCCCCCCATCCTTTCCTGTCTCTAAAGACCTCGATGTTAAAAAGAGACGTAAAGCAGTTACAAAAGAGCAACTTTGCATTGGAGTCTGATCGTTCGATAATTTCTCGACACCCAATTCCCCGGTTGCTGGATTGGGCGTGGTGGACCAACAAGTTGGCTGCCTCAATCACTGAATATTACCCCTCTAGACTTCTTTTTGTGGGGATATGTGAAGGACAAAGTGTATACAGGCCACAAAATTCGCGATCTTCAAGAGCTTTGTGGCTGCATATGAGACGCTGTTACTTCCGTTACGCCCGTGATGATACAAAAAACCTAGCAGGAACTTGAATTCAGGCTAGATGTTCTTTGTGCAAAGAGAGGATCTCATGCAGAAGTGTACTGATTTTATAAATAAAACTTGGCGAGTTACTCTTGACCTTGCATGTATTATCTTCTTTTTACCCTAAGCAGTATGACATATACAGCAATTTAAATGCATCATGTTCATCATGTTGGACACCCTGTATATCTGAACCAGACAGTAGGTAGTAAGGCAGCATTTAAAAAAAAAAATATTCTCCCCTGGAAAATGTTGGTATAGGAGGGTGCCATATGAGTGTTCATTGCAGTGCCTCATACCTGATGGTAAATGTAGGATCCCAAGTTGCAGAAATTATTGGTTAGTATGAAGTGGGCCTGTGAAATGAAGATGGCAGTGCTAGGGAGAGAAAGCGAGGGCACATGTCAAGATAATGTCGTGACAAGACTGGTTTGTTGATGTTGGGCTGTTTTCATAGAAAAGAAGGTAAAAAATGGTTTGCAGGAATATGTTAATTTATTTTAACTGGTGTAGGAATTATTTGGAGTCAGGATAAAGCATTTTAGAGTTTAAAGAAGTATTCTGAATAAGATTAATTGTTTAGGAAATCTCAAGCTATTGAGAGGCATTGTTGGTAGTCGCCAGTACACTATGAAAGACTCAGCTTCTTGATTGTTTCAAGCAGTATCATGGCATAGTTTCGTGAGTTTGCAAGCCTGAGCTAGTTTTAGGCTCCAAAACTGTTTAAAAATGTCTAAAAGCTAGTCAAAATAATTTCTGAGGTGTAGTGCAGGGTATAAGAAACTCTTTGGCATAGTATTCGGGTGTTTTGGATAAAGTTTTCTGGCAAATTTTAAAGATCTATAGAAGTTAGTTCGGTTTTTGCTGGAGTGATGTTCAAGGGCACTAAAGCCCTGGCAATGGGGGATGTTGTTGTAGAACAAGTTGATGTTAGTGGTGGCTAAAAAGGAATCTGCAGATATGGTGAGAGAACTGATGCCAGATGTTTTAAGAATTGGGAAGTGTCTCAGATATATGACAGAAGAGTATGGACAAAAGGTAGCAGTTGTTGGTACGCGAATGTAGAAATGTGCTCTGTGGAAGACCCATAGGCAGTGACTATGTAACTTGAGCAGAGTGGCAGCCCACATGGTCTTAGGAGTCAGAAGGGAATTGGTGTTAAGTGACCTTGTAAGGGATTTTTGAGGTTCAGAAAAAAATTGTTTTTTTTGCAGACTGAGTTAGTGCAGTAAGTAGCACGAGGCCAGTATGTAGAGATATCGGAGCTGCCTATGGCTCAATTCACAGAGAAGAGTTGTGACTTTGACTTCTGGTGAAGACGTGATGTGGTGCTTTTTGTAGTCACCCATATGTAAAAAACAGTGCAATTTACACAGAGGTGGCAAGGCAATTGAGCCCATTTAAGGTCTGTGTCATGTCTGTTGGAAGTCTTGAGTGGTGAACCGATATTGTGTATTGTGTGGACCTCCAAGTAGTGCTTTCTCTTGATTATTGAAATGTGTGGTGGTTCTGAGATTTATGGTTTTCTGAAATCATTGAGAACTTCCCTGAATTATACGATTTTAAAAATTTTGGTAATCATAAGTATGAGGAATGATAGAAGATCGCTAGGGAATTAATTGAAACATGTAAGTTTTAAAGTTTACCATTAAGTGTATGCTATTAATTATTCCCAAGGGGGGGAATATTCTTAAAAACTAATCTATCTTGATACTGAATTCTTACACGTTTAACAAAGTATTTACCCAGGTATTCCCTAATGCATTTTTTTTTTACATTTTCGTCAGTGATTGTGTTTCCTATTATAAAATTATCAGTGTGGGATGTTGAATATTTTCTTCCTTACTTCCATATGATTTTATGCAACATGCAATTTGCTAAAATTATTACATTAACTTTTGAAAGAGCAAAACATTTTAATGTATTGTACTGAAGTCCCTAAACTATTAAGTGACTATACCGTAAGCACATTCTGCACATTTTTTTTTCTCCTACACAACTTCATGCTGAGTATTTTGTGATTGTTGGATAAATGGTAAAAAGGTTTCATCATATTAAGCTTCATCTGCTATGAAACAGGAAAGAATGTTCATGATATCTCCTAGAAATGGGGTTGGATCAGTTTGATTTAGGATCTGTCACTGCAAAGCTACTACAATTATGTTCTACCATCATTGTTTAATCAATATCTATGGCCAAAAATAAACCATCTACATCTATCACTACCAACAATGCTTTAGAAAAGAATTATTTATGATTTACATATGATGAAACTGATTTTGAGCTCTAATTCTTTTGTGACTTTCATCAATACCGTTAAAACAGACGGGTAAACTGCTCAGTGTAGAAACGTTGAGCTGTTTCAACCCATTTGACTGTAGTAGATATTGGCACAAATTCTAGCAGTAGCTTTTCCTGTAGCAATTAAGTGTTTATGAACAATTTTTTGAATAATTGACTGTTCTTTCAGAAAATAAAAAGATAATCCTTGAATGAATATTCAGTTATATATTTCCTAAAGTAATAATTATTTTTACTCCTGCTAATTTTTTTAAATTTTATTATTTAATTTATTTAATTTAATTGCAATGGAGCACAGGCTCCGGTGGCAATTTTCCTACACACCCATCTTCCCCCTATCCTGCACCTACCTACATTTGCCCTCTACAAATTTTATATTTAAATTCTTTCAAAGTTTTCGGTAAATTATTCATCATTTCTCTTGGTAACTCATTCCAAATCCCTGACAATCTTACCTAAAAAAGAGAATCTTCCCACACCCTTGTGCCTGAAATCGAGTGCCAGCTTGTGGTCATGGTCATCTTTTCCCTTCCATGCACTATTTTTCATACCTATTGCAATATCTTTCCATGCCTCATCGCCAGTATATGCCCTGTACACTCCCCTGACCCTCCTCATCCTCCTCCTGTCTTGCAATGAATCCCATTCCAGCTCCTTTATCATATCTGTCACTGATTGCATTCTGCGATAATTTCCAGAAACAAATCTAGCAGCCCTTTTTTGCACCCTCTCCAACTCCTGTATTTGATACGTAAAATTAGGGTCCCATACCACACTACCATATTCGAGCAATGGTCTGACCAAAGTTTTGTAACCCAATTCCTTGACTTCTCTCGTACATCCCCTCATCACTCTCTCCAACAAGTGCAGAACTTTGAAACCTTTTCCTACCACCTGTCCTATGTGTCCTGCCCAGTTAAGTTTGTTATCAAAAGTAATTCCAAGATATTTACATTTCAAGTCTTCAGCAAGCAATTCTTTCCCCACCTTATATTCATAATTAACCTTTTGTTTTTTATTTGTGTATCTAATAAGCTGACTCTTCTTTGCATTTATCTTCAATCCTTGTTTACCAACCCAATTAGATATCCTGTCCAGATCACCCTGCAACTGTTTACAATCCTCTATCGTTTTGATTCTTTTATACAACATTATGTCATCTGCAAACAATCTAATTTCAGATAGTAAACAATCAACACAATTATTCATTAGAATAATGAATAGCAATGGTCCCAATACACTACCCTGTGGCACACCCATTTTTACTTTCACTTCTTTTGATACTACATTTCCTACCCTAACTTTCTGTTTTCTACCTTTTAAAAATTCTTCTACCCAACAAATGACTTTCTTATCCACTCCAATGGTTTTTACCTTATTTACTATCATTTTATGGCTTACTCTGTCAAACGTCTTAGACAGATCTAGTGCTACACTATCAATTTGGCCTCCCTTGTCCATTTCATCTGAAATATCTTGCATATATCCCACCAACTGAGATTCGCATGAATATCCTTGCCTGAAACAATGTTGCCTGTTTGAAAACCACTTATGTTCCTCACATATATTTCTGATGTTGCCTTTCCATTAATTTACCTACCACTGATGTCAAACTGATTGGCCTGTAATTCTCAACTCTATTTCTCACCCCTCCCTTATGTACCGGTATTACTATTGCACTTTTCCAGTCCTGTGGTAAGCAGTAAGTGTCTAGACTCAATTTAAATAATATTTCAAGAAAAGGTACAATGTCACATCCGGCTATCTTTAAGATATCTGTAGTAATATTATCTTCACCAGCTCCTTTATTATTTTTTTTTCAGCTTTCTTATTTCCTTTATGATTTCCTCAGGATGGATATCAAATTTTTTACTATCATCATTTCTAATTGTGTTGTTAAGCTCGTTCTCCGAATTAGACCCTCCTGTTTCTGATTCATTGTCCCTAATGCTTTCACTGAAACAGTTACTTAAAATCCCTGCCTTTTTCAAATCGTCAGTAACTTCTTCTCCATCCTTAGCATTGTCCGCTGAAAATAATAGATAAGGAGTGGTGGAAAAGTATTGCATGGAAGTAATCAAAATATAAAATAAAAATGTTCTACCATCATGTTCTGTAGGAATATTATTATGTATTTGGCACCGCATCTGTTACTTTATGATAAATTTCTAAACTATCGCTTTTTAGTATAGTAATCCTCGAATATTGATATATGGACTATTGATGACATTGGATTCAGAGGAATATCTTTGAAGAAAAGGGCATGGAGACTGTAGAGAGAGGTGGTCATATGGTGCAACAGGGTTACGTGGTGCAATGGTTCCTGTGAAGTGTGGTTCAAGTGTGTGCGGAAAAAACTGTAAAGAGTTCTCAGGTGGAAGAATTTTTACCTGCAATCACATGAATGGAGATGTCTGATCTTTTAACACAGTTAAACTTTTAGCATGGTATCAAGGTGACCTTCATGGTCAATTTGAAGACAGTAAAACATAAGAACTGTGAAACTACTAACTTTCTTTTCAGTGCTGTAACATAACCTACAATGGAATCAACTGTAATAGTCTCTATTTCGATAGAGTGGCGACCAGACTAATTAACAATTGCAAATGCACCATTCCTTCCACATGGTGACCAAGTGAGGTTGATAAAATAATTTCTCTTTGGGAAGAGAAATGTGTTATTCACGCTGAGATTAGTATACTCTACGGATACTGCCATTTTGCCGGCTGGATACCACATTGCCGCGAGTTACAGCATGGTCGTGGCTAACAACAGAAAACCCGGTATCAGCTTACGCATCGGATAAAGCTAAGTGGATGAGACTACACATATATTGCAGTGCAAACACAAAGGGCGTAATGCAACGAAGTGTTTGTTATGCGAAGTGTTTATTATGCTATTTGTACCTGTGAGCATTTTTCAGTTTCTTATTTACATTAAGTGCATGAATGATCTTGTTAATTTTTGCGGGCGTTTATAAACTTGAACAGGCTGTTGTAAACTTTAACTAATATTTTTGTTTGTTTTCCCAGTTGTATTGACTGTTAGCTAATCTTAATAAGCATGGTGGAGTATACTTTTCCTTTTACTCATATTATCCATTTCATTGTACGAGTATAATCGCAATCACAAACATGGGTTTGCACAGTCACAAACATGGGTTTGTACAGTCATGAACATGGGTTTGCACAGTCACAAATGTGGGTTTACTGATCCACATGCTTCTTTAAACAACAGTGTTTGCCGTTCATATAAACTACTTTTGGTTTTAGCAATCTTAGCTTTAAAGTGTGGTTTATTACCAAATTGTAATGTGATATTATTTATGTTTTGATCAAGAGTTTACATTGCCTTGGAAGTTATGGTTGATACTATTTACATTTGAGTTAAGTGTTTACATAATATTCAAGATGTTAGGGACAAGCGGCATACCGGGGTCTAGTATCGGCTTGTACACTTAAACTTGAGTTCTTCCAAATGCCATGAAAAGCCAGATAAATGTTCTAAAACCGTGAAATACCTATGAAAAATGCTAACTGTATGATAAAGCCGGCCGCCACTTACAGAATTAACCCCCTGTAAGGAGGGTACTAATTTAGAAATGAAAGTTGTTGAAGTCAATTGTCACAAAGAAAATATATTCTTAATCATTTTCACACAGTACATTAAATGTCAGTTAGCTAAGGCATCAGACTAAACGTCACTCGTAAGATCACAAGTAATGAAACAGAACAGACCACTCAACCCCGAATCCAAAAATAGAAGTTCTATTATCGAAGTCTCACATGTCTAATAAAGTTAAGTTTTTCAAAGATGTCCTCCCTGTCTGGCCCGCCATCATGTTTCTGGTTACCCATGAATACCCGCGCGCTGAGAGCGCTCAATTTCGTTTAACACAGTACGTGTTCACTCGACCCGAGACTTCCGAATTCTGTTGCCAGAACAACCCCCGGACCTCCCTTTATGGAAAATGCCTAGACTGCGATGATCAATAGGTGTACTTAATTATTTTTTCAAGCTGAGGGCTTCCAGAAAATCACGAGATGAAGAGCGTTTTGTACCAAGTGCTGTGCTGTGCGTGGTTTTATTCTCAGAGCTTCCAGACCGGTGTAAATGATTTATGAAGTTTGATGAATAGGGAAGCTAGCCGACTTTAGAACTGCAAAACGTCATGTCCGGAGCATGAATTTGCTAAAGTTTAAAATATCAAGTCTAGACTATTTTCAAACTATTCTCCTGTCTCTGCTGATTCCCAGGAGGTAAAAATTTTCCAAATCGGTCAAGTATATCGAAAGTTATGGAATTTCTAAAATTTGGTAGTTTTGCAGCATTACACAATTTTGTTCACTTTTTATTTACAGCTTATTTCTGCCTGTGACTATTTTTAAAGTGTTCCTTTATTTATTTTAAGTGTTTTAGAAAAGTTAGTTCGTGAAATATGTTTGCCAGACCGAAATTCCGTTTACTAGTGAGCCGTTACTGCATAGTAGGATTACGATTTTTAACTTATTTGTATCTTTTATTTATCGGTTGATAGCTGTTGGAAACTTAAAGAATATTGAAGGAAATGTTATTAAGTGTTGTTAAATTTACTTTTGGAGCTCTGAAATTACCTGGCTGGATTGAAACATTTTATTGAAGTTAGCACATGGTTCGATGTTTTAAAAATCATATTTACTGCTCTAAACCTGTCAGAAACTGCTAGTTACTAGTGAATTTAATATAAAACGGTGAAATTATTATTATAAAAGTGCTTTACTGTGTTGAGATGTGTGGAATATTAGTGATATGGTTGCTTAACCAAATCTGTTTACTTGCAATTAAGGAAACCTATGGATAACGCTCATTTAGGTAAGTTTTACAATTTATATTTTCTTAGAAACCGTTTAATTATTATCATTATGTCCTGTTTATTTACTTTCCTAACTCTAAAGTGTTGTTGTCTCGATTCTAAACTGCGGTATCATGTATCCAATGTTAACCCAAACTTCGTCGGATTTTAACTAAATATTGCAAATAGGGAGTAAGGTAGCTTACAAAGATTATGATTGCCAACTTTCAAGACTCTGCAGCACGTTTCGCATGTGAATCTTACCATTTGTTTTGAAAGTTTTACTCAAGAAGTTCACTGCAGAGTTTTCCATATATTGCAGAGGTGTGTATAGCTTTATTGCTCTATGTATGAGCAGTATTTACTGTCATGACTATATAATTGATTTTCTTTGGGTGATTGTGTATCTGATATATAGTTGAGTTGCTCGATATTTTGATTTGGTCTTTACTGTTAGTGAACCATTTTGACAATTCTGTTCACGAAGCACAATGGCTGATAGTAACAAAACACACAACACATCTCCTACTGAAATCTTGCAGACAGTTATCCAGGCTACACAACAAATGCAGACACAACTCATGGTAGCAGTGGAAAACACGGGCAACCACCAACAACTAACAATGCTCAATTGTGAATTTGATGACACAGCAACCACACTTACACAGGCTCAGGTACTCATTGGATCACCCAGTGGACATTCGGTTGGACAGAATACATCACACAGAACAGATGGGTATTCTGAGACATAGTCTGATAGTGGTGTTATTGGGTTCAACACTCCATCTTTAGGCACACAGTGTCATACACAAATCGTTATGATATCCGGTTCTACCCCTCAGCCAATTGGGCATTCAGATGAAGATAGGAATTCACTAAAGCTCATATTAGATATGTTTAAATCACAATTTGACAAAGTGGATTCCCAGTCAGCAGAGATCACTAAGGCAACTGCATTACACATTACTAAACTAAAGAACGAGTTAATGGAGTACCTGGACAACAAGATGTTCCATCTTAGACGGTAAACTTCAATAGTATCGGGCAGAATGTACAAGTAATAATCAGGAACTACAAACAAAGGTAAATACTTTCACAAGTGAACCAACTCAATTATGAGGTTGAAGAGGTTGCTAAACAAAAAGTCATTTCCGTTAAAAGAGTAGATAAACTATACAAAACTGTTGAAAAGATGCTAAACAGAATGGGAGACATTGATAAAGATTTAAAAACAGTGAAAACACAGCATTCAGGGGTTCGCCAAGATGCACAAGCTCTCTATTCCAGTAATGACCAACTCTCCTTACATTTGAAAGACATTGCTATGAATGTACAGGGGGTTGGAAAAGAGATTACTAAATGCCAACAAGAAGTTACTAACTGCCAACAACAGGTCGAGCAATTGATTAGAGAGGGAATTACCATTAATAGGCACCCTAGTTTACATGAACTAGCCATGTCAGCACCAGTAACATTTGATCTGCAAAATTTGAGTATTAATGGAAGAATGCACACAATGCTGTTCCTAAACAGCTTTGAAACATATACTATTTTTCAGAGATATGCAGATAAGGAAAAAATAGATTGTATCTTTCAACACCTCCATGGTATAGCACGGGACCGGGGCCAATGCCACATCACCAAACACATCACGTATCCACAGTTCAAAGAAGTCTTCCTTGAGCAATATTGGTCTTCCCAGATTAAACATCACATTAAGTGTCAACAGTGCACTTCAAAATGCCTAAGGTAAAAAAAAAAAAAATAGTAATAATAATAATAATAATAAAAGAATCCAGGGATTGTTGGTATGTTGTAGTCTCTCTAAATCAATTCAAGATCGCCTCAGACCAGTAGAAATTTTCCCCAACTATATTTTGCACACACTGTTTTACAATGAACTACTCTCATAATGACTCTGTGATTTTGTGATACAGAAGTGTCGATTTGGTCACGGAATGAACTTTCAGATGCCAAATACTAGTGACGTGACAGGACTCTCTGTATTTCTAATTGAGATTTGTAACTAAGGAAAATGTAATTTTTACATGTTAAAATTTACCCTTGCAATATACCCAGTTTTAATGTATGAGTGAATATAATTTTTTTTACTGTGGTAAATAGTGCTGGAGTATTGTGTGGCTGCATTGATATGTGGAAGAACTAAGAGAAACATCTGTGTTTTACAAAGACTCACTCCTTATCTCCAAGTTTTGATGTGGAATATGAAATTCAGAACTTTCTGGGGGTTTAATTAACTAAATCATTCTCAAACATGGTTTTATTTAAATTTGAATTTCATTTCTTCCCCCCAATATCATGTTTACAAAGCAGGGAATATTAAGCTGAATTCAGCTTTTGTAAAGACCATATTTGAAGTACTTCACTAGTAGTGATTTGTAAAGAAAAACCAGCAAATATGACGAATGTGTATTTTAAGTTGTGGAAGAAACAATATTTTGTAACAACACTAGAAGTGTTTTTATTTAACTTCACATTATTTTTTTTTTTAAAGTGTTTGTTTCCCTTCCACTTTTTGGGTTGGAAAATGTATTACAATTCAAGCTGTATCATTAGAAAGTTACTTGTAAGTTTTAAAGGTTAGTTGCTATATATGTGTTAATGTCAAATCTTAAATTTATCCTTATTTCTGGATAGTTAAAATTACCAAAAATAAGGAAAAATTTGGAGGGAAATGTAGCATAGTAATCTTTGTATATCGATATATGGACTATTGATGGTGTGGATGGATAGGAATATCTTTGAAGAAAAAAGCAAAAAGGGGACTGTGAAGAGTGATGGTCACGTGGTGCAACAGCTTGTGTGAAGTGTGGTTCGAGTGTGTGCGAAAAAAATTGTAAACAGTTCCCACGTGGAATAGTTTTTACCTGCAATCGCAAGAATGGAGATCTTAGGATCTTTTAACACGGTTAAACTTTTAGCATGGTATCAAGGTGACCTTCATGGTCAATTTGAACACAATAAAACATAAGACCTGTGAAATAATGAACTTTCTTTTCAGTGCTGTAAGATAACCTACAATGGACTCATCCATAATATTCTCTATTTTGATAGAGTGGTGACCATACCAATACTCGATGTAAGAATGGAGACTTTCCCAGTGTATGCTTGAAATGAAGTCTTCATGGGTGTACCACCAGATAGTGTTTTGAAAACATGAAATTTCGACGACTAGCTCCATCGTCTTCATCACATGTCAAGACGTCTGCACAGTTAGGCTGACAGTCGGATACTGAGATAGCCCAGGTGCCGCACCTCCTTATGTAGGCCAACGGCTCTCTCCGACGCCCGTGCCCAGCAGTGAGTGGGTGGGGCTACAGGTGTTTGTTGCAGGCCAAGGAAGTTAATATTGGGCCATTTGTGGCAGTTGCTGAACATCTGTGCCATGCTCTCTGCATAGAGTTGCCAAGGCAGGTTTCCATGCCTCGCTAAGACATAGCCCACTATCTCTGTTGTAGGGATCAGTCAATTGAATTTCAGTCACTTATGTAACTATGGAATCCCAAAAGTATGAGATCGTAGCCAATATTGCAATATATATATTGAAATATATCATTTGAATCAAGAGAACATTACATATTGAATTTTCAAAGTATTATTTAAATTTCATCCATACTTCAGTTTAACTCTATGTAAAACAAGGATGAAAATTAAGAGTATAGCTTGAACTGTCAACCACTATTATTTACATGTCATAAACCCAGATATCAATAAATATGGAAGCATTGCTAACATTTTAACATATATAATCGTAAAAATCATTCAACTAATAAATTACCATGAGAAGTGTGGAACAGTTTACTGGAATAAAATGTAATGGGTAAAAGTAGGAGACTGGGGAGTTTATGCTCAAAGAATTTAAGAGAAACATTAATAGAAGAAAAATAACATCTAGGGAAATTTTCACTAAAGTAGGCACTCCATTATTTTTCCCCAGATTAAAAAGAGCCACTTCAATACTTGCAGGAATGTTTAAAAGAACAGTGAGAAAGTGATGTGGAAAATTACAACAGATTTCAGCTGGGTGCAATTAGACTGCAAGAATTATTGAAATCTAGTATTAACATACTATGGCAGCAGCAATTGATGGAATTTATGTTAAGATTACATAGATACATAAAAAAGTGTTAGTACAATAATTACCAAGTTTTTATCCATGTCATTATCAGTAGGAGTGCAGACGAAAATAGCTTTTTGCATCAACCCAACAAAGCACCAAAAGGCATCTGACTCATTTTTTATCTCAGCTAGTACTGGAGCTAGCAGATCCGACATACCTTGGGTATAACCAAAGCCAGGGTTGTAAACTGCATAATTTAACAATATATTCCTGCAAAATAAATGTTTGATTACCAAAACTCAAGGATAGTAGCAACACAAACAGTTTCTTACATTGCTATATAATATGAGGAGAACATCTACATCTACATCTATACTCTGCAAATCACAAATACTGTGGGTGGCAAAGGGTGCTAAGCACCAATCCTAATTATGTGCATTCCAATCCCGAATAGATTGAGGAAAGAATGAATACATAAATGAATCAGTACGGCATCTTATTTCTCTAATCTTATCCCTCCTGTCATTGCGACCTAAATAGGTTGGCGGAAGAAGTGTTTCGTTGCACTCGTAACTTAAAGATTTTCGCATATTATCCAGCAAATTCAAACAAAAACGACGTCGTCTGTCCGCCAAACAATCCCAGCCCAACCTATGAATCAGCTCTGTGACACTTACGTAAGGACTGTAACTAGCAGTCACGAATTGAGCGGCTCTTCTCTGTACTTTCTCTAATGTGTCAATCAATCCCTTGCGATATGGATCCCAAATTCCACAACAGTATTCCAAATGCAGACACACTAGTGTTCTGTACGCTATTTCCTTTGTATGAGCATTACAATTTCTCAAAATACGTCCTATGAATCGTAGTTTGGAATTAGCTTTGCCTACAACGGAAGTTATGTGCAAGTCCCATTTCATGTTGCTTTGTACTGTTATGCCTAGATACTTCAGGGAATCCACAGTGTCAACAACTGAAGTATCTACTAAAGTATTACTAAAAATAAAATATGCATATCATAACAAAATCATTTGTTTTAGTAAAAAAAAGGTGGTGCAGTTGTCATTTATAAGAGATAGTATTTTTTTATTTTACCTACAAGTTTAATGGTTAATTGGTGAGTGGTGGTGCAGATATCATAAGTCATCCAAGTATTGAAATTTTAACTGCTGTGTTTTAATTTTATTTTTGCAAACAAAATCATGGAAAATATGAGGTTAGGATAGTGTGTCAAGCCAGTAGAAGCCACGCTCCTTGGTTGGCTGGTTGTTTCAACAGCACATTTTCACATATGAGTGGATGACTCATCATCCTCATAACCCATTACATTAGTATTTTATGAAACTTTTTAAAGAAATAATGAGTGTTATGAATAAAATTTAACTTATTCTTATCTATACATTATTTCAATATTATGTACACACAAATTTTTTAATAATTATTGAATAATCTTATTGCAAATAGAAAATGACAAATAGAATTGATTCACAGACAGTACAATAACTGGAAGAATATTTCACTGAGGAAACTGTCGACTTGAATGACAAGAAATTACCCTCTGATTTTATTAATTCTTGAGTGACTGTGTAGGTCATCCAAGCATCAGAATTTTAGGATTTTCTTCTAAAAAAAATGCACAACGTATACACAAGCCTTGTCACAAATCATTTTCATTCAAGAGTGGAAGATAATTTCACAGAAACAAATCATGTTGTAACTAAAAATCAATAGAGATACATGAACCACAAGGAATTTTAGCGGTAGAGTCTTGGTTCAAATAAGAAATTCTTGACAATGAGGTTTTTCCCCGGTGGTTATAGAGTGTACCACAGAGACAGAGGAGCAACTGATGGAGAGGTATTCATACTGGTTATCAAAGACTACTACAGTTCAATGGTGTTTATAGATCATAACCATGAATAACTTGAGCTATCTGTGGCAACAAAAAAGAAAAAAAAATTGGGGTGTTAGCTGCTTACTGTAATAGAAGAATGAATGGTGAAGATGAGGCTCTTGGAAATAATCTAAATTCTTAGTCAAGAGTCAGAAGTGAGAGTAAAATGGTCATTATTTGTGGGTATTTAAACTTGCCAGGAGTCAATAAGGAAATAAGAGTAAAAACACAAGGGAACAGTGATTGGCAAATACCTAAATAAGGGAAGGAGGCTTTACAGAACTGGTAGGACAGATTTCAAGGGGATAAATCATGTTGGATATCTTACTAATACAGACCAATGACAACATTGTGGGGTGTTAAGGAACAGAAGGAATAAGTGATCATTAGGCATTTTTCATGGATATTGAAGAATTCAGTAAACTAGTGACCAAAGTTGAAGACGGAAATAGATAAAATTATAAAAATGCTCATACTTCGAAATTGAAGAGATATTATACAGAAAGTTTTAGAAAATGGAAGGTTGGCACTAGTACAGTAGAACCAAAGTGGGAAGAGTTCAATGAGATAACAATAAAGGGCGAAGAAATATTTATTGCAAAACATCACATACTATAATAGGAAGGTGAAGCAGTTAAACAGGTTGGCAAGGAGAGAACATAACAGAGGTAAGTGACAGCAAGGAAGTAGAGAAGATTTGAAACACAAAACAAGGAATTAGTAACAGCAAAAAATGTGATTGAAAAAGAGTTTATGAAGATTTGTGCAGGGAGACCATTGATCGATAGATCTTTTTTTTTAACTTATGGCTTTACACCTAATCAAGGTCATTAGAGGTGGGATGGGATTGGGGAAAAGGAAAGGGAAGGAATTCGGCCATGGCCTTCTTGAAGGAAGCATGCCGGCATATGCCTGGAGTGATTTGGAGAAACCATGGAAAATCCAAATCTGGATGCCCAGACTGGGATTCGAACTGGCATCCTCCTGAATGCAAGGCCAGAGAGATAGATCAAAAAAAAAAAAATTCTATGGACGTGTTAGAAAACTGGAGGAAAGGAAAGATGTTGAAACAAATGCAGATAAGAAGGGAGAAGAAGTTACTGAAGATTTGAAAAAGGAGGAGATTTTAAATAACTGGTTTTGTCAGACCATTAAGGACTATCATTCAGGAATGGGAGAGTGTATAGTGGAGAATGAGCTCATCTGCAGACTAAAACATCAAAATCCATCACTAGGATATCAAGAAAGTTAAGAAAAAAGCATAAAGGACTGGTGTAGATAATATTACTATGGATGTCTTGAAGACACCTGGATGTGAAATGTTATTTACATTGAGTCTGGATACATGCTGCTTACCGGAGGAATGGAAAAGTGTGATACTATTACCAATCCATAAAGAAGGGGTGACAAATAGGACTGAAAAGTACAGGGCAATCAACTTGACTTTAGTGATAGGTAAACACTAAAAAGTCTATGAGTTATGTAAGTGGTTTTCAAGTCGACAATATGGCTTTTGGCAAGAATATATAAAATAATTTCATTTAATAACCTAGCAAGACAATTTGGATGAAATGAATAAGGGAGGCCAAACTGTTAGTGTAGCACTAAATATTTCAAAGGCTATTGGCAGAGTGAGCCATAAAATGGTGGTAAATAAGGTAAAAACTATTGGAGTGATGAAAAAGTGATTTGCTAGGTACAAGAATTCTTAAAAGTAAGAAAGTAAAAAAGTAAAAAATTAGGGTAGGATATGCAATATCAAAAGTAGGGGCAGCAAAAATGGGAGTGCCATACTAGGAACATTATTAATTGTTATTCTAATGAATGGGTGTGCTGATTGTTTACTATAAGAAGTCAGGTTGTATGCACATGACATATAATTAATTAGATCCAAATGAACAACTTCAAGGGTCAGGACAGGAAATTTAACTAGATATTTACTAAAAATGTTGAAAGAATTTAAAGTTGAAATTTGTAGAGGGCAAATGTAGGTGGGTGCAGGAAAGGGGGAAAAGTGGGTGTGTGGGGAAACTGCCACTGGAGTGTGTGCTCCATTGCTGTTAAATCAAATTAAAATATGGGATGATGATAAATGCAAAGAAGAATCAGCTTATTAGGTACAAGGATAAGGTGGAGAAAGAATTGATACCTTGGCATAACATTTGGTAACAAACTCAACTGGGCAGGACACATTTGACTGACAGAAGGAAAAGGTTTCAAAATCCTTCAATTGTTGGAGAGGGTGAAGTGAGGATATACCAGAGAAGTAAGGTAATTGGCTTATAAAACTTTGCTAAGACTATTGTTTGAATATAGTGGTATAGTATGGAACCCACATTTATGGTATCAAATAAAGGAATTGAACGGGGTGCAGAGAAGAGCTGCTAAATTTGTCTCTAGAAATTACTGCAGAACAGAATCAATAACTGTTAAAAATAATATTGAATGCAGTAGTGTAGTTGTAAGTAAGTACTGTATAGAACAACGCTTTGAATGTTGTGTTACTAAACTAGAATATGATAAGGAAGAGCTGATAGTGATAGCAATTTACAGGGCCCCCCTCAGGTAATTTCAGACTGTTTTTATCTCATTTAGAGTCTTTGCTACTAAGTTTTACAAATAGTAAACAAATAGTATTATGTGGAGATTTCAATGTTGACTTTCTGAATCACAGCAATGATAGATTAGATATGGAAGCCTTGATGTTGTCTTTTAACTTAACAGCACTTGTAAATTTTCCTATGAGAATACAAAATAATAGCATGACTGCAATTGATAATTTTTTTATGGATATTTCTCAGTGCAGTAATTACAGCATATTTCCAGTAATAAATGGTATCTCAGATCATGATGCCCAGCTATTATGTATCGAGTCCAGGAACACTGTTAAACAGATAAAGAAAAGCTGGGTTTATAGAAGAAATATTAGTGAAAATAATATAAAACACTTCATAGATACCTTAAACAATGAAAACTGGTTAGAAGTATACAATGCGCAGGGTGTTAATGCAAAATTTGATTCCTTTCTGAATATATTTCTAACACTTTTTGAAGGTAGTTTCAAAAAAAGGAAAATTCACAACACTCCAAACAATGAACTGGGCATGGGATGGATAACAAAGGGTACTAGAATCTCTAGTAAAACAAAGAGGGACCTTTATTTAAAAATGAGAGAATCAGATAACTACGCGCTGAAAGTTCACTATAAACTTTATTCTAAAATACTAAGAAATGTAATAAGGAAGGCTAAGAACAGGTACATATCGGCGAAAATGGAAAATTCAGACAATAAAATGAGAACAATATGGAATATAATAAAGACTGAAACAGGAAAAACTGTAAATCACTCTAAAGACATAAAAATAGAACATAGCGAAGTAGGGGAAGTTTGTGAAATATTTAACAAACATTTTACGTCAGTAGTAGATAAATTAGGCATAGAAAAGCAATCCCCACATAGTGCTCTAAGGCTTCTTGAGACTGCTTTCCCAAATAGCTTTGTGGAGATGAAATTGCCACCAGTAACAGTCTCAGAAATAAATAAACTCATTAAACAATTAAAACCTAAAAATTCTTCCAGCTATGACAATATTTCAAGTAAATTACTGAAAAGATGTTCAGACTGCATCAGTCATGTACTTGCTCACATTTGCAATGAATCCTTAATACAAGGTGTTTTTCCCGATAGACTAAAATATGCTGTTGTAAAACCATTATTTAAAAAAGGAGAAGTAACATGTGTAGACAACTATCGCCCTATTTCATTACTTTCAACATTCTCAAAGGTTTTTGAAAAAGTCATGTATAGTAGAGTAATAAAACATGTTACACACTATAATATCCTCACTGATTCACAATTTGGGTTCAAAAAAGGATCATCCATAGAAATGGCTATATATTCATTTTTAAATAACACATTTGAGGAACTGAATAATAAAATGAATCCTGCAGGAATATTTTGTGATCTTGCAAAAGCATTTGACTGTGTAAATCATGAATTACTTTTGAAAAAAATGGAATACTATGGTATTTTTGGGACCGCAGGTAAATGGTTTAAATCATACATGGAAAGCCGAATGCAAAAAGTTTCAATTTTTTATTCTAAAATAAGTAAAGATGCTTCATCAGACTGGGAGAAAATAAAACATGGAATTCCACAAGGCTCTGTCTTAGGTCCCCTCCTCTTTCTGTTATACATCAATGACCTTCCTGGAAATTTATCCGACATAGTTAAGAGTGTTTTATTTGCAGATGACACTAACCTGACTGTGCGTAAAACACCAAACAGTACTATAGAATTTAATGTAAATGAAGTACTTAGAGTAGTAGCAAATTGGTTTAAGGCAAATTCATTAAAATTAAATTTTGAAAAAACACATTATATTAGGTTTAAAACAAAAAACTATGCACAGCCAGATATATGTATAAACCATAAAAAAACACACACAATCTTAGAAACAGAGAGTATAAAATTTCTTGGTATTAAAATAAATCAGAAACTCTGTTGGCATGATCATATCACTACACTACTGACAAAGTTAAGTAGTGCCACCTTCGCAATACGAACACTTTCTCTAACAGCAGATCTAGAATTAATGAAACAGGTGTACTCCTCATATTTTCATTCAGTAATGTCATATGGCATAATTTTTTGGGGAAACTCTTCACAAAGTAAAAAAGTTTTCATAGCACAGAAAAGAGCTATTAGGTTTCTGTGTAGGGTAAAACCAAGAACTTCTTGCAGACAACTCTTTAAGAAACTCAATATTCTTACATTCTCAGTATATATATTCTCTCATGAGCTTTGTCATAGAAAATTTTAACCTGTTTACACCTAATTCACAGGTACACAGTTTCAATACAAGAAACAGAAATAACTTGCATAAAACACAAACATCTCTTTCATTAGTACAAAGAGGAGTTAATTATTCTGGGATACATCTGTTTAATAAACTACCTGATCGTATAAAACAGATTTCAGATAATAAAGATGTATTCAAACAAAAACTTGGAGATTATCTTATTGGCAACTCCTTCTACTCCATTCAAGAATTTTAAGAAAATAATTAATTTTACTCATTATGACGTTTGCAAAACTCAGTTGCAAAAATGTATGTTTATTATTATTTCTTGTATTTGTAAAATATGTATATATATATATTTACTATGATATGACTCATATTATGTGTATATGTATCAACAATGACATGTTTCACATCCCAGAGGTACTTCCTCAGCAGGGATCCATGGAACAAATTGATAAATAAATAAATAAATAAAGGAGTTGGAATGGGATTTATTCAAAGACAGGAAGAGGGTGAAGAGAGTCATGGCATATACTGGTGATGAGGTCTGGAAAGATATTGGTGGAAGAATTAAGAGAGGTGCAAGGGAGGGAAAAGATGGTCATCATCAAGAACTGGCATTCAATTTCAGGCATAAGTATGTAGGTAAGGGAGTCTGGGATTGGAATTAATTACCAAGAGAGGTGATGAATAATTTACCAAAAATGCTGTAAGAATTTAAAGTTGAAATTTGCAGAGTGCAAAAAGTAGGAGGGTACAGGAATGGCTAAAATTGGTGTGTGGGGAAATTTCTACCAGGGTGTCTCCTCCATGACAATTAAATTAAAGTAGAAAAGAAAGGCAGGTAGCACATGAGCTAGATGACAAAGAGATTAGGAAGAAAATTTTGCTGAGGGAGGAAACTGCTCAGATTTTCTTAAAGAAAAGTTTGGAAGTTCAGATAGTGAAGAATACTATATCATTATAGAAAATATGCCATCCAGTTCTCTTTAATATTAGGATTAGGTAATTTTTTTCTTATCACCTGGTTGTTGATTGTATGAGGTTGTTCAAATAGCAAACACATTTTCGAAGAATTACATGAAATCATACAATATTGACCATTCAAAAAGGCTAAAAAAATCTACCCCTCCCGATTAATACAAAAAACACAATTATATATATAAAAATAAAAGTGAATAAGTATTTTAGAGAAAGAGCTGCAGAACAGCTCTTTCATATTCTGTATATTACTAACAACTTGCTGCTATTTGATTTTAAAAGTTATACCGGTATAGAAATTGTATAACCTATACGTATAAAATGACAGTCTTGGTAACAATGTCACACTCTGAAGTCACGCTTCCCACCTTCGCAGCTCAACCAACAATGAATGGAGATGTTGTTTGAGGTTATGCACATTATTTAATAACAGTTCCATTTAGCAGTGACATTCCTTACTGGGAAAACTTAAGTCCCAGGTTAAGGGGAAGTTTTTGCGCTATAGCGCATCTCCTTCCAGTTTATGTTATTGGTTGTCATTATCAAAACGGTTCGTCTCTATCTGGATTTGTTGTATCCGGTGCTTTTGTCATTGTTATTATATTTTAGTGCATAATTAGTGGTCCAGTAGTTTCTTTGGCCACCTGAGAGAGTTGTCATGTATTGGATCCGCACCTAGAGCGGTTATCAGCGGATTGGTAGGTTTTTTATTATTGGCGTAAAATTGTCTTACCAGCTGTTCAAACCTCTCGCGAAACTTGGGTAGGCCACTTATTTGGTGCAGCACATGTGTCCTCGTCTCACGCGGTAGATGATATGCCTGTCTTATGGCCCTGTTTTTTACAACTTGCAGTTGCTGTAAGTTGGAGGCAGCAGTGTTCCCCCAGACAACTGCTGTGTACTCCAGTATTGGCCTGACTAGCGCAACATAGAGGCGGATTCCCAGCTGCGGCTTCAGTGCTGAAGAGTGGTTGAGAATCGGGTATAGAATTCTCATTCTCCCAGATGCCTTTGCGTGGACGTTGGTGACGTGAGGCTTTCACGTCATTCTCTTGTCCATTTTCACACCTAGGTAGGTGGCAGTACTTGTCCAGTTGATATCTTCGCCGAAGAGGGATAGAGGAGTCAGGTTTTGTGGAACCTTCTTCCTAGTTAATACAATCGCTTGGCTCTTTGGCGCATTAAAGGCTAGCCGCCATTTCGTTGCCCATTCCTGAATATTGTCGCACGCTTGTTGTAGTCGACGTCGCAGATTGTTGATGTTCAGGCTTCTGGCAAACATGGCCATGTCATCGGCATACAGGGCTTTTTTAACACGTGCTGTAGTAGGTGTATCAGCAGTGTAGAGGCTGTATAGCACCGGGCCTAAGACCGAGCCTTGTGGGACGCCTGCAGCGATGTTCTTGATTGAGGATGTGGCCCCGTCCATGACTACTCGAAAGGTTCGTCCCTCTAGGTAGCTCGTGAGTAGTTTGACATGAGAAAGAGGTACTCCTTGAGTGAGAAGTTTATATAAGAGTCCTTGGTGCCACACTGAGTCGAAGGCTCGGCTGACATCCATCAGGACCGCACCGAAGTACTCGCGACGTTCAAAAACGGCAAAGGCTTCTTCAGCAAGACGAAGGAGCTGCTGAGGGGTGGAATGCCCTTGTCGGAAGCCGAACTGTTCATCCGGCAGCAGCCTCTCATTGTCTATGATTCTGCGCAGTCTCTTAAGGTATATCCTTTCAAACACTTTGGAAAGTGTAGGCAGCAGGCTGATCAGTCAGTAAGACTTGGGTGACCTCCTGTCCTTGCCCGCTTTGGGATGGGTATAATGTGGGCATGTTTCCACGTTTGCGGGTATTCGCCTGTACGGAGAATTTCATTGAAAGACTCCGTGATGTATAGGATTGCCGTAGGGGGCATTTGTCGGAGAATCCCTCCACCAATCCCGTTGTGTCCGGCAGCTTTCTTGATTTTCAGGTTCGCGAGGGCCGATGTCACCTCCTGCACTGTGATTTCCTCTATGAGGTCTTCCTCCGAAGGAACAGCTACTAGGAAGCGACTCAGGCGTCGCTCCACGAAGTTTATGTGCTCATCATCTCTAGGGACGTCGACTGGTTTAAAGTTTGCCCCAAAGGTCTCAGCAAGAGCTCAGCCTTTTGTTCTGGGAACAGTTCTATTTAGCTAAACATCCATGAACAAATAATGTGCCAGCACACTCAAAGTAAAGTATATGTTTCATTAATAAAAAATCGTATGAATTATTAGTTGGTTTTTCTTAATTAAAATTCATTAGATGTAGGTTTTTTATACTCTAAGTACAGTAATACTGTTGTTACAGTAAACTAAGAAAAATCAACATTACATGATTTTATTTGATCAAAATTGTATTTAGTTAGCAAAGGAACAAATTGCTAAAATATTGCATTCAACATGTCATTTCTGACAAGCTTACAAGATATTTATATTTGATGTAGATATTTTAAGTCACTGATATAATATACTCGTAAAAATGACTTGCCGAAATACTGAAATAAAAGTATGTACTGCATTTAAATTAATATATTAATTATTAGTTGCTTAGTTGCTTTTATCACTGATGTCACTACATCAGATACATGTAAATATTTCCAGAGGGTCAAATTTAGATTGCAATACAGGGATTGTGTTCATACATGTGTGTATTAATTTTGAACAGCAACATTGGTATAAGTTGTGGTTAGGTCAAAATGCAGACAGAACCAGAATGGCAACTGAAACAATTTTTAATTCAAAACAAATTTAGTTTTATAAATAATTCAAGCTGCTTTCATAAGCACAGAGTTACTGAAGCTATTATTTCATATGGTTTCATATTTAACACACTGAATGAGACCTAGACCAGCACTAAAATTAGTATCATGCGATATACCATAATATTATGGGATTCCTATAGTCCAAGACGCCGAATTAGTCTTGCCAAGGTCAGTCTTGCCTCCATCTCCTGCCTGCACTACACACTTTTTGCCCTCAGCCGAGCCAGCAGGGTTGTCAAATGTTTCTCCACTGCCAGTTCGTAGTGTTCATTGTGGTCAGATTGTTTCGCTAGTTTAAAGGTTATTATTTTGTCTTTACGATGAGTGACGTTGTAGAACAGAATCCTATAAGCAGTGCGTTACTGGAAAGAAGTAATATTGGTGTTTATGCAGGTCATCCAGATATTAGAAAGCAAAGTAAAGTTGTTGTGGCAAATGTTTTCAAGTATTTTAGGAACCTTCCCCACAACGGAGAAGACAGGAGAAACATTAACTTTGATCAAGTAAAAGCATTGACAGTGGAGGCTTGTGGTATTTCCATGAAGTCAGTTCAACGTTCCACCGGTATTTTAAGCTCAGCAGAAACTGAAGATATGAGCCCTGTTTTTGAATCACCAAGAAAGAAGTATAGACAGGAGCACAAATGCTCCGAATTGGATGATTTTAATAAAGAAGTAATGCTTTAGTGTACTATGACAGAGGAGAATACCCAACAGCTATGATAATATGGTATGATCTTTGCTGTAAAATTAGCTATTCAGGCTCAGAGACATCTGTTCTTTGTCTTCTGAAAAGGCTGGGTTTAATATTTAGGAAGTTCAGCGATGGATGAAAATTTTTAATGGAATGCATGACATTGCGACATCAAGAGCAAAGTTTTTGTGAACTATGAACTCATTGTGTACAAAGGATGCTAGGACCATTGTTTACTTAGATGAGACATACATTAATAAAAATCATATGAACAAATATATTTGGCATAATTTGAAAGGTAACAGAGTTCTTAAAGTTCCTACTGGCTGAGGAAGTCGACTTATTATATTACATGCTGGTTCTGCACATAAAGGTTTCATACCAGGAGCCAAACTTATATTTCATTGTGAAAAAAGTTCGTCTGTATTGGATTACCATACAGAAATGAACGGTGAGGTTTTTAAGAGGTGGTTTTGTGATATGTGTTGCTCGCTGGAAGAAGGGTGTATTATCATCATGGACAATGCCAGCTATCATTAAATTCAAACAGACAAGCCACCATCTTCAAACTGGCATAAAGGAGATGTTATTGAATGGCTATGTAAGACTGGTGATCAATTTTTTCTGCATGAAACTAGGGATGAGCTTTTATGCAAAGAACAAATTCGAAATGCCAAGAAGGTAATCAAATTGGATCAATTGGCAAATGGAATGGGACATCAAATAGTTCGTCTGCCACCCTTTCATTGCCAGTATAATCCCATTGAACTCATTTGGGCAAAAGTTAAACGGGATGTCGCTAAGAAGAACATGACCTTCAAACTTGCTGATGATGAACGTCATACACATGATGCTTTAGACAGTGTTACTCAAGAAGTTTGGGCAAATTGTGTAAGAAAGTTGAAAAGATTACAAGAACCTGATTATGTCAAACTGTACGAGACACACAGAAATGGATCAGTTCATGATACAGCTGGGTGATAGCAGTGACAGTGATCTTCAGTCCAACGAATCCGAAGATGAATAAGTTATGGAGAGGATAATGGTACACAGCTCTGAAAATAAGCCAGTTTGTAAATTTTTCAATCATTTCTTTATAGTAATTGTATTGAAAGCAGACATTGCATAATTTTATTAATGTGAAAAGATTTTACAGGAAACAATTTTTATGTGTATTTTGTCATGTAATTCTCTGTTGTGATAATTCAATTAAATATTTTGAGAAGGTACAGGGACTACGAGTATCTCACTTATCGTAACAGATGGAAGCCGTCGGCCAGTGTTGGATGCGAGCGCAGCGCGACAACATTCGTGCAGATAAATTATTAAACAAATCAGAAGGATTCGTTTCAAGATGCTATTGTGTTTTCTAAAATTAATTTCAATATTTTCTCACAAACTTTATCGCTGGAAGTTATTACATGAACAAATAAAATGGAAACGACAAATTTTTACATTACACAATGGGGAGAAACAAGCAATTCGTGTAACTTTTTAATTTTTTTTTATAACATTCTTAGCTATACAGTGAATATAATATATTTTGTACTAATCTGTTAGCTTCGGGAAGCTGGATAATTTTTTTCAGCTATTTTTTTTTTATCATTGGTTTAGCTTTTTTGATTGGTTGAAGTGAAGAAAGTAATTTGATTCTTTACATTCATGGGTACTAGTTTTTTTTAATAGTAATGTAAATATTTCGAATTAAAAAACACATAACCTTGTCCCACACATTCAGTTATATTTTTTAGGTTAGCAACAATTGATGTGACATTGTTGACAAGATAACTGAATATATTGAAGAAGAAAACCAAAAACATGATGTGGGCAAGATAAAATGAAGGGTGAAATTTTTTTTAAAGCTCATAGAATCCTGGTTTCTATAAAAGTGAGTGTTAGTAAAACACATGACAGGAAGAAAAGCTGTTCTAATGTTAACTATGCATAATAATGGACATATTCATGAGATCTTGGAGATCTTAAATAATTATCTATTAGATTCAGACAAAAAAAAAATGACATACTAGATTTGTGCACAAAATATGGTCCTTGTTGCATGTTTTAAGAAATTCATGTTGGCGCCAGTTTTCTTTGACCATGGGCACCAATGGATTAGGTATATACACACCATGGAAAAAGGAATAAATGGATACAACGCAAGGGACCTTCACCATGAACTGGAGTGAAACCAGGTAGAGAGAAATGGGGTGGGGAGGCCGCCATATTGCTTGGCTGTAGAAACATGGGGAATAGGCACAAAAACCTCAAGGGAATCATAAGACAACCGTGGCACCGCAATTTGATGATGGATTATTATGTAACTCAACGAGACAAATCAAAAAAAAAAAATTTTTTTATCAAGCTTAGTTCTCAAGATATACTGTCTCAAAAGAGAGGAGTTTCTGGTTGAAATTCAGAAGAAACATGTCCCCAAACTCTAATTTGATGATAGATTCTTATGTAACACGACAATGTAAATCGAAAATAAACAATAAATTTTTTCAATATCTCACTTAGTTCGCGAGATATACTGTCTCAAAAGTGAGGTTGTTAGATTATGAGGGGATTCAACGATAGCCGTGGCGCCGCAATTTGATGACGAATTCTTATGTAACTCAATGAGATAAACTGAAAGTAAAGAATAATTTTTTTTATATCTCGCTTAGTTCTCAAGATACATTATTTTGATATTTCGCTTACTCGAGATATTATACCTCAAATGTGAGGAGGTTAGGGTGAGATCTGGCCTGGACCAGAAAAAAAATTCACCGAAACCACCATATCTACACTGTGGAAATGCAATATAGGTGTTTTATTTTCTTCCTAGTGATTGTTGTTTGGCCTGAAACAAAAAAAAGTCACCAAAATTACAAGAAACTATACCTATAACTGATTTTTAACATGCTATATCTCGAAAACCAAGCGAGATATCACAAAATTTTATTCTTTATTTTTGATTCATTTCGTTGAGTTCTATAAGAATTCATCATCAGATTGTGGCGCCACAGTAATGATAGATCTGCTGGTTATGATGCAGACTGGACCAAACAATAATTTTGCTGCACATGCTGATTGGGTGTTTTATTTTTTTACTAATCCTCGTGGTTAGGTTGAAACACAGCCTTGAACAGAATAAAAACGTCACCAAAATCTGAAATTTAAAAAAAAAGCCTAAGTCAGTGTTTAGAACTTTTTAAAAAAATGATCACTTCAAAAGACCTCATAGTTTCTGTGCTTACTTAGAAGATATTGTGCTGTTAGTGGCCTATATAATTTTGCTAGCAAAATCAGTTCATTCATAAGTCAGAAGCTAACAACAAATAATAAATAAATTGTTTGTTCTCTTCTGGTACAGGCTGCATTTCAACCTACCAACATTTCCATTAATATTGCCGCTACAAAATCAAACTAGGTACACAAACCTAAACACATGAAATGCATTGTGAACTACATTGCATGCAACAACGTTTATTTAATCACGTTTAGTAGTTCGCACAGCACAAATTATCACAATTAATTTCATAGTACACTTTCAGTGTAAACTGAAACTTGAGTAAAGCCTGAAGAATACCGTATTCAGTGTCGCGATATAAACTTGACCCGCTTAAATCAAATTTTCAACACTTGTCTACAATAAGGCTAGCTTTTCAGGAGCAAAGTAGTAACATATGCTAATTGTCTACACTACGCCAACAAAAATTTGAGAATGTTATGATCCTATTGAGAGCAATAAATAAATTTATAGCGATAGGTCCTAATGTTGCAGTTACGAAGCGGATACTTCAAGAACGATAATTACAATGTGACTTACTTATGAAATGCTATTCCAGGTTGTTTTCTATATTAATATTTGATTATTGTAGGCCATTTTCTTCTACAGTTGCTTGATAAATTAGTATTTGTTGTTTAATAATACGCCATTATAACTGCTGGATATTGTTTTTATTTTCCGGACACATTTCGCCTCTCGCCAAGGTATCTTCAGCGTACAGTTTTGATTTTACATTTGTATTTTGAGGTGTGGTCGTTGCTCGCCTGCGACCTCAACCAGCATGTTGTTTTTTACACTATTGCACTTCGTATAGTTTGCTCTCGTGACTTAACTAGCAATCAATTTTAAGCCATAGTTTTCAATGCACGACATTGTCAAACTTTGTGTGTGTTTGCTTCAAAACTCATTTTATTCTGTGAAAGAATTTTCTTCTTGGAATTTGGTAAATAAGAATTGCTGAGAAAATACTATATATTTGGTGTATGGAAGGATAAGGTGCCAAAGTTGTCCACAATTATTAAAATGATATATGGTTTTCCTTTCTGCAAAAACTGTTAACAAATTAATTAATTATACCTTTTGCAAAATTCACGCATATATAGTAACTAACATGGGATAATATATATTTTCAAATTACAGAGGAAAATTATCATACTAACAGGTTTTTAAGTAATTGACCCTTATCAGTTGTTGGTAATATTATTGATATTTTTAATAAGTGTATGTACTGTAACTAACATGATATTATAATATATAGTTGCAGATTACAGTGAAAACTTATTATGCTAATTGGTATGTAAGAAATTAACTAGTTATTAGATGCTGGTAACAAGTGTATACACTGTTCCACATATGTAGTAACCAACATGGGATTGTGTATGCAAATTATGATATTGATTATACTAATCGGTTGTTAAATAGCTAACTTGTTATCAATTGCTGGTAATATTATTGATATTAATAAGTGTTTGTACTGCTATATATCTATAACAGGTGTAAGGAACCTAGCCTGATACCGGGGTTGAGTATAGGCTTAGAACCTTAGCTGAAAGTTCACTTAAAATGGAAGTTCTGTTGAATTTTGACGAAATAATTTTAAATTGACCATGTGCCCGCCTGGAATTCTCAACTGAAATGCTGAAAGGTTGCCATCAAATTTGTTTAAACCACAAACT
This sequence comes from Vandiemenella viatica, assembly GCA_031002005.1. Lineage (NCBI taxonomy): Eukaryota > Metazoa > Arthropoda > Insecta > Orthoptera > Morabidae > Vandiemenella > Vandiemenella viatica. Next base: position 94,265,441 of record JARYHS010008075.1, on the reverse strand, counting down.
TAGAAAAGGTTTTCAGGCTACTACGAAATCACAAAAAATTCACTTTCATAAAAATTTGTAGTTTATTTTCAGTCACATTTTCAAAATTGGGCATTCTACAGTTGAGTAGGCGATCGAACAAACATTTCCAGAATATTGCAGATTGTGGAGAGAAAAGCACCAACCGACCGAAAAAAAACCCTTTTGCAAATTTAAAAGTTCTTGGTAGTTGTTAACATCCCGATCTGGTAGAGAAAAAATCATCATGGCCGACACACGTTCCCAGTCCAGCACTGCCAATTCCGGCTACAGACCAACACACACCACGGTTACTAATGCAGATTAACCGTATATAATGTTCCCGGAGTAAAGACATCCCCCTCCCTGGGGCGACCGAATATATACCTTTGCCGCTCACTACATTTGTATGGGTGTTCAGTCTGCCAGTAAAGGCCCCTGCCAGGCAGACCTCACACACAACACGCCTGCACGCCGGGACACATATACGACTCCAAACAGGCGCAGAGGCATCAAAACAAACCAGGAAAATAAATAGAATCATTTAGAGCAGGGATGGCCAACCCGCGGCCCGCGGGCCGTTTGTGGCCCGCGGTAGGTCATTTTGTGGCCCGCGGAGCTGGATCATTAATTCATTATATACATAAGCTTTGACTTTCAATGGTGATATCTACACTAAGTTAAGCTGATATTCAACCAAGATTATCTGTCGCTCGATTGATCTTGTGTGGATGGACTGTGCGGGCCTTATCACGGCTTATGTTCCTGCAACTTTCAATGCGTTAGGGGTTCGCCCGACTGATTTTTGGAGCGCTTGCGTCGGTTATTGACCTCCTAGCAGTTCATGTTTCCACTCATGGATGGAAGTACGCTCTTTGCTTTGATTCGAAATGCATTGTGTACATTCCATGTGTCTGCTGTACTGTTGTATTTGTGGCGTGTTATCGTGATCGACTTTTAAGAACTAGTTTCTGTTTTATATAAGTCGTGTGTATATAAGTATTACTATTGTTAAAAATACGTGATATTTGTGTTGTTGCATCTTTACCAAATATGATCCCGTTATTATTATTTTTAAGCGTTGCGATTTTAGTAGTTTCTGTAAAATACAACAACGTGCCTTTTATTCATTTCCCTTTCCAGTTCAATTAAATAATGGCGTTAACTAGCAAAAATGTTGGATCAAAGAAGCCAAAAGCTGCAGATGAATTGAAAAGTTTTCAGGATAAGTGGACAATTAACTAATTTTTTTTTTGTAGAATTTAAAACTAATCCCATATGCTTAATATGCAAAGAATCTGTTTATGTATTTAAAGATTATAACATGAAACGGCATTATGAAACTAAACATGCAAATAAGTTTAATGAGTACCAAGGACAATTTCGATTAGACCAGGTAAATGACTTAAACAGAAAACTTTCTGTACAGCAACAGATATTCACTAGCACTGCTGCAGAGTCTACATGCCACGTAAAAGCGAGCTATGCAGTAGCTTCAATATTAGCCAAGAAATCGAAGCCGTATTCAGATGGTGAAATGGTCGAGGAATGTTTGGAGAGCATCGTTGAAATTATGTGTCCAGAAAAGAAAAAGGAATTTTCAAAAATAAGCCTCTCTCTTCAAACCATTACCAGACGTGTGTAAGACTTTGGAAAACATAATGAAGATAATTTGAAATGCAGAGGGACTGATTTCTAGCATTGAATGAAAGCACAGATCTAACAGATACTGCCCAAGTAGCCATTTTCGCAAGAAGTGTTGATATCCATTTAAACAAAACAGAAGAATTAGCGGCTCTATATCCACTTAAGAACACTACAACTGCACGCGATTTGTTAGAGTCAGTTACAGCAACGTTAAATCGTTTTTCTTTAAAACTTCACAACTTATCTGGTGTGACGATGGATGGAGCTCCAGCAATGGTTGGAAAACATGAAGATTTAATAAAACTGACTGAAAATGAAGCTTGCAAACTCATTATTAAATTTTCATTGCATTATTCATCAAGAGAATTTATGTGCCAAGTCTTTAAAAATGGATCATGTCATGAGCGTGGTAATCAAAATAGTGAACTTCATTAGATCAAAGGGATTGAACCACCGTCAATTCCAAGAATTCCTCAAGCATTTAGATTCTGACTATAATGACCTTACATTTTATACTGAAGTAAGATGGCTGTTCCGTGCAAAAATATTAAAAAGTGAATTGAAGGAAGAGCAAGCAAGTATCCCAGAGTTTGAAGACATGGCTTGGATTTGTGACTTCGCGTTTCTAGTCGACCTAATTAGCCATTTAAATAACCTGAAAATTCGTCTGGAAGGCACAAACCAGTTGGTTAATAAAATGTTTGATGATGTTTCCGCCTTTCAAATGAAACTTAGGCTTTGGAAACAACAGTTAAAAAATAAAAATTTCACTCATTTTTCCACGCTATCATTGCAAACAGACGTGACACAAGCGTTGGCCATTAAGCACAGTTCATTGATATTAAACTTGAACCTTGAGTTTGAAAACAGATTTCAAGATTTCAAAAAACATCATATTCTTTTATCTGCATTTTCAACGTCATTCTCCGTTGATATAAATTCATTGCCAGGAAATTTGCAAATGGAATATTGTGAACTGCAGTGTTACGCACAGCTTAAGCAGAAATTCCACCAGAATAGTTTGGAAGAATTCTACAGAAAATATCTGGACAAGGAGAAATATACTGCATTTTACAAACATGCTTTCGCTATTTGGAAACACTTACGTGTGTAAACAGCTTTTCAGCTGGATAAACAGTATCAAGTCACAACACAGAACACGAATCACCGATGTTCATTTGGAGAACTTTATGCGTGTAGCCACAACTTCTCTCAGTATTAACATTGATGCCCTTAGTTCAACAAAACAAAGTCACATTAAGATAATTGTATATTTAATTCTTCATTAAATATCTGCATTTCATTTTAAGTGTTTTTTTTTTTAATTCATAAAAATATTAATGTATTTTTTTCCAAGAGAGTAATTTATGCTGCCCGATAGAGAGTTGTAGTTCTAAAATTTGGCCCGCCTGCTGAAAAGGTTGGCCACCTATGATCTAGAGGCTAAGTGGGACCTTTTCTTACAGAGGTCGCCGTACTACCACACAACTGTATTCCTGCGCCAGGCCGCCTATATAAGCATAGCCGGCAGCTCCACCAACAGTTCCGGCCTAACCGCGGAACCAGCGTCAACTACAGAAGACCACCGGAAGTTCGTGAGAAGTAGAAGCCGTCTCTCTCTACCCCGGATCAGGACCAGGCTAAATTTCTCGACGGTCATCCGATAACTGTAACCACATTTGTTTATTGTTTACCAGTTGTTTTGTGTACATTGTAATAAACCTCAAGAAACCAATAAGTGTAGTTCACTTCAGTGGAGACGAGGATGGGATAAGAACTCTCGACCATCATGACTACGCCAGCAGCACCTACGGAATGGCAACAGTTCCTCCAAGGACTTCTACATCAGTTCACAGCAATGCAGCAGCAATTCGCAGAATCTCAGACAGCAATGCAGCAGCAATTCGCAGAATCTCAGAGACAACTGATTGCGGAAGTCAGGAATTTCCGCCACCCCACGGCCCCGCCTCCGTTCCCAGCATTCAACGACGACGTCGAGGAATGGGAGACCTACGAGAAGCGCATAAAACAACACTTCGCAATTCATCACATATCCAAAGAAGAAGACCAGCGTGCATATTTCCTTTCCTGGAACCAATCGAAGATGTATGTCTTGCTCACCAAACTTCAGCCACAAGACCCCGACACCCTCACCTTCACGACCATCGGTACGACACTGAATGCATACTACAGACGCCGGTACCATGTCGTCGCGGCCCGCGTCGAATTCTATCAATGCCGGAAGAAGCCCGATCAAACGTATCGCCAGTGGGCGGCCGAACTCCAAGGCCTTAGCAGAAAATGTAAGTTTCAAACTCATCGTTCCCACGAATCCTACGCCGACGACATGGTGCGTGATCACATCATACAGGCTGCACCAGATGCCGCATTCCGGCATGACGCCCTCAAGTTAGAGGACCCATCCCTGGAGCAGGTCATCGAACTTGCCTACAAATTCGAAATATCTACAGCCGCAGATCGCCGCCTGGAGTCCTGGGCGGATGTGGCCGCAATCCGAACCGACGTAGAGGACACGGAAGACGTCGCCGCCATAAAGAGCTCCCAGTCGCGCTCTTCCCGACACCACAACCGGGGACCGCTTCCTCAGAAGAACATCGAACCGACCCGTTCCGGCCGGGGCACCAAGTCTCGGCAGCAGCAGCGGATCCCGCAGCGCCGACGCCGCAGCCCGCTCCGCCTGCCCTCCTGCCCCGCCTGTTATTCAGCACATGAGAGGGAAAATTGTCCGGATCGTTGGGCTGAATGCTCACGTTGCGGCAAGGAGGGACACCTGGCGTCCGTCTGCCGCACCAACACCACCAATGCCAATCCCGGCTCTCGCCGCCCAGGGTCTTACCAAGACGGGTTGAGCGGCGCACCTATGGATATCAATCAGGTAGACACTTCCACAGCATCCAAACTTTTTATCGACGTTACGGTCAATGGCAAGCCTCTGTGCCTACAAGTCGACACAGGAGCAGCAGTCTCATTGCTTAATTATACTACTTATGTGCAAATTGGCTCGCCCCCCCCTCTCGCCGGCCCCTAAGCGCCTCCTGACATACAACAAACAGGAAATAGCACTCCTGGGACAATTCACAGCAAACGTCATGTATAAGTCTGTACATCGTTCAGTCCCCTTTTTAGTAGTTAACAGTTCTTTCACAGCAGTCTTATTTGGACTGGACGCCTTCCGCTTATTCGGATTTTCAATTGAGGATAACATACACCTCGTATCTCAGCATGTTCCTTTTCCTGAAGTGGACGCCCTTTGCACCGAGTTTCAGGACCTGTTCTCACCAGGCGTCGGCTGTGCAAAGGACTTCGAAGTATCACTCCAACTCCGGCCGGACGTACGGCATCGATACTTCCGGGCACGCCAGGTACCCGTAGCGCTTCAACAACCACTTCAGGAAGAACTTCAACATCTCCAAGACGAAGGGATCCTCCAGCCGGTGCGGTTCAGCCCCTGGGCCACGCCGTTGGTCATAGTTCAGAAGCCAGGACGCCGCTTACGTCTCTGTGGTGACTTTAAAACCACAGTCAACCCGCATCTGCTGGTAGACGACTATCCACTTCCGAGACCGGACGACCTCTTCCGTAAACTAGCAGGAGGTACCTACTTTACAAAAATTGACCTGGCAGAAGCATACCTTCAAATCCCTTTGGATATCCAGTCCCGACAATACACAGTCATCAACACGCCCTCTGGCCTTTTCCAACTCAACCGGCTCATGTTCGGCTTGGCCAGTGCTCCAGCGATTTTTCAACGGTATCTCGAACAACTTCTCCAGGATATTCCGGGATGCATCAATTATCTCGATGACATAGTCGTCACGAGACCCTCCGCTGCCGAACACATGACCAACCTTTGCCTACTCTTCCTCCGCCTCCGTGCGGCAGGTCTGAAATGCAACCTTTCCAAGTGTCAATTTTTTCAACAATCCATTTCCTACCTCGGTCACATCATCGCTCAGGAAGGCATTTCCCCAGCATTTTCCTATGTGGACGCTATTTCCAACTTACCTCGGCCTCAGGATCTACATCAGTTGAAATCTTTTTTAGGCAAGATTTCATACTACAGAAAATTTATACCCTCGGCAGCACTAGTTGCAGCACCCCTGTACCACCTCTGTCGCAAGAATATTCCGTTCCGTTGGACCCCAGCTTGCGAGACCGCATTCCACACCCTTAAACAGCAGCTCAAGTCCGCAGCATGCCTCATGCCATATACTCCAAACCTCCCCTTGATACTTGCCACAGATGCATCCGATTACGGTGTGGGGGCAGTTCTGTCTCATAAATTACCAGATGGCACGGAACGCCCCGTAGCTTACATCTCCAAAGCCCTATCGGCTGCCCAGCTTAAATATTCTCAAATCGAGAAAGAGGCGCTAGCTATTGTTTTTGCCTGCTCCAAATTCTATTCCCTTTTATATGGGATTTCTTTTCACCTCATTACCGACCACAAGCCACTCCTATCACTATTTGATCCGTCCACATGTCTGCCTACCAAAACATCCCACCGCATCCAGTGTTGGGCACTATTCCTGTCCCAGTTCAGATATACCATGCATTTCCGTACCACCTCAGGCATGCCAATGCAGATGCCTTATCCAGACTACCACAGGGACCAGACCTTGCCTTCGACAATTCGGAACTTCTTGTGTTCCAGATCGACAATGACATACAAGAAGCACTGAAGACATTTCCAGTCACGGCCTCAAAAGTAGCGGCAGCCACAATGGAGGACCCCCTCCTCCGTGTCATCAGACACCACATCCAACACGGTTGGCAAACACGCTCCCCTCCACGCCATCATCAAGACCTCCACTTCTACTACTCCATCCGCCACCAGCTCTCAGTAGTAGAGGGAGTGCTTCTCCGCACAGAACCAAATTCCACTCCGAGGGTCGTCGTTCCGAGATCCCTACAGCCGACAATCCTCCAAACTCTCCACCAAGGACACTGGGGAATTGCCCGCACCAAATCCCTTGCCAGACGCCATGTATTCTGGATCGGCCTTACCACGGATGTCACGAAGATGGTGCGGCGCTGTACCATCTGTGCCCGACAACTGCCCCGCCCCCCTCAAAAGTTCCTTTCCTGGCCGGCACCGTCCGGACCCTGGGAACGCATTCACCTCGACTTCGCTGGCCCATTCCTAGGCCACCAGTGGCTCTTAGTGACGGATGCCTTTTCCCACTTCCCATATGTCGTCCGTTGCTCCACAATCACCACAGAGGTCACCATTTCAGCCCTCACGAAAATCTTTTCCATTGAAGGATTACCATACGCCATCGTCACAGATAACGGACCGCAATTTCGAAGTCGGGAATTCCTATCCTTCTGTACCGCCAACAATATCGAACACCTCCTCACCCCGCCCTTCCACCCCCAATCTAACGGGGAGGCGGAACGGCTAGTCAGAACATTCAAAACCCAAATGACCAAATACACCACAAGTCACAAACTCGAAGAGGCATTGACACTCTTCCTCAGTTCCTATCGAACCACTCCAGTGGGGGCTAAAAGCCCGGCGGAATTGCTGCATGGCCGCCAACCTCGCACTCTCCTTCATCTCCTCTTACCCCCTCCCAAAGTACAGGTACCTTCGGGGCCATTCCGTTTCACCCCGGGCTCCCTAGTCTGGGCCCGCGGGTTTGGCTCCCGGGCCGGTTGGCTTCCGGGGGTCATCCAGCGGCCCCGGGGCCGCCAAATGTTCGACGTCAGCCTAGATGGCCGGGTAGTGCGACGCCATCGAAACCAACTACGTCCCCGCTACCCCACGGCACCGTCCTCTTCCACCACGGCACGGCCATCCACTTCTTCCTCTCCTTCCCCGCCCCCTCCACCACTCCTGCCGTCTAACCGTTGCTCAGAGACAGTTACAGCGCCACCACCGACGCCACAACCTGTCGGTCGCTCCGACACCCTTCAGCCGCAGCCTCTCGACCACCTGCGGGGACCATCTTCAGCGCCCCCCGTACAGCCCCCGGCCATCGACGCCGACAAAGCGATGCCGTTAGCTCCACAGGTACCTCCATCACAACCTGCACCACGACGCAGGTCGGCACGCATCGCCAGGGTAACAGCTCCGTACTCCCCCGGAGGTAGCCTTCATAGTCTGCTCCAGGGCGCCGCGGCAGACGTCCTCGCAGACGTCGCAGACATCACTTCCCCCCCCCCCCCCCCGGAGGGAGGTATGTTCAGTCTGCCAGTAAAGGCCCCTGCCAGGCAGACCTCACACACAACGCGCCTGCACGCCGGGACACATATACGACTCCAAACAGGCGCAGAGGCATCAAAACAAACCAGGAAAATAAATAGAATCATCTAGAGGCTAAGTGGGACCTTTTCTTACAGAGGTCGCCGTACTACCACACAACTGTATTCCTGCGCCAGGCCGCCTATATAAGCGTAGCCGGCAGCTCCACCGACAATTCCGGCCTAACCGCGGAACCAGCGTCAACTATAGAAGACCACCGGAAGTTCGCGAGAAGTAGAAGCCGTCTCTCTCTACCCCGGATCAGGACCAGGCTAAATTTCTCGACGGTCATCCGATAACTGTAACCACATTTGTTTATTGTTTACCAGTTGTTTTGTGTACATTGTAATAAACCTCAAGAAACCATTAAGTGTAGTTCACTTCAATCGGTGTTTATCAAAAATAGTGAAAAATGATTGTGGTTATAAAAGGTGATCAAACTTTAACTGTATATAGTCTTGTCCACAAGGTACATAAAAAGTGTTTAGTTAGAATTCTCGAATGATTAGTTTAAACTGCGTATTGATACAGAGTCCTTAAGTTCAGTGGGGGTTTTCCTAATTTTATCTGAATTTTAAGTACTTTTTTAGGTCATCCTCTGAATGACAAATAAAATTAGTACCAAAATGTTCTGTATTAATTCCCGATTCCAGTGATGTAAATTTTATCGTAATCTTTGGTGAGAGAGCGAAGTTACGGCTTAAAAAAGATTTGGTGGTGTAACTGTTTAGAAGTCACTAGGTTTTTTGTTAATAATTCTTAAAGTATTGTTTATATCAAAAAAGTGAAATTATTGGAATTTTCTTTGAATTTAGTTACATGTTTTGACAACAGTTTTATTTAGAAAAGTGGCTGGGTTTACTTGCAAATAAATCTACAGTGAAACCACATGTGTTTAATGATGAAATAATCTTTAAAATGTATATAAAATCTGTTCTACTCCATGGAATGTTATGAAATTTAAATATGTTAAACTAGATTTTTAGTTGTTTTAGGGAATCTACTTTTTGGTTCGGGAAATTTTCGGAAACATATTATTAAAAATGTTAGAAGTGAAAATTCATTTATCGAAGTGTTTAAAAATTTATTTATATTATTTACAAGGTCTGAAACTACGAAATTTTACTGAATTTAACTTTCTTTTGAATTGTTATTATTTTAAAATTACTTTACTTCATTTAAAAGTGCTCAGAAATAGTGAAATGCTCACATAACAAAAATCTATTGTTTGCAATCTGGATAATAATGGATTACCCTATTCCAGGTTAGTTTAAAGTTTCCTTACTATTAAAAAATGTTTCTTTAGAGCTTATGTTAAGTGTTGTGTGTCTTTACTGCTTTTAAAATGGTTTATTTAATGAATTAGGTTACAGTATCAGCTTCTATATGAAACGTTCCTCCCATTACCTGTACTTGCAATGAAACCTTATGTTTATAGGAATGCTTACTTCCTCCTTTATACTTGAAACTAAGAAAACTAGAATTTACCAAAATTCTAAGGTGCTTACACAGGACATGAAAAACACACAGTAAATAACAGCAACAAAAATTGTTAACTGTGGTCTTAATAGGTTTTATTGTGTATCCCATGAACTGATAAAAGTTATTGAGACTATTGACATATATGAGGTATGTTCAAACAATAACAGGAATTTTCATTCTTGGAAATAATTTTATTTTTTCATCTACATGGATGTTATTCCCTTCAAAATAGACCCCATTAGATATTATACACTTATGCCAGCACTTCATCCAATCCCCAAAACACTTCTGGAACTCTATCTTTGGGATAGCTTTGAGCTATTTCAGCGATTCACTTTTAATCTCATCTTTGTATGTAAAATGATGGCTCTTCTAGGTTCTCCTTATTTTTTGTGAAAATGTCAGGCAAATATGTAGGTTGGGAGGAGGGGGGGTATCATTACAGTGTTGTTTTTTGCCAAAAATTCACAAACAAGCAATGATGTGTGACCAGGTGCATTATCGTGATGCAACAGCCATGAATTGTTTTGTTAGAAATCTGGGCATTTTCTTTTGACTGCTTCACACTAATGGTATTGAACTTGAAGGTAGTATTCCTATTGACCATTTGACCTTGTGGCAAGAACTTTATACAAATGAAAAATCGCCGACTGTATGAAATCACAAGTTATCCTTTGAACACCTGAAAAGAGAATAAACATCCAATACAGCTCAAAATGGTTGCCAACACAACAATGAAAAAATTGCATCAGTCAGACTAATACAACCTGCAAAATTACTTTTGAACACACCTCATATAAAGAATAACTGAAGCAATGTAGAATAAGAGGGGTAGAGTGACTTGATGATCATTTGTACAGTCTCTGGTGATTCAAGACTGCATTTCTTTAAATGCTAGACAAGTGACAAATGCTGAATAAAATTCTTATAGGGTCTCCTTACAACACATACTGGTTATGAAACAGCAAAAATAATTTTTAATTACAATGGTCTTCATCACAGTATATATTCAAAAACAAGAAATCACAGCTAACATAAAATATGAAAACCTTTTTAGATATAATTTTTAACTCATTTTACAGTACTTCACCACTTTTCAGTCAGGATATTATGAAGCAGACATAAAGAAGCAATGTTAAAAAGAGTACAAAAACGAATAAGCTATTAAATAACTATATAAATATTTGAATGTGTTTAAGGGAAATAAATACCACTACATACAAACACTACATTAAAATTTTGTGTAACCACATTAACATTAGATTATTTAAACTAAAAATATGTTAAATAATTTACTTCATGATTTCAATGTTTGGATTATCTTCTCCAGCAAAATAAGGATTTCCTCGGTCTGTACGTATTACATCCTTCTCCACAATACACTGGATGTTGCGCCAAAAATTCTCACGACTCACAGGATCCATTTCAATTCTGCGGCGACTGTAAAAGAAACTTATTCCATGCTCAGACAGTACAATTTAATTTTTAAAGCTGCACAGTAATAATTGTTATCAGACACTAATAGAAGCAAAATAAAAATTCATGACAAAAAGAAAAAATACTGCTAAGCAAAGAGGGCAGGATGGGTGTAATAGCAAAGAAATCAGATGTATACATACTGAGACTCACTAAATAAGTGAAGCCAGAGGCAAAGGATGGAAGTGGCAATGGTGGGGGAGAAATAAACAATAAAAAATTATGGGAAAGTATACTCTTCGAAAAAAATCTGAATAAAATAATAACTTTAATTTGGTTGAGAAAAAATAAAAATTATAAGTAAATAATTAAAAAATATACACAATAGAAGTAAGTGATAAGTTTACTGGTGGAGTCTTACTAGAGGCTAAAGCTAGGGGGATGCCTGATGTCAATGATAGCTTATTAGGCTAGTTTCCACCTAAACAGTTCAGAATGGAAATTTAGGTTTCTTCCTATTCATAATGGCAGCAACTAGTTACGTTTTGTCAACATTGAGGTCATTAGAGGTGGAAAATGACTGGGGACAAGAAATCAGAAGGAATTCAGCCATGCCCTTTTGAAGCAGCCTGGCATTTGCCTGAAGTGGTTTTGGTAAACCATTGGAAAACCCAAATCTGGATGCCAGACTGGGATTCGAGTCAGTGTCCTCTCAAATGCGAGGCCAGAGCGTTACCACTCACCCAACATGATTGGTTAAATTATCCAGTTTTGTTTTAGTCCATAGTCAGATAAAGGAGATATTTCTTAGTCTTTACTGAGGTAAGCTGATGAAAATAAGCTTGAAGGAACCAAGGCATAGGCTTACTAAAGTGTTGGATAAACATCACTGGAAGATTTGATGAGCCCAGTATCACCATCATCTTTTTTAAGCAGTTTTTCTACTTCTGTGGGTTAACCCTAGAACTTCCTCTTTCCACAGGCTTGTGCTTATTTTGAAAGCATATTTATCAATCAGATACCACCTTATTAGGTCTGTATTACTGGGAATCAGCCGTATTGTCATGTTCAAAACTTGTAACTATGTTCTGTGTGTGGTAAGTATGTTCTCTGTCTGTGTAGTGTGTAGTTTGTTAGGCAGACATAGGACATTGTCTCAGTATTCACCTTAATTATTACATAAAACTGTTTAAAAACGGCAATCAGGATGGCCAGTATGCGGGGGCAATGACTTGAATTTTACCACATTGTACCTACCAGATCCAGTGAGGTTGTACCTTACCTGCACAGTCCACTATAGCACATGTCTTTAGCAAGTAAACTATGAAAAGCATTTTACTCTCACCAATAACTGAGTACCACTGGTTTAAGTCAGACGCAGTTTTTGTTTAAACTGTAAGTAAATGATCCAGTCAGGTTTAGTTAATATTTTAAAATCACTCGATAAAGCAGGTATCTACAAGCACTGAGTTTATGGAAGTATGTGGATAAAAATGAGCATTCACTGCCAAAATCAGTAGGTATTTATCAATGCAATGTAGCCTTGAAAATGGAATGGACCGACCAGAATACTTAATTGATTGAATTCTATGGAAGGATGGTAAATCCATGTAGCTTAGTAACTGTGAGCTGACTAGGCACAGTAAAACATTAAGAATAATTTAATATGCAAGTAATTTAAGGAATGATGATGATAGGAAGAATACACTAGGCAAAAATGTATTATGGGAATGTTAATAGAAGATGAAAAGAGGAACTCGTGGGCAGAATTTACCCTGAAGTTAGGACTTGGTGAAGATGAGAAAAATAGGTATTGCCTACAATAATGTAGACTAAGATATCATCAATTAGAGGAGAATAAAAGATGAAAGCAAAAGATAAAAGAATTGAAAGAAAACCTGAAAGAATATGAAAATACATGTGGATTAAGATTTTATGGAAGATACTAGAGAATGCTAATATAATCTTTTTTTAAAAAAAATCAAATCTAATGCTAGAATAAAGTGGATGAAACAGTAAAAAGAGCACTCTGGAAAAGCCCCTGCACTAGGTGAGGTGACAGTAGACATGATAAAAGGTGTTGGCTTCCCTGGTATGCAGTGGCTTTATAAACATCTTAAAACATATAGTTTTTTAGACATACATATTAAAAATGGGGAAATACCAAGAAAGAACAGTGTAAAACTTATAGTCAGATAACTTTGATGGTCCAAGAGCAAAGATTCTGGAAAACTATTCTGAAAAGAGTAAAACAAAACACAAAAGAAAAATGAGTGAAGATGTTGAGCACAAAGTAGAACAACATCAACAAGGCAGCTATGTGAAACTAAGTAAGAATATGGAACAAACAGAGTTGGAGGAATGGAGGCTGTCCTGGTGGATCAACTGTGTAAAATATTCTCGGGCCTCCCAACGGTGGAGCACGCCAATTGGAAGTAACATTTAAGACCCTGTCTATGGTTTCAACTTCTTGCAAAGTGTTTGGCTCCTGGAGAGTCTGTCAATGGAGTACGTGATGGCAAAGGATGCTGGTGATGTCACAGTCATGTGCACTGAGCCAATTGGTACAGAGGTGGTAAGGGAGGAAGCCTGGTGGGAAGTGCTGGGCGGTGAGGAGGAAGACGTGTAGTGGGTACAAGTGGTGGAAGGGGCTGGCTAGGGGTCAGATTGTAATCTGCAATGATATTGAAGATTTTGTCTCTGCCTCCTTACCTGACCTATAACAGTGCTCCATGCTTTTCTGAGTTGGTACCCTGTATCCCTGTTGACGATGTCATAGGCAAGATGAATGTCCACAGCCTCCTTAACCACGTTGTCCCAGTATCCTTTTGCATGAGTAAGTATTTTTGACATCTCAATGTTGAAGCTGTGTCCTTCTTCAATAGTATGAGAAGCCACCACCAGCTTTGTAACATGTCCAAGATGCACACATCTCGTGTGTTCTACACAGCACTGGAACATGGAGCATACTGTCTGCCCAATCTATTGCTGTCCACATTTGCAGGGAATGGAATATATACCACACAGTCTGATTACTACATCATGCATTGTGCTGCACAGTATGTCACTTAACTTCCTAGGTGGACAGATGAATCTCTCAATGCCAGTTTTGCCTAAAAGAATGAAGATTTTTCCTGAAGTCACTCCAGTGTACAGGAAAAATGAATGTTGATCTGCCACTTGCTTCCCTGTCTTCCTCTTGTCTTTCTTACAGAAAGCCCTGTTGATTTGTGCTTCGTTATGTCCATTCATGTGGAGTGCTCGCCGCAAATGGTTCATTTCCATAAGAAAACTTTTTGCATCACATATGGCTCTGGCCCAGCTCACTAGGGTTGATTACACTGAACTGCACTGAGCAGGATGATGATAATTCTGCACACTGCAGTATTTGTTGGTGTGTATTGGTTTCTTATACACTCCATGCCCTATTGTGCCATCTGGATTCCTTCTGATTAAATATCTAGAAATGGCATGCAACCCTCCTGTTCCACTTTCATTGTAAATTGACATTTATTCCATTCAGATGTATAAGGAATTCATCTAATTTGTCTCTTCTGTTTCGCCATATCGCAAAAGTATCATTTACATATCTATAAAAGCAAATAGTTCACAGTTCTGCACTTTACAGTGCCATATCCTCAAAATTTTACATGAAACTAATGGCTATCACTGGAGAAAGTGGCAAATCCATAGCGGGCCTGTCATGGTGTTCAAAATAATTACCTTCAAAGATGAAGTATGTTGAAGTCAGAGTGTGGCAGAGTGAGTCAGAGAAAACATAGAAAACCCAAATCTGGATTCCCAGATGACGATTCGAACCCACGTCCTCCCGAATGTGAGACCAGCCTAACCACCATGCTCAGTGATCATGTATATACTGAAGTTCTGTGGAATATGTTTTAAGTTCAAAATGAGATTATTTAGGGAGTTTTTCAACAGCTTAACATTCAGTATCTGATCACAAATGATAGTGAGATGATGTAACCTTATTTTGAGGTGGAATCATTAAAAATAGTAGATAGTTCCAATCATAGGGATAATGAATAAATTGATTTATGGAATTTCATAATAAAAAACACAGTTAGAAAGTAAAAAAGTAAAGTTTCATTTAGCTTGTCCAACAGAGGGGATAGTGATTGACAATAATTAAAATACCAGTTCAGATTGATTAATCAGAAAGAGAAGCTTTAAAAAGTTAGTAGCACTTGAAAGAAGGCAATAAATGACAATTCCATACCACAGAAGAAGTGAGAAATAATTGGTTCAGGATAATAAAGATACATGTTTTTGAGGGAAGGCATAAATCTATAATATTTTATTAACTAAGAGGTTTCCAGTAGGGAGATAACTTACAAGATTTTTTTAAAAAAAAGAATGGAATAAAATTTTAACATAATTTTGATGATTGGGTTAAAGTTTGAGAGTTTATTTGACATTATGAGACCACATAATCATAAGCATAAACTTTGAATAATTATTACAGGGAAAGGAAGCTATATTTTAGGATTATCATAATAAAGAACAAGTTCTAAAATAATGAGGTGGAGATTAAAAGATTTTAGATTTCTGATGAGCACAAGAAATTAAAGTATTAGTGGTCACGTGACAGTGCCAAGTCATCATATTGATTACCAAACAATTTAAAAATTACACTTTTCAGCAAAAGTATAAGTAGAAATGGGTGACGGAGTCAGTTCATTGTAAGCTTGCATTGGCACGGAGCACATGTTCCGATGTACATGTTGGTGAATATCTGAGGTTGTTGAAAGTGAGACTTATAATACGGTAAAATTAAAGAACTTCGAGCATGCAGGAATTTAGGTTTTGAACATGGAAAAAAATAGAAATTTTTGGTGTTAGGATGAGAAACTAAGTTTCTTCAAAAGTGAAATTTGTTCAATGTGATTATCTTCCATTGTTACTATCCGAGACAGTGAGAATGAACTGATCAGGATAAATTTGGCTTCTGGTTAAAGACTGATAGGTGTGTTGATTATATAGAATGATTGAAGAGGAACCTCCGACTTATATTTTTTGATTGAGAGGTTCTACATCTACATGTACATCCATACTCTGCAAATCACAACCATTGTGGGTGGCAGAGGGTGCTAAGCACCAATCCTAAATCCACGCATTCCAATTCCGAATAGTGTGAGGAAAGAAGGAATACATAAGAGCATCAGTACGGCATCTTATTTCTCTAATCTTATCCCTCCGGTCATTGCGACCTAAATAGGTTGGTGGAAGAAGTATTTCATTGTACTTGAAATTTAAATTTTCTCGCATATTCTCCAATAAATTCGAACGCAAGCTACGTCATCTATCTTCCAAACTATCCCAGTCCAATCTATGTATCAATTCTGTGACGCTTTCATAAGGGCTGTCATGAATCGAGTGGCTCTCCTCTGCACTCTCTCCACTGAGTCAATCAGAACCTTGCGATACGGATCCCAAACCCCACAACAGTAATCCAGATGAGCATGAGGTTCAATAATGTTCAACCGTAACAATGTGTAAATTGGTGCTGAAAAATCTTTTGTGTGAATAACTGAATAAACCCCAGTGAACTTGATTCTAAGACTGCACTATTTAACTAAACAACCATATATTCTAAAAATTCCTGAAACATTAACATTGCAATTACAAAAAGCTATTCTCCACAACATATTCTCAGTAGCAAGCAAGCTGAAGGAGAGCTAGGTAACCAGCTACACCAGGAGGGCCAGTGAGAAAAGAAAGTGATCTGTAAATCAGCAATATTGTTTTAGGACAGTTTATTCATTTGAATCACAGCTTCTGGGATTCATGAAAACATTACTGATGAAACATACATGGAAGGTCAAGGAAAGTACAAAGTTAAATTCCTATGCCCTAAAAATCTGGTAACAGAGTTTTGATTTGCTGTACATTCTGGCTCTGTTATGACTGAACTTACAGTTCAATATGGAATCTGAGCCATCGAACATCCTAGTGTACCCAGGGCCAGCACTTGGATTCTTGGGCCCTGGGTAAGTGTTCTTATTGCCCTCCTTCCCCAATTAAACTAATACTCATCCTTTTTTTTGTTGTTGATAAAATCAGAAAATTTTAATGCAAAATATTAAACACTGCATTTTTTAAGAAAGTTTTTTGATGTTTATTTCTAATTACAAGAGTGGATCAAATATAAACGGGATTATCATCGTAAAAGGAAGAGGGTTGCATCAGTAGACAACTGTGCACAAAGCCCTCCACCGTGTTGTCATCCTCAAATCGTTCGCCTCCCAGTGCTTCTTTCAATGGTCCAAAAGATGGAAATAACAGGGTGATAGGTCAGGGCTGTAAGGAGGATGATCAACTGATGTCCTGTTCATTTTCTCCAATTTTGCTTGACTGAGAGTTGCAGTGTGGGGCTGAGTGTTGTCATGGAGATAATTTGGACCATTATTGCGCACTCAGTTAAAAAAATTCCATTTATATTTGATCCACCCTCATAGTTAGATATCCCAGCTAGCAGGCTGGGCACGGGGTACTTTTACCCTGCTTGAACCACTGAATGGTGGTGAATAAGTTTAAAAGAATTTGGGTGAATCAGAAAGTGTATTAAAATGATTAAAAAAAAAAAAACAATTTATTTATCTGTTTAAGGCTTTATGGTTTGAAGATACTTGGAACATAAGAGCCAAGGAACAATTATTGGCAGCATAAGGGAAGGAATTTAGCTTTGAAAGAACCATTCCAGTATTTGCCTCTTAATTATTTTTTAGCTTATTTCAAATCAGTCAAAGTTATCTAATATAATGAATTATTGTTTACTTCCAGTGACATAATAACAGGGTGGCAGAATGGGAAAAATGCCATTCGCCCCCAGCCAGAGGGGAGAGAGGGAGGGGGGTGAGGGAGGGGGGTGAGGGAGGGGGGCAGCAGAAGGTTCGAGAGGGCCTGCTGCCCATTGAAATAGCTTCCACCTGGAGAAGTAATGGAGCTAAAAAAAAAAAAAAAAAGACTGCTCATAAATTAGGTGCTCCAATTTGCCCGCCCCTATAGATCTGGCAGTGACAGAGAACCCCATCTAATGAATTTGCCACTGGCCTCAATGGTAGAGAGTTACGCCACTTTTTTCTTCCATTTAATTTTCTTTTTTTGCTGTAATTTATGGTCTTCAATAATTTGTATTTCACATTTTTAATACGTAGTAATAGTTATAAAGCATCCATTTCAAAGTTATTAAAGTGTTTAATAACTTTATATAACAGTGCTTGTTCATCATGAATATCACATTCAACATCATTCTGGTGCATTGGTGAAATGATCTCTGGTCGTGTGTGTGAACTGCTGTGCACTAAACTGGAAATAACTTCATCATCAGCTAAGTTTTACCGTGTAAATTAGTTAAAATATTTGAATTATAAAGTAAATAGTTATGATTATTGTTAGTGTTGTGAAATACAAATGTTTTCACTTAGAAACAGAGCTTCGAAAAGCATTTAATTTTAAACGTTATTTCTCATTTCGTTTTGGCTAGTTTTAATGATTTAGGATTAGTTGAAAGCTTGATAGTTAGATTAGATACAGTAAATTGTAATTAAAAATGTTGGTATATATAATTTAACATCTTAAATTTCTTGTCTATCAATACAAAATCAAATTAAATTGCAATGGAGCGCATGCTCCGCTGGCAATTTCCTTAAACACCTTTTCTGCACCTTTTCTGCATCAGCCTACAATTACCCTTTACAAATTTTATCTTAAAATTCTTTCAATAATTTTGGCAAATTATTCATCATTTCTCCTGGTAACTTATTCCAATCCCTGACACCCTTTCCTAAAAAAGAGAATCTTCCTACACCCTTGTGCCTGAAATTGATTGCCAGCTTGTGGTCATGGTTATCTTTTCCTTTCCATGCATTACTTTCAATTCTTACACCAATATCTTTCCATGCCTCTTCACCAATATACACCTTGTACACTCCAAAGACCATCTTCACCCTCCTCCTGTCTAACAATGAGTCCCATTCCATCCCATTTTTCATATCTGTTACTGATTGCATTCTGCGACAATTTCCAGAAACAAATCTAGCAGCCCTTCTTTGCACCTTCTCCAACTCCTGTATTTGATAGTCAAAATGTGGGTCCATACTACACTACCATAATCAAGTAATGGCCTGACTATAGTTTTTTAACCAAATTTCTTTACTTCTCTTTTACATCCCCTCATCACCCTCTCCAACAAAAGCAGAATTTTTAAACCTTTTCCTACTACCTGTCGAATGTGATCTGTCCAGTTAAGCTTGTTATCAAATGTAATGCCAAGATATTTATATTTCGAGTCTTCGATAAGCAATTCTTTTCCCACCTAATAATCATAAGAAACTTTTAGTTTTTTTATTTGTGTATTTAATAAGCCGAGTCTTCTTTGCATTTATCTTCATCCCATGTTTACCAAACCAACTAGATATCCTGTCCAGATCACCCTGCAAGTGTTTACAATCCTCAACCGTTTTGATCCTTTTATATAGCATTATGTCTTTGCATTTATCTTCATCCCATGTTGACCAGCCCAACTAGATATCCTGTCCAGATCACCCTGCAAGTGTTTACAATCCTCAACCGTTTTGATCCTTTTATATAGCATTATGTCATCTGCAGACAATCTAATTTCTGATAGTAAACAATCAACACAATTATTCATTAGAATAATAAATAGCAATGGTCCCAATATGCTACCCTGTGGCACTCCAATTTTTACTTCCACTTCTTTTGATACCGCATTTCATAACCTAACTTTCTGTTTTCTACCTTTCAAAAATTCTTCTATCTAGCAAATCACTTTCTGACCCACTCAAATAGATTTTACCTTATTTGCTACCATTTTATGGCTCACTCTGTCAAAAGCCTTTGAAAGATCTAGTGCTACACTATCAATTTGAACTTCCTTGTCCCATCTGAAATATCTTGCATTTATCCCACCAACTGAGATTCAGATGAATATCCTTGCGTAAAGCCATATTGCTGACTTGAAAATCACTTACGCTCCTTACATATATTTCTGATGTGGTTGCATATCAATCTCTCCATTAATTTACCTACCACTGATGTCAAGCTAATTGGCCTATAATTTTCGACTATTTCTCACCTGTCCTTTATGTACCGGCACTACTATCGCACTTTTCCAATCCTCCAGTAAGCAGCAAGTATCAAGACTCAATTTAAATAATATTTCAAGATAAGGTACAATGTCACATCCTGCTATTTTTAAGACATCTGTAGTAATATTATCTACACCAGCCCCTTTATATTTTTCATCTTTCTTAATTCCTTAATAATATCCTCAGGATGAATTTTAAGTTTTATGGTCTGCTCATTTCTAATAGTTTTGTTAAGCTCGTTATCCGATTCAGTACCACCTGTTTCAGATTCATTGTCCCTAATGCTCTCACTAAACCAGTTACTTAAAATCTTCCCTTTTTTAAAATCCTCCGTAACTTCTTGTCCATCCTTATCTAACAGTATCTCAACACCCTTCCTTCCTCTAAGTTTTCTAACATTGTTATAGAATCTAGATGAATCAGCCAATGGTCCCCCAGTACTGACAATACTCTTCATAAATCCATCTTTAATCACATTCTTAGCTATTATTAGGTCATTGTTTTAATTGTTCTAAATATTCCTGACTACCCTGCTGTCTCTTAACTCTGTTATGTTCTCTTCTTACCAACCTCTTTAACCGCCTCACATCCCTGTTATAGTACACAGGTTCTCTACTTTTTATTTTCTGTTTTGGAATAAATTTTTGTTCTCCCTTGCTTATTATCTCCTGGAACTCTTCCCACCTTGACTCTACTGTACTTTTGCCTTCCTGAAACGTTCTCTGAAATATCTTTTTAAATTCCAAATCTGTGCCTTTTTATAATTGCACCTATTTACCCCATCAATTTTGGCTGCTGGTTCACTGAATCCTCCAATATCCATCAGAACTGCTTCATGATCACTTATTCCTTCGATTACTTGACAACCTACAAGGCTATCATCAGGCTTTATTAGGAATATATCCAAAATATTTTGTCCCCTAGTGTTCTGCTCTACCATTTGTGTAAATCCTCCTTCCCTTATGAGAGTATTTGCAAATCTCTGTTCTCTTGTGTTATTAATCTTATTTCCTACCCAATTTACTCCTGGTAAGTTTAAATCTCCACAAATAATGACCATTCTATTTTCACCTCTGAAATCTGAGTATGAATTTAATTTCCCTGCAAGAACCTCATCTTCATCTGCCATTTTTCCACTGCCGTAAGCAGCCAACACCCTGATTTTTAATTTTTTAATGCCCTAGAAATCTACCCCAAGTAACTCATGGTCATGATCTATGACCACCAGTGAACTGTGGTAGGTTTTGTCAACTAGTATGAAAACTCCTGCACCAATTGCTCCTCTATCTCTGCGATACACTGTGTAACTATCGGGAAAAACCTCAGTGTCTAGTACTTCTTGTTTTAACCAACTCTCTACCCCTATTATTACTTGTGGCTCATGTATTTCAATTAAGTTTGAAAATCTGATTACTTTGTTCATTATAATTCTACAGTTTGCCAATAACTCCCTTATTGTTGGCTTTATATTTTTAACATTTACCTCCACCTTTCCAGTTCTAACCCAGTTTATTATTGTTTCATCAATTTCATCTGTTTCTTTAACATCTCAGATTTTTCCCATTGTGGATCTAGAGTTATTATCACTTTGATCATCTATCTCCATCTCTTCACCAGCAGCCCCTAACCTAAAAAAACGGCACAGTCCTGACCCATCATTACTGGCAATGGGCTCCCTTACTGCTTTAGCTACCAATTCAGAAAGTACCCCCTTGCCACTCCCATTGAGTGCCTAGTGAAACCCCACCGACCAATGGTGTTCACAGGCACAACCCACAAAACAGAACTAATGCCTTTCCTATGTAGCACTTCCGTTTTCACATTTACTCACCTAACAGCATAGTTAAATTGTGGTCGGTCATGGCGACTTAAGACCTGCATGAGTTCCACCCTCGAATGATGCGCCTCCTTCACACCCCTTCCTTAGGTCACACTCTATACAATAACTCGCGTTTCTATCAATACTATTCCCCGCACCTCTGACTATCACTACTCTATCGTCTTTAGTGAAACTCCTACAAAGTGAACCTATATCCTCTATTACCTGACCTAATGTTGCACTAGGTTTGAAAAATCTTGTGACCTGGTAACCTGTACCTAACTGATCCTGCAGAAGAGGGCCTACACCTCTCCCATGGCTACTACCTAGCAGCAGAACCCGGTTTTTCCTATTCTTGCCTTCCACGCACCTATTGCTAAAGGCCTGCTGCATCTTACCTACTCCTACATCTACATAAAAAGCAAGTGCTATAAAACAAGTATTATAGATTTCGACTGTTGTAGATTGTTACTAAAACATACTGTAGACTTTTGTTCTGTCTGAAATAAGTTTGTTATTTTCATTAGTATTAAAGTATAGAAATATCAATAATCTTCTAGTAATGCAGTGAATAAATATAACAAATAAATAAGTAATAGTAAAAAGCCGACTTTTGCTGCTCAATAGTAGTTATCCTAAAAAAATTTGACTGTAGATGCAACTTCCGTATATCATAAGATCATTAGTTCAGCCTTAAATATAATAGTTTCTCATTTATTTATTTAAAAAAATTTAAATAGCAACTTTTTAATAAAAATATCATAGTTAAGTTATTTTCATTTACCTATTAATTACAGTAACTTCATATATAAAAAAGTTAAGTACATGGTATAAATTTTATTAGGCTACTTTATCAAATAAATTTAAGGTTCATTTAAAAGGTACTAGAAGTATTAGGGGAAAATCATGATTGGAAAGTGTGGCACCTGTTTTAGGTGTTAAAGTTGTTGTGAAGGCCAGACACACGTAATGTCTTGACTGATGTTTTACTTGATCAGGGAAGACGTCAGGTAAAAATGACCAAAAACTCACATCCACACTCTTCCGTTTTTGATTCCCGTCTTTAGCTGAGTTCTATTGAAATCATTGGTGAAGCATTACTTTTAGTGGTTATTTCATTATGTCTGATGGGATTAAAATGTAAGAATGGTCTAGAAGATGGTTTCTAAAGAGCAAAAGGTTCTTTCACCTGAATTTGCTTCGGAAATTACCTCATGAACCTGAAGACTGACACAATTATTTACGAATGGTTACGGACCCTTACTTGAAATAGTCTAAAAAACAAGACACGGCTGTGAGAAGGAGAATCTCACCGCTTGAGAGACTGACTGCTATGCTAAGATTTCTAGTAACAAGTAGAAACTACGAAGATATAGAGTTTGCAACTGTAATGTTGAAACAATTTCTAGATCTTGAGTTTACAGCTGTAATGTCACAACAATCACTTAGCTACCTTATACCAGAATTTTGTCGAGTTATATAAGAATTGTTGAAACCAGGAAATATACATAACATACAATTACGAAGATGTGGCTTTGTTCTGAAAGATGTGAAACGTGTAAAGGATACATTCAAGATATACTTTAACAAAGGATCATGACATTAGCAGGACAACGCAGTGACTATTTTAGGATAATTTGATAAAATAAAATAATTTTGAATAATTATTTATTTCATTTATATTTTGCTCTGCTACTGTCTACCTATTAAATAAATCTACTTTATTTTTATATGTACATTTCTATGAACAGTTCTGTTAATTTGCAGGTGTTAACAACTTACTTCAACTTTTCAATCATCCTCTGTATTGATAATTGTTTCTCTTTGAGCATCTTTATTATTTTAGAATAAAAGGAGGTCGAAATTCTGCAGAGAAAGTTTGTAAATATCATCAACACCAGCACCAGAACATGGTGACTGCTTAATTTTTATTAACTCTTTAAGAAACATTGAACGAAAAGAATTGATTATTTTTTTCATATCTGCTTCCTTTGTATCTCCAAGAAACACTTTTTTATAATTTGAGCCGTGCTCGGCTCGCATTGTTTATTTTCCCCGCCCGCGATCATTCTCTGATGCTGAGCCTGCATGCTAGTTTCGCCCGTGAGAGAGCGCTGTGGCCCTGTGGTGCCCTCTAACCGCGGAATGAGTTGATATAATCAGGGACATGAGTCCGGGAAAGTGAGTCGGTCGGCAGCAGTGGCTTGGTTCATTGGGCCTAATACTTCCCCAAAGGAGTGTGACGTTAGAGACCCACTGGTATAGCGAGCTCTTGTAATTTGCCCAGGCAGCCCGGAAGTACTACTTGAGGTGGATGTGTGATTCCACCGAGACTGTTCCTCGCTCGCATTAATCGAAGGAATTCCTCTGCTGCCCCCCATGTTCGTGAGCGGTTTTCCGCCGATGCGGGAGTACGTTGGTGGTCGGGGCTGGTGGTGACTTCGAGGCGATAAATTGCCATTTTATAGCCCTGTTGGGTATTTGAGATAGAATACCTGATAACTCCAACTGCAAAGTGCGTCGCTTACTGCATTCTTGTTAATTGTGTTACGGGGAATGGACAAAATTCCCCGATATATGGTGCTAATCGTTCCCGCCACCTTTTCAGTGTGTGCGGGTGGTAACGACTTATGCGCCGGTGTGCACACACTGTAGTGAGTCAGAACCTTGGTAAGAACTTGATTCTTAAGGTTAAATTGAAGGACGCTGAGGTAAACTGATTCCTCTTTGTTTGTATTTGCCTCCTCTGTAGAAATTGTGTTTGATACTAGTTATAGATTAGTTACATGATGGTAAATTGGTGAGAGCCTGCCCTGTTATATTACATTTCCAAGCGTATAAGGATTTTCTGTTTGGATGTTTAATACAAGTGGAGATATTGTGATGAGGGATATTCTCATGACTTAACCTGGTTGTTATTACACTGTCTTATGTATTATATTATTTGTGATTACAGGATTTATTAAGATCATAATCTGCAAGATCGAAGTTTTCTTATGTATTATATTGTATTATATTTGTGATATTCTCTATAAGTTCAATCGTTGATCATGATTCTTAAAATAAAATGTTTGAACAAGGCTTACTCTTTATAACCATGCTCCCACATGCTTCCCACTGAGCCCTTGTGGCTACCACACATATCACAATTATCAACCAAAGCATATGCTTAATTTTCTTGTCTCAGTTGCTGTAATCAATTGACTTCAACTTGCCGTATACAGCGATAACTAGGATACAACTCAATGAATTCCGTAAACAAATCACTGTCCTAGATTCTAAAAGATCACTGTGTAAAAATTTTTCAAAAAGAAAAACAAAATAATAGTTATTTTAGCTCCGCACAAACTGAGAGATGATTAAAGACTGAAGGGAAAACTTCGGTCAAGACCAAAAACAATGCTTCCGCCGATCCGTTTTCTGCATGTCGTCTGTCTTGATTCAGTTCGGATAAAACCTCCGTTTTGCTGTCTACACACAATGTTTTGTCAGATATGTTTTCCCTGATCAAGCAAAATGTCCATCAAGATGTTATGTGTAGACCAGCCTTAAGAAGTGGTTTCACTGTGCATGTAGGGAAGAGGGAATGTGGGAAGTAAAAATAAATTAGGCTCTCCCATGGTTTTGTTCTTTTTGTCTTTGTGATGAAAGGATGAGGGAGATGAGTGAAACTATCAGGGAGTTGCATGAAAGGGTCAAGGCTCTTGAGGCACAGCTTGTGGAGGTATGGTCTGTGGCAGTTCAGCCTGCAGAGGTTCAGCCTGTAGAGGCTCTGTCTGTGGGAGTTCTGCCTGTGGAGGCTGATCCAGTGAGGTTCAGCCTATACAGGCAGATGGCAGAGATGGTGGGTTGGAGAAGGTTGAGAACAATGATTGTGTTCTGAAAACAGGTCGTGGGAGAAATACGTTTAGTAGGATGAAGAATCCAGACACTTCAGAAATTGTGGGGAAAAACGGGTTTGACTTGTTACCAGAGTCAGGAGGGCAAGAGCCTCATGTAGGAGTAGATAGGATGCAGCAGACCTTTAGGAATAGGAGCATAAAAGGAAAGAATAGGAAGAAAGGGGTGCTGCTGCTAGGTAGTAGCCATAGGAGAGGTGTAGGCCCTCTTCTATATGATCAGTTAGGCGTAGGTTGCCAGGTTACAGATTTTTTTAAACTTAGTGCAACATTAGGTTAGATAATGGAGGATGTAGATGCACATTTTAGGAGTTTCACTAAGGATGATAGAGTAGTGATAGTGGAAGATTCAGGGAGTAGTATTGATAGGAACACGAGTCATAGTACAGAGTGTGACCTGAGGAAGGTGATACAGGAGGTACAACATACCAGGTTTGAGCTGATGCAGGTCCTAAGCAGCCACAGTTGAACTGTACTATGAGGTGGGTAAATGTAGAAATGGAAGTGTTACTTGGGAAAGTCAGAGGTTCTGTTGTTCTGTGGTAGGTTGGATTTCAATAAGCACAGCCTATATATAAATAAAAAGGGGCAAGGGAGTACTTTCTGAAATGTTAGCTTAGGCTATAGGGAAGCTCTTTTCGAGTGATGATGAGGTCAGGACCGTGCCTTTTTTTGGTTAGGCAGGAGGATGGAATTAGATGATCAAAGTGTTACTGATTGTGGATCCATAATGGGAAAAAGCACAAATACTAAAGAAATAGATGAAGCTCCTGAAACAATAACTAATGGGCAAAACTGGGAATGTAACAGTTAATGCTGAAAATATTACAAAGGCTGTTGCTGATGAACTATAGAAGTAAATGAACAAAGTAATAGAATTTGAAAACATAACAAAGGTACACAAACCACAAATAATTATAGGGGTAGAGCCTAGGTTAAAGGAAGAAGTACCAAACTATGAGGTTTTCCCTGTGGTTACATAGTATACTGTAGAGATAGAGGGGCAGTTGGTGGAGAGGTTTTTATACTGGATAGCAAAAACTACTACAGTTCACAGCTGTTTATAGATCATGATCAAGAGTTACTTGGAGTAGATTTCTGGGGTTATAAAAAAGAAAAAATCAGGGTGTTGTCTGCTTACCAGTAGTAAGTAAAAGAATTGCTGATGAATATGAGGCCCTTGGGGAGATATTAAAATCCTTCTCAGATTTCAGAGGTGAGAATAGAATGGTCGTTATTGGATTTATTAGGTGTAAACTGGATAGGAAATAAGAATAATAACACGATGGAACAAAGATTTGTAAATATCTTAATAAGGGAAGGTGGGCTTACCAACAAGTGGCAGAGGAGAACACTAGGAGACAAAACGTTGTACATCTTCCCAATGAAAACCCCATGAAAACATTGTGGGGTGTCAAGTATAATAACAGATTATGAAGCAGTTCTGATGGATATTAGAGGATTCAGTAAACCAGTGGCCAAACTTGAAGGGGGAAATAGGTACAATTATTAAAAAAAAAAAAAAAAACAACAACAAAGGTTTCAAACTTGAAGAAATATTTTAGGAAAAGTTTCAGCAAATGTACAGTAGAGTCAAGGTGAGAAGAGTTCAAGGAGGTAATAAAAAAAGGGTGAAGAAATATTATTTCAAAACAGAAAATAAAGAGAAGTACAGAACCACAGAACACAAGGTTGTTAAAGAGATTGGTAAGAGTTAAGAGAAGCAGGGTAGTAGGAAACATTTGAAACAACTAACAAAGTAATTAACAAAAGCAAAGAAGGAGGCAAAGATTGGATTATGAAGATTATTTTTGGTGCAGAGAGGCTACTGATGCATCTTGAAATTAGTATGGCTATATTAGAAAACTGAGGAGAAGGGAGCGTGATGAGATGATTATAGAGAAGGTTGGAGAAGCTGAAAAAGGCAGAGATTTTAAGTAGCTGGTTTAGTGAGACCATTAGGGATTATGATTGGGAATGGGAAGGTGTAAATCGGAGAACGAGCTAACCCACACAATTAAAAAATAAGAGACACAAAAATTTGAAATTCATTCAGGCGATATAATGAAAATAGAAGGAAGCAAAAAAAAAACAAAACAAAAAAAAGCATAAAGGGGCTGGTGTCAATAATATTACTCTGTATCTCTTAAAGATTGCAGGATGTGACATTGTAACTTGAAATTTTATTTAAACTGGATAGTTGCTGCTTACCAGAGGACTGGAAATGTGTGATAGTAGAACTGGTACATAAATTAGGGGTATCACCAGGGTCGAAAATTATAGGCCAATGAGTTTGACATCAGTGGTAGGTAAATTAATGGATTCATATGCAACCAAATCAGAAATATATGTGAGGAGTGTAAGTGGTTTTGAAGTTGGCAACATGGCTTCAGGCAAGGATATTCATGTGAATCTCAGTCAGTAGGTTATATGCAAGATATTGCAGATGAAATAGACAAGGGAGGCCTAATTGGTAGTGTAGCACTAGATCTTTCAAACACTTTTGACAGAGTGAGCCATAAAATAGTGGTAAATAAGGTAAAAGCTGTTGGAGTGGATGAGAAAGTGCTTTGTTGGGTAGAAGATTTTTGAAAGGTTGAAAGCAAAAGTTAGAGTAGGAAATGCAGAATCAAAAGAAGTGGAAGCAAAAATGGAAATGCCACAGGGTAACATATTGACACCATCGGTATTCATTATCCTAATTAACGTTGCTGTTGATGGCTTAATATCAGAAGAAACATTGTTAGGAGATGATATGATGATATATAATAGGATCAAAACAGTAGAGAACTGTGAAGAGCTACAGGGTCATCTGGACAGGATATCTAGCTGGTTTGGTAAACATGGGATGAAGGTAAATGCAAAGAAGAGTCAGCTTATTAGGTGCACAGATAAAAAAAAATAAAGGTTGATTATGAATATAAGCTGGGCAAAGAATTACTTGTTGAAGACTTGAAATGTAAATATTTGGGACAACATTTGATAACAAGTTCAACTGGGCAGGACAAATTGGATAGGTAGTGGAAAAAGTTTAAAAATCTTGCTCTTGTTGAAGAGAGTAATGAGGGGATTTACCAGAGAAGTAATGGAATTGGAATACAAAACTTTGGTCAGACCATTGCCTGAATAAGGTGGTGTAGTATTGGATCCACATTTTGGGTATCAAATACAGTACGGTTGGACAGCGTAGGAAGAAGGGTTGCTAGATTTGTCTCTGGAAATTACCACAGCATACAAACAGTAACTGATATGATAAAAAGAGCCGGGATGGGATTCACTGGAAGAGAGGAGGAGGGTGAATAGAGTCATTGAAATGTATAAGACTTATATTGGTGACTAGGTGTGGAAAGATATTGGTGAAAGAATTAGGAGTAATACATATAAGGGAAAACGATAACCACAAGTTGGCTCTCCATTTCAGGCACAAGAGTGTGGGAAGATTTTCCTTCATAGGTAAGGGGGTCAGGGATTGAAATAAATTACCAAGAGAAATTATGAATAATTTATCAAAAATGTTTGAAAAATTTAAAGTTGAAATTAGTAGAGTGCTAAAGAAGGGGGTACAGAAATTGGGAAAAGTGTGTGTGTAGCGAAATTGCCACTGGAGCATATGTTCCATTGCAATTAAGTTAAATTAACTGAAATCATGTACTAAACTTTTCTGATGGAAAAAGAAAAGAGAAAGTAATTTGGTTTTCTTCTCATTACTTTCATTTTTTGGCTTTATGTTTCACTATAGTTTATTATGGATCATGGTAAATGAAAGTTAATTTTTAATGTAAATTTCTTTCTTTTTTAAAGTGTTCTCACAATTTCTTTTTTCCTTGTTCTTAAACCACTGTTTCTTCTTTAATACCTCCTTTCTTCTGAAGCTGCCGTGGCATTTTTCTTCATGTACATTTTCATACTTGATCAACTTTCACTTATGATCTTATTTCATTATTGTATTAGTTACAAAGGCAAAGATCTTTTGTATATAGATGTCACAGAATTTATATAGTATTATATTTTGCTATAGTTTCATTCAATTTTCTTAGTAATACAAAATTCTGAAGTAACTTAAACATTATCCATCAAATATACTAACATCCTTTTCTATAATTTACTGTCCATCATAACCTGTAATAAAGGACAAATAACAAAAATATTTATAAACTACACACAAAAAGAAAAAAAAACGCACATAAGAAAGTAGATGGAAAAGATAAGAAAAGGATGAGAGATTGAGGACTTCAAAAAAAAAAAGTTAACAACAAATACAATAGTTAATGAAAAAAAAATTAAGCAAAGAATTAAAAATAAACAGATATTCCACCACCAAATAGAAACTCAAGGGAGGGTGTAAGCCATTTGTTGCCTTTAGAATGAGTTGATTTTAAATAAAGTCCTAATCACAGTTAGTAAGTTCTGTAACACGCCTAATTAATTAATTTCCAGATTAATATAGTTCGTTAATGCCATGGTCGTCATAGGATGAAACCAAGCCAGTTCTAAGCAGCAAATAGGAGAATAATGAATAAAAGTCATTATGTAAGACTGGAGATTTTCTCGGCGTTGTAAATGAATAAAATTTTCTCGGGTAGCTAGCCGAGTTAGTCCATCGTTTGACCACGACGTTTCGGCAGTCACAATCTCTGCCGCCATTGTCAAGTGACTCACTTGACAATGGCGGCAGAGATTGTGACCGCCGAAACGTCGTGGTCAAACGATGGACTAACTCGGCTAGCTACCCGAGAAAATTTTATTCAAAAGTCATTATGTTCATTAATTAATAATTCTATCCACAACAAGTTTATTGATAGAGAACATTAACACTCACAAATTGGTTTGGCCACCACCAAATTTCAAGATAAAGGCTAATCGAAACTTCGTTATCTGAAAGAAAATGAGCATTTGTATCTGCTTTCAACTAAGTAATCTACCATCACTATCTAACGTTCACAGTTCGTCTCAGTATTGTTCCAACTTCTCTTTTTACGCTCACTATTCCTGCCAACCACATCAATTTCTTCTTAAACAAAGTCCACACACTAAAATTACATTGCACAGTAGCTACATGGTATATACCAAAAGTAGTAGGATTGATTTTTTTAAAAAAATTTTTTATTGAAGATATCTTTACAATTCCTTAATCCTCTTCGAAATAGCACCCTTAGGCAGCTACACGCCAAAAATTACGCTGCTGCCATTTGCCATACGCCATCTGGAAGTCAGTTTCGGGGACGCTGTTGAGAGCCCTCGTCGATGCTGCTTCAACATCCTGGATTGAGTCAAACCGCTGTTCCTTCAGCTGATTTTTCATCCATGTGAGTAAGAAAAGTCAGATGGAGCCAAATCAGGACTGTAGGCGGGGTGCAGCAACGCGGCAATGTCAATTCGGGCCAACAGTTGTCTCATGACGGCGCGCCTTGGCACGGTACAGTGTCGTGATGCAGAGTCCAGTTGGCGGAGATGACTTGTCGGACGCGATTCACTCGGTCTCGCAGGCGGTTTAGCACTTGCACGTAAAAGTTCGAATTGACAGTTTCCCCAGGGGAAACGAACACCTTATGAATCACCCCGCGACGGTAAAAAAAAACACGATCAGCATTGTCTTGATCTTTGATTTGCTCATGCGAGCCTTCATTGGACGGGAGGATGAAGAAGGCAACTGTTGGCCCGATTCAGCGTTGCCACACCCAGCCTACAGTCCCAATCTGGCTCCAACTGACTTTTTTTTTTATTCCCACGAATGAAAAGGCAGCTGAAGGAACAGCGGTTTGACTCAATCCAGGACGTTGAAGCAGCATCGACGAGGGCTCTCAACAGCATCCCCGAAACTGACTTCCAGATGGCGTATGGCCAATGGCAGCAGCGTAATTTTTGGCGTGAAGCTGCCTAAGGGTGCTATTTCGAAGAGGATTAAGGAATTGTAAAGATATCTTCAATAATTTTTTTTTTTTTTTAAATCAGTCCTACTACTTTTGGTATAGACTTGTATATTGGCCAATGCTTTTGATACGTGAGCCGGGTTCCATGACAATCCGGATACGACTCCTGAAATGGCCAGCTACAGAATGACTCAAAAACAATGTGTTACTCCACTTCTCAGGCTAGACTTTATAGATGATCTTACATTATTTTAAATTCCCTATTCACACACACAAAATGAAATAATCCACTCAAGACACAAGCAGCAAAGCTTGATCCGCAAATCTTCTTTGGAAAAAAAACTGAGTTCAGTATAAATACTAAGCCAGCACCCTAACAGCTACAGACCAGATAAGGAAAAATCAAGCAAGTTGAAAAGTATAAATGCGTAGGTGAGTTGATAGAACCCAACCTATCTGAGAAGGAAGCCTTTGCGTGATGAACCAGCAGACTGAGAATGCTGTTTAACACGTTCAGTGCTGAGGACGTCATCAGGTGACCGCTAGAGAGCATCCCAGTGACAGTGGACAGCATGAGACTTCCTTTCCCTATGGGATTGTATAGAGGTTGGTGATTCCAGTACCTGTCCTATGTGCTCACCCTTTCTCTCAGCCATTCATCAAAGTCTTACCTTTCATGGAGCGAAGACCGTTTTCAAATCGGACAACTGGTGTTTTTTTTTTTAATTTTTCAAACTTGGTGTTATTTTCAAGTGCAAAATATTATTCTATTGATTAATTTCTCCCATATACTTGATAATTAGAAGAATTTTAAGGTAAGCCTTATTTAAATTATTTACTTTGTAATATGTAATTTTTATTTAATAAGCCTAATTTATACGATAATTATCATTTTATTTTTTCCCCCATAAACTCTTATTTATTATATTTAATCAGTCTAATTGTATTTTTATTCAATTAAAAGTAAAATAAACAGCATAAAAGAGCAGAAAATTAAAATCATCTGCCGTCTCAGGTAAGATGGTCAATAGCGTGACGGCGGACATCTAGAGACGTCCGCGTTTTGCGGGTTTGCATTCAGAGTTAGTCACTGACAGGCCTCTTCATATTGCCGGTAGCATTCAATGTGTTAACAAACAAAAGGATCTATGGCAAAAGGATGGTATCCATCAACACCATGCTTAGACATTATCCAACCTCACACACACTATGGTTTAGAATGTCTTTCAACCAGTAGTAATGGTTTGATTGAAAACTTGGTAGGCAAGGAAAGGAAGATATTGAGAAAAATTGTTGGTCTGGTTAATCAAAATGGTGAATACGGAAGGCACCCCAGCCATGAAGTCACAGACAAGATTCTGAACAGGATTGCCTTTAATGTTCATGTGACATGAGTGAGCCCAGCAAGATCGAATATTTTGCTATTTTCTGGACAAAATTCAAGGTGGCTTGGTTAAATGAGGCGGAAAAAATGGAGAACAGACTTGAAAACTTCTGAGACTGTGATTGAAGAAATTGGTAAAACATCACGGTTTCCAGGTAAAGCCAAAGATGAGAACAGGCAAGACATGAAAAAAACCAGGGAAATATGTGGGAGTACTAGTCCAAGAGAAAAACAGTTGAAATAACATGATCTATATGAGTACAAAAAAATTAGGAAACTGAAATAATAATAACAATTTCAACAATTTGGTTACTGAAAACTTACGTTATTTCATAATATTCTTGTCTACGGATGTTGATAATCTGTTCTCTCTCTTCGTATGTGGACTGGAAAGAGTAACAGTGAAGGAGGAATGGCCAAATGGTACTTCTCATGTTAGGCTCCAAACCACCAAAGAATATTCCCTGCAAAAGTAAAACTATTGAATAATGATAATTCATATAGCATGCTCATTACTCAAATATATATAAAAAAAACAATTTTCGATATTGCATATTCAGTAAGTTTTTGGGTCAAGTAATTTATTATACCTAACCTACAAGAGGAAGTGTGCCCCGAACCTTACAGACGTGCTCACTACATCAATTGCATAATCAACAGTCCCAGCCAGGTATCTAGAACCACTCATCACAAACTTGAGACGATAGCTAGTAGAGAAAGGCAGAAGTTGATCGATCTAGATATTTCACAAATAAATAACAATGGAGACATGACTGCCAATTGTGAAAAAAAATTTTATCAGGAAAAAATAATTTTAAAAATATTCCTATTTAATGACCAATGATTAGCGCAATCTAACCACTTCGTATTCAATATGCAAGCTGTATTATTGAAAGATATTTGCATCATAGTAAACTATAGTTGTAGGGCATGTTTGTCTCCAAACTTCAAAAGATGAATGTTCAAAGGGCCCAAATGTTGAATAGGGAGGTGAGAGAAAGGAACTAAACTACTTTGATTAACATGTGAAATAAGGACTCGCTGCCATATACACATTTAGGTTAAAGATGAATGCTATGACTGACCAATGTATCCACTTCAGATACATATCTGAAAACTGAATTAAGACACACTGATATAATTATACAATAACATGTCGCAAAATGTTTTTATCAATTACTATTTCATTACAATATCTATTCTGTCCAGTTCATTATAAGGAGGTTCAAGGCCTGCATACAAATAAAACCACATTTTAAAAACCATGTTACTCTGCACATTTTAAAAAAAACCACACTGCACTTATCTGATTGACATATTGTTTCACCATTTCTTAGATATTCATCCTTGAGATGGAATGAGGCTATTATTTTTGCAAATTCATGAAATGTTGGCATGGCCAAATCACACAGCTGGAGCAGAGAGTACAGGAGATCTGTAAGTAGGATGTCACACATAGTACAAGAATGGATCAAATATAAATGAGCCTTTTGAAAAAAAAACAACAAAAAAAAAACACATACTTTTCAAAATAAAATCTAATTTACATTTTTCTACACAGTCTCACATCTTATCTACGCATTTCCTCCGACAGTTTGGCTTTTTTTTTTTTTTTTAAATTGTGGTGTTATAACAGAATATAATGCAGTTTGAATTAAAGACAAATTAGGAACTTCATAAAAAAAGTGTAATTAGAAAGTAAAGTTTCATTTAGCCTGTACAACACAGGGGATAGAGATTGTCATCACCAATAAACTGTTATTAAAAATCCTATTATATAAAACGCTAACGTGGCGTCTGCGTGCGTCGTCTATAGCTAGCTACTCCTATTGGCTAGAAAACGGCCAATCATCAAGCACCATATTACATTCGTACCACCATCTTGCTTTTCGTTTATTTACAGCTAGAGGCAGAAATTCGTATAAGGAGACGGAGATTCAATATTTACGCTATTTTATCTGTATCAGTTAGACGCAGAAATTCATGTAAGGAGAAGGGGATTCAATATTTACGCTATTTTATCTGTATGAGGACTAAGTTAAACCATAACCTAAGATTTTTTTTGGCAGAAGGTAAGAAGCAATGAAGTTTATTAAAAACTAGGAGAAACGTACATAATGCGAAATGTATTAGTCACATAAATAACAGTTATCCGTTTTCGAAATTATAGTCCCCGTCATCTAAAGTGAAATGCATTTTTTTAAATTTTAAAATCCTAACAAAATATTCTGATAATCTAAGGAGAGTAACGTATTCATATAACTAAAGATATCATTAAGAATGGCTTATTCGTTTTTCCTTATAAACTTTTCCATAATAAATTCCTACTACCATTATATATGATAGCCCTAATCTTAGTTTTTGCTACATGTGTTAGCAATTAAATGAGATTTAAGATAACTTTTTTTATCAGATTTAAATCATCAAGGATATGACTATTTACTGTATAAACAATGTGACACTCGCAATTCAACAACGATATTATTGCCGCAAAATAGCAGTGAGCAGTGATATTAGAAATACTGAGAACAGGGGAAAAAAAATAATGCCAGGCAATTTATGTCACAAAGTTACAATTAGTACGTTTGATTAAATTTACATACTGCTTTTTATTTATCTACGACAACCAGATGGAGAAATTAATGTAAGGAGAAGGGTTTTCATTATTTACGCTATTTTATCTGCCTCAGTTGTAAGCACCAGGTTAAACCGTAAACTAAGAATCTTTTGGCACACGATAAGAAACAATGCAGCTTATTAAAAATTCAGAGAATCGTACATACGTAATCGCGACATGTGTCAGTCAAATAAATAACAGTTATTCGTTTTCAAAATTATAGTCTCCGTCATCTAATGTAAAATGCATTTATTTATGTCAGATCCTAACCAAGTGCTCTGATAATCTAACCAGAGTAACGTATTCATATAACGAAAGGTATAATTAAGAATGATTCTTTTTCTAACAAGCTTTTTCAGAATTCATTCCTACTGCCACCATAGGTGATACCCATCATTATTCACATGAGGGTAATAGAAGCTATGATTTTCGTACGCAATATTAGTGGAGGTTGTGGTTAAGTTTACCAGAATCGCAACTGACACATTTTGTTACAGCATAATTCACTCTGAAATGAGTTTTACAAACCAATTAAACTGCTTTCATAAGCGCCATGTTACTAAAGATATTAATTAATGCGGGTGGAAGTAAATTCATATTTAACCTGCTGAATTGTGCCTGGACCAGGAATAAAACTGATATTACATGGATAGCAAAAGTTTTTGGGATTCCTAATCTGATTTAATTTCATTGGTTCTTTACTTCCTGCGTCATTAATTCAGTAGAAGTTACTACTATATGGCTATGCAAACGGCAAATGAAATATGTAGAACATTGCAAAATCATGGTTATTAGCATTATGTAATATCAGTTCTGTATAATTAACCAACTGCAAAAAAAAAAAGAACTTCCAGAATACTGCGTTCAAACCGTCATTTTTGACGGGCTCGAAGCTAGTACATGTATATATTTGTTCAAGCCCTGACACCATTTCTGCTGATTCTTATGTAAAATGACCTCCTGAATATGAATATGACTCCCATTTTCCACCAGCACCCACAGTTTTTGGGAGAGGCCATCTATCTATTTTTATCAATTTTCAATAATTTGGAAAGATGAAAAGATTATTTTAGCCTTTGAATTTTTATTTTAAAATAATAAATGTAAAAACTAAATTAATAAATGTAAAGAATTATAAATAAATAAGTAACTTCATTTGCAGCTTAATTTCCTTTTGTACCCTGAAGAAGGAGTTTCTCGTCCAAAACCACCAGTACTCTGCCATCATGCTTGCATTCCATTTTCCGAAAATCCTCTCTCAAACTTAGTGATGTCTTGATGGAACTGTTCACTGTGTTCATCCAAAACTGGTCCCGAATTTTCATGGGAGAAGTCGAAGTGTGAGTGAAGGAAATTAACTTTAAGAGACAGATTACACCCTATGTCCTTGTACGCTGACCGCAATTCCTCAACACGACAGACGTAACCATCACTTTTGTTGTTAGACAAAATGTTCCCAACACATTTTAGAATGCAAGCCAAAGTCATATTCCCATCTCCCCCTTATTCTGGTGTTTATGAAATCCTGAATCTTCAAAAATTTGCCTAAGCTAAGACAAGGAAATTTAGTTTTCAAAAACAGAAATGCATCAACTGTCTTGTCTGTTGCTTCACAAACTGTTTAAGCAATCTGAGTTTGATGTGCAAAGGCAACAATGAAATATTTTCCTTCAGTACCAAAGGATTGTGAACGACATTTTTCTGACCGCAAGTAAAACTTTATCGCAGAGGCCAGTTCCGCACAACATAAAGTTTGTCTCAGTAATGTGTGTAACATTCACATAGGAAGCAGCAATACTTTGTGAAGCTTAATTGCAGGCTCAACAGTAGAGCAACAACTTTTAACCCAATGCAAAGTTTCTAATAATAATCATGATAATGGATTTTTTTGTAAAAATTCCCCTTTGCTTCCTTTTGCTACTCCATGGCTGCAGTCTATCAGAAGAGTGCGAGAAAGATTTTCTTTTAATTCAAGCTGACCAAACAAGGAACTCCATGTTCTGTCATCCAGATTGGAACCTCGATTTTTGTGTAGCTACAGACAGTTCCGGTTATCGGATTGGCATAGAAGTGTTTAAGGATGTGGGTGAAGGAGAGCTCGTTGATCACAGACCAATAGCTTCTGCTAGTAGGTTATCATCATCCTCTGAGAAAAATTACTGAATTACAGAACAGGAAGTATTATCCATTGTTTGGTCCTTTCAAAGGTTCAGATACCTTCTACTCAGTAGAAGAATACACTGATCATAAAGCACTATCTTTCCCTATGCAATGCAAGTTGGTCCATAGGAGGCTTACAAGATGGACACTTTTCTTACAAGAATTCAACTTTGAAATACGATACCAAAGCAAAGATCAAAACCAGATCCTGGATGTTTTATTTAGACCACCTGTTGGTTTGGACTGATCAACCATCTAGTCCTTTATACGAAGAACTCCATATTTTTTACCTGAAAGGGATACCTTTTGAGAAAGAGGTTAGGCAATGTCTACAATGTATGGAAGTGGAACAAAATAAAGATAGGGCCATAAAAGAAGTTACAGAGAGACTTAAGCCATCAGATGGTGACTTGAAGAAATAATATTGTATTTTTCATGGAATAGCTACTCTTTAAAAGAGACTACGAAGATAGTGATAGCTGGAAAGTATGGATGCCTTATATACATGTGGATAAATTCATTTTACACCACCATTTTACTCACAGTCACTGTGGTGTCAACAAATGCTACAAGATCTTAAAGGAACATATCTATTTCTTCAATATGTATCGGCAAGTCAAGAATTTAGTGTCTTCTTGTGATTTATGCTGGGAGAGTAAAGGCAGACAATGCCAGACATTCAGCAGAAATGCAAAGTATAATCCCTGACAAACCCTTAAAACTAATTTTAGTAGATGTTTTTGGCCTTTTACCAATGTCAAGAGGAGGGGTAACTCAAATCTGTGTAGTGGTGGATGTCTTCTCAAAGTATATCGGCAACGGCTAAAGTCTTATGTTCCAAAATTATTAATGAATTTATACCCAATGGGGGAAATCCTAAACAAGTTCTTGCTGATAATGCTTCTCAGTATTCAAGAAAATTGTGCGCCGAACAATCGTCAAGGATAGGGATCGAAGTGAAGGGAACATCCTTCTATCATCCACAAAGTAACATCATTGAGTGTGTAATGCAAGAACTGGGACGATGGTTTTCGACTAACTGTGAAGACAACCACAAGAGGTGGGCGTATGAACTTGACTGTATCGAAGAGGTTATTAACTTTATACATCATGACTCCACTTCATTTACGCCCCATGAGTTTTCTAAATAACCCCAGCGAGTTGCTACATATTTTATTAAATTTCCCAAACAAGAAATATGTTACGAGTCCAAGTTACAAGTTGCATAAGACAATTTATGGAGAAAAGCTGAAAAAAGAAAACAAATGCTAAAGAAAGATGGAAACTTCATGGTATATAAACTTGGTGAACTGGTGTTGGCTAAAACACGCCACAAGTCATCCAAATTAAAAGGCAAAATCAAGAAGTTTGAGTCTCTCTTTGATGGACCATGTGAGATTATTAAGGTTTTAGGAGGAAGTAGTTACCACCTTTATTGTTTTAAGTGCCACCAACAGGAAGGACCTTTCAGTGTGCAAAACTTGAAATCCTACAAAGTAAGTACAACATTGTGCCACATAATAATGATTGAACTGTTAAAATGAAGTTGAATTCAGGTTTTTGTTAAGCTAAGATAATTATAAAAATAGAAAAGAAATAACAAGTAGTGAAGTTTGTGGCAACACAGAAGAGGATATTAATGTAGCAAATATGGTTCATAGTAAATAAGGAAATGAAGAAAATAAACTTTTACCAAGCAATGAAACAGAATATTTTGGAAATGAAAAAAAAGATGAATTAAATATGCAATAATGGGAATAAGTCTGTTACCTCAAAGGAGCAGGCTAATAATTTTTTGAATGTCAAAGAGAAGGATGCCAAAGAAAGTAGTAATAATAAGTAAAATTATCATTTCTATTAAAATAGATCATATTGACCATGAATCTTATATCTTTAAATGAGCAATTCTTGTATATATATATTTGCAATCTCATAAACAGCTATAATGATTTCGATTAATTTTCATATTTAGGTAACGCTTTGTTTTTTAAGATTACCTAAATAGTTGTCTTATCTGCAAAAACCCAATTTTACAAAACACAATTAATTTTTGCTCTTGGTATCTCGAAAACAGCTCTAGTGCCATCTCGTACACTATTCAGGTACCAGGAAGCCTACTCTTTGGTTTCTAGGAACTCATATATTTAAACGAACAATTCATGTATGCTAACTGACAAATGCGAGTATTTCGCACAATATCATGATCAATCACCAAATGGTAATATAATAATGAGGAAATAAAAGGAAATGAAAGGTATTTTATTTTGGAGAGTGGTAATAAATATCAATTTCACTGTAAAAAGTCGTTAACATTAAATACTACATAACTGTAAAATGCCGTTACCATTAATACTACATATTTAATTGTTAAACATTTCAAAAGTAAATATTTAAAAAAATATTGGCTTTGTCAGAAGTTATTTTTTTCCATCTTCCTTACTTTACATAATTTCTGTGAAAATAATTTTAGCAGATGTAATGTGATCATCGTTGATTTTATGATCATATGAATATCGAACACAAAAATTAATTTTAATGTATCTACAAACCCGTGAAAAAGCCTCATACGTATATCTAAACAGGTTCTGATAAATATAATCCTGCGTTTTGAAACGTCTGACCTTGTTCTTTTCTTAATGTTCAAATTCTTTTCTTATCATTCAGAAAGGCAGGGTTGGTGATGTGAGGTTAATGTGAGGTAAGAGCATAATTTTATTGGAGTGAATTAATTTAGCAGTGGTGATGTACTTGGCAAAGAGAAATGCCATTTATCTTGCACCATTAATTAGTCCTTGATTAGCCTTAATATTTCTATTTAAAAGTAATTCATGAGGTGGTAAACCAGATGATCTCGGAAATTGCTCTAGCGATTTGGATGAAATTTCATATGTAGATAATGATTTGCTTTTCAAGTTTGTAATACGATTTTATATATATATATATAAAAAAATCAATTCTTGGATTTGGTATCTCAGAAACAGCTTTAACCTCATCTTGCAGGATTCAGGTACCAATAAGCACAATGATGTTAGTTAAACTTCTCTTTAAAACTTCTCTTTAAAAATGCCTATGAAGCACTTTACTCAAAACCTTGCATATTGAACAGAAATTGAAAGATACCAAGTGAAGATCGGTCACCCAGGTACTGATTATAAATACTGAGAACTCATCTTCTCTTATGAGAATGGGGAGAAAGGTTGTGTGAACTATGTCATATCGAGAAAAAAAGAGAATAGTAAGGTAAGTCAAATATTTGCAGAATTTATGTAAAATATTATATCAATATTTATTGTTGAAGAAGACTTCTGTCATAACAAAGAAATGTTCCATGTCAATTAGTTTAGTATTACATAATTTTCAGGTCCATGTACCTCCTATCCTATTGATAAATACTTTATGCAGGAACTGATGTATTGTTAACTAATTAAATAGGTTTTGTTTTTTGAAGATGAAAAAAAGTTTGTGTGTTTGTTCTTCTACAAGTTTGAATAGAATAAATGGTGGCAGAATGTATCTTTCAGGAGTACCATGCAGAAAACTTAATGGCAACATAGTTTTGGTGCCCTGTAAGACAATTGAAGTTTATGCAAGCAACAGGTGAACGACAACCACCGCAACATACTAGCAGAGCAGCCAGAAAAACAAGAACTTCATTTTATTAAGTATTGTTACCATGATTCTTTTTTGTTATACTTATGTAACACCAACACCCAAGGGACCTTTTTAACTATTAATGAAAAAATTCCTTTTATATCTAGATATTCCAATTTGGTTAAGGAAGTAAAATTAATTCCCATTTCTATGCTGAGACCAGCGAATTTTCGTGGGAATTAGCAGTGAGATGTTGCAAGGCTGTCTAATGATAAAATATTTAATCAATTATTTGAACATTATAATTACCATTTCAATTATGTAACTTGCGAATTTAATGGAAATTAGTGGGGGGATGAAGCAAGACTGATTTTTTACGAAAAAAAAAAGAAATCATTTGATATAATTATTTATTTAATTTAATAAACATTAAAATTTCCATGGAGAATATTTAATAAACATGCTTTGGATTTCTATTAAAATTCACTGGTCATTTTTGGATAACAGATGAATTGAAAAGTTCATTCTTGGATAACAGATTAATTGAAAACATCATTGAGATTATACGTCGCTTCGAGAAGTAACAAGATCAAATTATCAATACAGAACCGGCAATCTTTCAAAAAGAAATAAACGAACCATAACCCATTTAGAATCTATAACAGGTGTTTGTCTTAGACATCATTTTATTAAATGGAATTGTTGTAAATTGGATCTTCCTTCATTTAGAAGTATTTACTAATTATTCCTGATTCATAAGAAGTAACGAGTTAACAATGAAGCGTGTTTCAACATCATGGTAAAGATGGGATACTCTGTGATTAGAGCCAACTTAGTTGTAATGATAGGGTAGATAGAAAAGAACAGGAAGAAAAAAAGCATGAAAATTCCTATGGAAACCTGTAGGTGCAAGGTTTTGAGAGCAGCGGTGTGGTATATTGAATCTTCAGAACTCTTGTGATATATTTTTACTATTGTTGCTATATATTTTGGGGGGTCTTTGGGGGAAGATGAGGGTGGCTGGAAGCCAGAATATGAAGAAAATAAGTGAAAAAATTGTGATAAAACCTGAAACAATCAATAATTTTTAATTATTTTTTTTATAATTGAAGGGATGCATATACCCCCTCTCCCCCAATCCCTGCAAATCCCACCAAATATATGTCCTTGCTACAAATGTTGATCTTTTAGTACTTTCACATCTTTAATTCCTCAGAAGAAATATGAAGGCCAAAATAATCCTTTTCATCCCTCCAAATTATTAAGAATTGATCAAAAATTTGGGAGTGGTCTTCCCTGAAAACTGTGGGAGATGGGGCATATACGTATTTAGGGGGTCATTCAATAAAAGAATCGGCAGAAATGGTATTAGGGCAATTTTTTATGCAAACCAGCATATTTAAAATATAAGTTCAGATTGATTGATCAGGAAGGAAGGTTTTAA
Source organism: Vandiemenella viatica (assembly GCA_031002005.1). Taxonomy (NCBI): domain Eukaryota; kingdom Metazoa; phylum Arthropoda; class Insecta; order Orthoptera; family Morabidae; genus Vandiemenella; species Vandiemenella viatica. Next base: position 94,222,719 of record JARYHS010008075.1, on the reverse strand, counting down.
AAAGTAGTAGAGCTACAATCAATGACAGTTCTATATCACAAAAGAAGTGGGAAATAACTGATTCCAGAAAATAAAAATAAATCTTCGGAGGGAAGGAATAAATTTAAAATATTTTCACAACAGAGGTTTTCAGCAGAAAGATAGCTTTTTAGATTTTGGAAAAGATAAGATACATAATATTTTAACGTGATTTTGCTAATTAAGTAAAACTTCAAGAATTAAGTTAACATTATGTGGCCGCATGGAGAAGTGTAAGCTTTGAGTAATTATTAAAGGTAAATAAAACTATATTTTTAACCAACTTTAAAAAAAAAAGGAGGTGATTCTCAATTTGTTTGATTTTTTTTTAATGTATGTTCAGTAATATCTTCACCAATTTTGAACTGATTTAAATGTAATTTTTTTAGTTGGTAGGGTATACCTCCAAAGTGGTCCCATATGAATTTCATTGAGAAACCACCCCTTCTACCTCCTTACATTCCTTACTTTTTTATCCAATTTCGATGGAACTTTGGACATGCATAGTCAAAATAAATAGAAAAATACTGTCAACTTTTTTGTTCAAAAAAACTGAAACACTCTCCCCCTATCCTCCCCTTTAATTTTTATCAATTTTCCTTATATAAAGCTACAGACAACACCATTTAACTGGTCTCTATTAAGGTTGGCAAATACATGTAATTATTAATGGCGAAGGTTTGTGAATAAAAAAAAAAAAAAAATATTTCCCAATTTACACCCCTTAATTTTATACAAATCTACATTTCTTATCTGATTTTTGATTGAACTTTGCACATGTATACTTTAAAATAAAGAGAAAAATTCTGTCAACATTTGGTCTGCCAAAGCTCAACCCCTTCTCCCTCCTTGCACCCCCTTATTTTTGTTAATGTTCTTTTTAAAAACTACATTCGACACCGCTTGACCAATTACTATGAAAAGTTGGCACTTATATGCATTTTTTCACGAAGAAGGTTTCTGACCAAAAAATCCAAAAACCATCCCATCTCCCCATTAAACCGCTTTTAATTTTTATACAAAACCAGTTCAGATAAACTTAGCACACTTTTATGATAAAACAAAGAGCAAAATAATGTCAAAACTGAACCCCTCTCCCCATTTCCACCCCTTTGATTTTTTGTCAATTTTCTTTATAAAAAGCTTCAGTCAACAGTCGACACCATTTGAGTGATCTTATGAAAGTCGGCATACATGTAATTTTTTATGGAGAAGATTTCTGACAAAAAACTACCCTAGCTCCCTTTTACACCCCTCAATTTTTGTACAACTGCACATTTTAATCCGATTTTGGTGGAACTTCGCACAGACATATACTTTAAACAAAGAGAAACAGAAAAATTCTTTCCACATCACTTTCACAAAAACGCAAACCCTCTCCCCCTTTCTACCCCTCTAATTACTGTCAATGTTCTTTATATAAAGCTACAGTTTGTATCTGATCTGATTTTGAAGGAAGTCTGTACATGTATACTTCAAAACAAACATAAAAATACTGTGTATATTTGGTTTAGAAAAGCCAAACCCCACTCCCCTTTCCATCCCCTTAATCTATACAAAGCTACAGTTTCTATCCGATTCTGAAGGAAATTTGCACACATATACTTTAAATATACAGAAAAATTGTATTTAAATTTGGTTGCAGAAAAACCCCTCTTCCCTTCTACCCCAACCCCCTAATTTCCAATGTTGTTCATAGATACCCATAGTTTTTATCAGATTTTGATGGAACACGGCACATATATACTTTAAACAAAGAGAAAATGCTGTCCACACAAGATTTACAAAAACCAAACTACTCTTCGCCTCTACACCCATCAATTGTTTTTTTTAAATAAATACCTTCAGTTTTTATCTGATATTAATAGAAATTTACACACATACACTTTAAAAAAAACCAGAAAAGTCTGCCAAACATGTGGTATACAAAAGCCCAATCCCTCTTCCCGTTTACCCCCACCCCTTTTAATTTTCCAATGGCCTATACAAAAACCCACAGTTTTAAATCCCATCAAAATCACTTAAGTCATGGTAGAATATTCATAAAATAAATTTGTCCTAATGTCTCAACATGTACCTCAGATTTCGACTTGGATCCTAAGCTTTCACATTGTGAAAACCAATTAAAAATCTATATTTTCTGTGTGATGCCGGAACAAACAGATATATTCCAGAGACAGATTAACGCCCAGATGTTACATTAACGGGTAGCAGCTTACACTGATGTTACGATTAGGTCGAAATACAGCCTGGACCAAAATGTAATCTGACATGCCTTAACACAGCATCCAATTCATTTCGTTCTGAAAGTTTTTGGGGCATATAAAGACTTTTTTTTATCCTGCGGCATATTTAATATACGAAACAAACTATAATACCAATAAAAATTTCAAAATAAAATAATTGTTTAAAAAACATAAAAACCGCCTTCAAAAAAAGCACGCTAAAAATGTAAATACAATTTTATACCTTGCTTAGAAGAAAGTAAATCTAAATGGACAACATTTTACATTACTGTTATTGAAATTTTTATATCAATTAGTTACTTTTGGAGCAGGTGCCAGCTGTTACATTGCGAAGATCGAATCACTGAACTTGAAGAGGATCATGAGAGTGTACAAGTCCTATATTGGTGATGAGACATGGAAAGGCAATGGTGTAAGAATTAAAAGTAATGCATGGAAGGGAAAAGATGACCATGACCACAAGCTGGCACTCAATTCTGTCACAAAGGTGTAGGAAGACTCTATTTTTTAGGTAAGAGTGTCAGGGATTGGAATAAGTTATCAAGAGAAATGATGAATAATTTACCAAAAACTTTGAAAGAATTTTAAGTTAAAATTTTTAGAGGGCAAATGTAGATAGACACAGGGAATGGGGAAGATGGGTGGTAGGGAAATTGCCACCGCAGTGTGTGCTCCATTGCAATTTAATTAAATATTATTATTAATTTCCCTAATCTTTGTTATTTATACTGCCTATAAGCCATTTCCTTTTACCTAAATATCACAAAAGTTAATATTATTAACATGAGATCAATTTTACATTATTAACAAATAGGAAGATAACATGTAGGATACAAAACATGGTATTAAAAAAATTGTGACACTGAAACCGACATTAAGTAATGAAAATAAGATAGGAAAGGGAAAATAACACATCACTTCCCACAGATGAAGGCAGGAGAACCAGACGAACACAAAAAAAAACACTAAACCAATTTACAATAATTCAGTTAATAACTATATTTGTGCAGTACATGATTACATGAGTAAGATCCCCCTCCTCATTATCCATATGTCTCACCTCCTATATCAATAAGATTATTAATCGAAATGTTGAATGTATGTGGTAGGTCCAGATGTGTAAACATCCCCTACCCCCCCCCCCCCCCCTCCTTTCTCAGCAAAAACTATCACCTCCTAAATGAGTAAGGTTGCTAACCAAAATATTATAAAATGTATTTGTGTAGTTATCTTTTGGTGCTTCAGCCTTAATTTGTGATAAGTGACTTCCCTTCTATCTTGTTTTTATAGTATCAAAATAGGTAGACATGAGAACAGAAGTGCAGCAGGGTAGTGTAGAGAGACCACTGTGTTTATTCTGATTACTCGTGTTTCCCTTATGGCTTTACGCATCGTTGACATCAATGCCATTAGAGGCAGGAAAGGACTGGAGACAAGGAATTTGGCCATGGCCTTTTGAAGGAAGCATCTTGAAGTGATTTGGAGAAACCATGGAAAACCCAAATCTGGATGCCCGGAGGGGGATTCGAACCAGTGTCCTTCCGAATGTGAGGCCAGAGTGTTTAACTGGTTACCCACCACACTCGGTTTGTGTTTCCAGTTTAATTTTTGTTTGACTGAATGTTTTCAATTTTTTTTTCAATAGATGATTCTGTTTTCAATAAAGAATTGATTAGTTTGTCTTATTTTGTGAGTATAAATAAGATTAACTAAGACAACCCATGTGAAAATTTCGTGAATATGTTGAATAGTAAGGTTGATGGTTTGTAATAGGACGAAAGAAGAATCACCTCATTTGTATCAATTGTTTAATGTACACAGACGGAAAAAAAAATCCCAACACCAAGAAAAAATTATTGTAGAGTAATGAATTTGGACAATGCATTTGTCAAGTTAACATGTTTAATTGATTAAATTTTCAAGATCACAGGTTAATTTAAGCTCAAGAAAATGCATTTCAAATGTGAAATACTGTTAAATTAATAGCCGGTGTAACCTCCAGAATTTTGAATGCAAGCCTGCAAACGTGAATGCATTGTGTCATACAGGTTTCGAATGTCACTTTGTGGTATGGAGTTCCATGCTTGTTGTACTTGTGCTGTCAATACTGGGACGGTCAGTGCTGGCTGTGGATGATGCTGGAGTTGTCGTCCAATGATATCCCATACGTGTTCAATTGGAGACAGATCTGGTGATCTCGCAGGCCAAGGTAACATGTCGACACTCTGTAGAGCACGTTGCGAGACAACAGCAGTATGAGGGCGAGCGTTATCCTGTTGAAAAACTCCCCCTTGAATGCTGTTCATGAATGGCAGCACTACAGAAATTCGAGCTGCAGTTGGTACCACAGTGACACAACGAACTGTTAGAAATCGGTTACTTCAAGGACAGCTCCGAGCCAGGCGCCCTGTAGCGTGTATTCCACTGACTACAAGCCATCGCCGTTTGCGACTCCAGTGGTGTCAAGCAGAGCTCATTGGAGGACGGAGTGGAGATCTGTTGTGTTTTCTGATGAAAGCAGGTTCTGCCTTGGTGCCAGTGATGGCCGAGTGTTGGTCAGAAGGAGGCCAGGGGAACGCCTGCAAACAAACTGTCTGCGGCCTAGACACACTGGGACCTACACCTGGAGTCATGGTCTGGGGAGCAATTTCCTATGACAGCAGGAGCACTCTTGTGGTTATACCAAACACACTGACTGCAAATTTGTACGTCAGTCTGGTAATTCAACCTGTAGTGCTGCCATTCATGAACAGCATTCAAGGGGGAGTTTTTTCAACAGGGATAACGCTCGCCCTCATACCGCTGTTGTCTCGCAACGTGCTCTACAGAGTGTCGACATGTTACCTTGGCCTGCGAGATCACCAGATCTGTCTCCAATTGAACACGTATGGGATATCATTGGACGACAACTCCAGCATCATCCACAGCCAGCACTGACCGTCCCAGTATTGACAGCACAAGTACAACAAGCATGGAACTCCATACCACAAAGTGACATTCGAAACCTGTATGACACAATGCATTCACGTTTGCAGGCTTGCATTCAAAATTCTGGAGGTTACACCGGCTATTAATTTAACAGTATTTCACATTTGAAATGCATTTTCTTGAGCTTAAATTAACCTGTGATCTTGAAAATTTAATCAATTAAACATGTTAACTTGACAAATGCATTGTCCAAATTTCATTACTCTACAATAAATTTTTTCTTGTGTTGGGATTTTTTTTTCCGTCTGTGTATTAGGTATTTAATAAAGTCGAAGCCAGTGAAGCAGTTTATCATCATCTTTGTGAAATGTGCGGCTTGGCTCTGAACTGTCTCATACGTGTGACTTTCACAGTTATTAATATTGTCATTCAAGTGTCAAATTCCAAAAAAATTCATTCTTAATTTATAAATTGCCTGAATGGAGAACTTAGTATTTTAAATGATAGCTCATTTATCTACTTCAGATAGATATCAAGGGAGACAAATAGCTCATGACAAAAAAAACAAAAAAAATAACATTATGGAAATAATGATTCTTTTGCCCTTTAAGGGTCGAAAACTGAAAAATTCCATTCTTAAATATTTTGTGACCACAGCAGAGTCCTTATTCTTTAAAATGATACCTCATTTATCGATATTGGTTAGATATTAAGGAAGATAAATAGCTCATGACATGGAAACATGTTACAGAAATTCTGAAAAATATAATATCACCACAGCGGAGATCTTAATCTTTAAAAATTAGTTCATTTATCAATTTTGGTTAGGAATACATGGAGATAAATGTTTCTTGGTACAAAAAAACGCATTTTAGAAATACTGATGTTTTAACACTTTAAGAGATGAATTTTGAAAAATAACCTTCTTAAAATATGACATGATGAAAGCGGATACCTTAATACTTAAAATGATACATCATTTATTGATTTTGGTTGGGTTTTGAAGGGATGTAATGGCTTGTGACAAAAAACTTATAGAAATAATATATATATATATATATATATATATATAATAACAATGAAAAAAAAGACGCTAAGTAGCGGAAAGGAATCAAATTAGGATAGGGAAATGAGCCACCACTTACCTTCAGATGATGGATGTGGGGCGCGAACACACAGAAAAGACACAAACACAAATAATAAAGTAATTTTCGGGAAAAAACCCTTCTTCAACAAGAGAACATTATGAGAGGTGGGTGCACCCGGAGACTGCCTCACGGAAAGACCGCCGGTCGACAAATGGTGGGGGTAAATTCAAACAACGGAAAAGTAGAGGGGCAGTGAATCAGAGCTCATACCCGAGCAAAAATTAATATCCAAACTAATTTCTGGTTGGTAGGAAGATCAAAATATTATATATATTGAATTTTTTTTTTTTTTTTTTTTTTTTTTTTTTTTTTTTTTTTTTTTTTTTTTATATATATATTGAAAAAATTAAAATATTATACAAATAAAAAAATATATATATATATAAAATAATAATAATTATGAATTAAACATCACCTCAGGTTAGTGGTGGTTCAATATAGGTAGTGGAAAGGAGAGGAGAAGAAAAAAAAAAAAAAAAAAAAAAAAAGGTGACCGTGTATTATCTTAGGTTGAGACCAGGTGGTTGCCTAGTGCCAAGTTTGTACTGGTAGGCAAGTTCCCACCTTCTGAGTTCAGAGAAACTGCTGCTATTAGGGAGAACTCTGATAGCACGGACTGTGTAACAAGAGTTGAAATTATTCAAGTCGTGGGTTATGGCATGGGCAGCAACTGGGTGCTTTGGGTTCTGTGTGAATACCGTCTGACGGTGGCCATTCATTCTTATGGAGAGTGCATTTGTGGTCAAACCTATATATGAAGCCAGGCAGTGGTTGCATGTTAACTGGTATATTACATGCGTGGTTTCACAGGTGGCGTGTCCTATGATAGGGAAGCTTTCCCCTGTGACCGGGTTGATGAAAGTGGTGGAAGCATGGTGTATGTCACACATCTTGCAGCGTGGTCTATTACATGGGAAAGAGCCTTGGGGTTGACTGTTAGGAAGAGGAAGACTGTGTTTGTGGACTAGAAGTTCGCTGAGGTTAGGAGGTCTGCTGAAACAAGTTCTAGGAGGGGCAGGGAGGATTTTAGGAAGAATGGATCTCATTTCAGGGCATGTTTGTAAGAAATCATAGCCCTGCCGGAGGACTCTGTTGATGGATTCGAGGCCTGGGTAGTACTGTGTGACCAAGACTGGATTGTGGTGGTTTTTGCGGGTCTGGTATGATTGATTGGCTGATTCAGTTGTGATGTGGCACGTGAAAGCTGTTTGTTAACCAAAGCTGGAGGGTAGTTCCGAGATATTAATGCTTCTGAAATACTGTTTGAATAATCCATGAGAGACTGTTGGTTAGAGCATATGCGACTACCTCGAATGCCAAGACTGTAGGGGAGTGAACGTTTGGTGTGGTATGGGTGGCAACTGTCGAAATGGAGATACTGTTGAAGATTGGTTGGTTTGATGTGAACTGAAGAGTTGAGATAGCCATTGGATAGGGACAAATCAACATCCAAGAATGTGGCCTTGGTGTGGGAGTAGGACCAAGTGAATTTCAGCATGCTAAAGTTATTGAGATGGTTCAGGAAATTTAGCAGTTCATTTTCTCCATGCGTCCAAATCATAAATATGTCATCAATGAAACGAAGCCAAATGAGGGGTTTGAGAGGGAATTCCTCCAGAAATGTCTGTTCCAGCCGCCCATGAACAGATTAGCATAAGAGGGGGCCATGCGGGTACCCATGGCAGTTCCGCAGGTTTGGTGATAGATGTTGCCTTCGAAGGAGAAGTAGTTATTATTAAGGATAAGGTGGGCTAATTTGATGAGGAAGGATGTCATGGGAAGGCTATTGGGAGGGCGCTGGTCCAGAAAGTGTTCCATGGCCCTGAGGCCATGCCAGTGTGGAATGTTTGTATACAAGGACGTGACGTCAATGGTAACCAGTATTGAGTCGGAAGGAAGAGGTGTGGGTAAGGTAGAAAGCCGGAAGAGAAAGTGCTGGGTGTCCTTTATATGAGAAGGGAGCTGATTAACAATGGGCTGTAGGTACTGGTCAACCAAGGCAGAGATGCGCTCAGTTGGCGAACCGTAGGCTGCAACGATAGGGCGTCCTGGATTGCCAGGTTTATGGATTTTGGGCAATAGATAAAGGGTGGGTGTACGTGGATTTTGAAGAGTGAGAAGCGAAATGGATTGTGGGTGAGACCTTGGAGAGGTCCACTAAACTGTACATATTCTTTTATTTTTTTGTTGACAGCAGGAGTTGGATCTTCCGATAGGCAGCAGTAGGTTTTGGTGTCTGATAGCTGACGAAGAGCTTCAGCCACATAGTCATTCCTGTTCATGACTACAGTGGTTGAACCCTTGTCAGCTGGAAAGGATAATGAGATCTGAATTGCTGGAGAGTTGTTTTCTGGCACGGGTTTCAGCTGGGCTTAGATTATCGGTGTTTGCTAAAGATTTAAGAAAAGTGGAAGAGGCCAAACTGGTGGAAAGGAAATCTTCAAAAATTTGGAGGGGATGGTTCTGGGGAAGAGGTGGAGGGTCAAGTGTAGATGATGGTTTGAATTTCTCTAGACTTGGTTCTAGGTTGTCCTGATATCCCTGTTCACTGCTAGTAGTGGCAAAGTGATACCGCCAGCGGAGTGTACGGCAGAACGATAGAGAGTCACGGACTAGTTTGGCATGGTCAAACGTGGGGGTGGGTGAGAAGGTGAGTCCTTTGGAGAGTACAGAGAGCTGGGATTCAGATAATGGTGATGAGGATAGGTTTATAACTGACAGTTTAGGCTTGGGAGTAGGACTTCGGTGTAGAGAGCGAGGTGCAGGTTTTAAAGGGGGAGGTTGAGGTATGTTGAGGAGCTGGGCAATGGACGGTTTTGAGGAAATCAGAGGAGGCTGTGATTTTGATTGGTAGACCATTGGTTGGTGTGGAAGAAACTGCCCTAGTGCAAGATGGGACTTCAGCAATTTGGATAACTTCTGTAAATGTTTCTGGGCATGCATACTGCTGGAGTTAACTGCTTGCTGTAAAATATGCTGCAAAACTCCTTGTTCTGCAACAATATACCATTCTGGCTAACCAACATTCTGGAAACCTCATATCCCTACACAAAATACTCATGTTATCATTCCCACAAGTCATTACAGTTTTGCAGCATATTTTACAGCAAGCAGTTAACTCCAGCAGTATGCATGCCCAGAAACATTTACAGAAGTTATCCAAATTGCTGAAGTCCCATCTTGCACTAGGGCAGTTTCTTCCACACCAACCAATGGTCTACCAATCAAATCACAGCCTCCTCTGATTTCCTCAAAACCGTCCATTGCCCAGCTCCTCAACATACCTCAACCTCCCCCTTTAAAACCTGCACCTCGCTCTCTACACCGAAGTCCTACTCCCAAGCCTAAACTGTCAGTTATAAACCTATCCTCATCACCATTATCTGAATCCCAGCTCTCTGTACTCTCCAAAGGACTCACCTTCTCACCCACCCCCACGTTTGACCATGCCAAACTAGTCCGTGACTCTCTATCGTTCTGCCGTACACTCCGCTGGCGGTATCACTTTGCCACTACTAGCAGTGAACAGGGATATCAGGACAACCTAGAACCAAGTCTAGAGAAATTCAAACCATCATCTACACTTGACCCTCCACCTCTTCCCCAGAAACCATCCCCTCCAAATTTTGAAGATTTCCTTTCCACCAGTTTGGCCTCTTCCACTTTTCTTAAATCTTTAGCAAACACCGATAATCTAAGCCCAGCTGAAAACCCGTGCCAGAAAACAACTCTCCAGCAATTCAGATCTCATTATCCTTCCAGCTGACAAGGGTTCAACCACTGTAGTCATGAACAGGAATGACTATGTGGCTGAAGCTCTTCGTCAGCTATCAGACACCAAAACCTACTGCTGCCTATCGGAAGATCCAACTCCTGCTGTCAACAAAAAAATAAAAGAATATGTACAGTTTAGTGGACCTCTCCAAGGTCTCACCCCACAATCCATTTCGCTTCTCACTCTTCAAAATCCACGTACACCCACCCTTTATCTATTGCCCAAAATCCATAAACCTGGCAATCCAGGACGCCCTATCGTTGCAGCCTACGGTTCGCCAACTGAGCGCATCTCTGCCTTGGTTGACCAGTACCTACAGCCCATTGTTAATCAGCTCCCTTCTCATATAAAGGACACCCAGCACTTTCTCTTCCGGCTTTCTACCTTACCCACACCTCTTCCTTCCGACTCAATACTGGTTACCATTGACGTCACGTCCTTGTATACAAACATTCCACACTGGCATGGCCTCAGGGCCATGGAACACTTTCTGGACCAGCGCCCTCCCAATAGCCTTCCCATGACATCCTTCCTCATCAAATTAGCCCACCTTATCCTTAATAATAACTACTTCTCCTTCGAAGGCAACATCTATCACCAAACCTGCGGAACTGCCATGGGTACCCGCATGGCCCCCTCTTATGCTAATCTGTTCATGGGCCGGCTGGAACAGACATTTCTGGAGGAATTCCCTCTCAAACCCTCATTTGGCTTCGTTTCATTGATGACATATTTATGATTTGGACGCATGGAGAAAATGAACTGCTAAATTTCCTGAACCATCTCAATAACTTTAGCATGCTGAAATTCACTTGGTCCTACTCCCACACCAAGGCCACATTCTTGGATGTTGATTTGTCCCTATCCAATGGCTATCTCAACTCTTCAGTTCACATCAAACCAACCAATCTTCAACAGTATCTCCATTTCGACAGTTGCCACCCATACCACACCAAACGTTCACTCCCCTACAGTCTTGGCATTCGAGGTAGTCGCATATGCTCTAACCAACAGTCTCTCATGGATTATTCAAACAGTATTTCAGAAGCATTAATATCTCGGAACTACCCTCCAGCTTTGGTTAACAAACAGCTTTCACGTGCCACATCACAACTGAATCAGCCAATCAATCATCCCAGACCCGCAAAAACCAACCACAATCCAGTCTTGGTCACACAGTACTACCCAGGCCTCGAATCCATCAACAGAGTCCTCCGGCAGGGCTATGATTTCTTACAAACATGCCCTGAAATGAGATCCATTCTTCCTAAAATCCTCCCTGCCCCTCCTAGAACTTGTTTCAGCAGACCTCCTAACCTCAGCGAACTTCTAGTCCACAAACACAGTCTTCCTCTTCCTAACAGTCAACCCCAAGGCTCTTTCCCATGTAATAGACCACGCTGCAAGATGTGTGACATACACCATGCTTCCACCACTTTCATCAACCCGGTCACAGGGGAAAGCTTCCCTATCATAGGACACGCCACCTGTGAAACCACGCATGTAATATACCAGTTAACATGCAACCACTGCCTGGCTTCATATATAGGTTTGACCACAAATGCACTCTCCATAAGAATGAATGGCCACCGTCAGACGGTATTCACACAGAACCCAAAGCACCCAGTTGCTGCCCATGCCATAACCCACGACTTGAATAATTTCAACTCTTGTTACACAGTCCGTGCTATCAGAGTTCTCCCTAATAGCAGCAGTTTCTCTGAACTCAGAAGGTGGGAACTTGCCTACCAGTACAAACTTGGCACTAGGCAACCACCTGGTCTCAACCTAAGATAATACCCGGTCACTTTTTTTTTTCTCCCTCTCCTTTCCACTACCTATATTGAACCACCACTAACCTGAGGTGATGTTTAATTCATAATTATTATTATTATATATATATTTATTTTATTTGTATAATATTTTAATTTTTTCAATATATATTATATTTTGATCTTCCTACCAACCAGAAATTAGTTTGGATATTAATTTTTGCTCGGGTATGAGCTCTGATTCACTGCCCCTCTACTTTTCCGATGTTTGAATTTACCCCCACCATTTTGTCGACCGGCGGTCTTTCCGTGAGGCAGTCTCCGGGTGCACCCACCTCTCATAATGTTCTCTTGTTGAAGAAGGGTTTTTTCCCGAAAATTACTTTATTATTTGTGTTTGTGTCTTTTCTGTGTGTTCGCGCCCCACATCCATCATCTAAAGGTAAGTGGTGGCTCATTTCCCTATCCTAATTTGATTCCTTTCCGCTACTTAGCGTCTTTTTTTCATTGTTATTATATATATAGATAGATAGATAGATAGATAGGACATTGTATAGGATAAAAAACCACCGCTTACCAAAGAAGGAGGATTACAGCGGCATTGGTACACGAAAAAAACACAAACACACAAAGAATATAATTTTCGAGCATGGCTCGCAAGCGCTGTTAGTTGGCTGCCGCCGCTTGCGTGCAGCCATGTCACTTCTACTGAGGAAGAGCCATGCTCGAAAATTCTATTCTTTGTGTTTTTGTGTTTTTTTCGTGTACCAACGCCGCTGGAATCCCCTTCTTTGGTAAGCGGTGGTTTTTATCCTATCCAATGTTCAATATATAATATATATATATATATATATTTAGGAAACAAAGGCGCTAAAAGCAGATATATTGAACATTGGATCGGATAAAAAAAACCACCGCTTACCAAAGAAGGGGATTCCTGCAGCGATGGTATCTATCTATATATATATATATATAGACTGTTAGGAAACAAAGGTGCTAAACGCAGATATATTTAAGATTAGGATAGGATAAAAAACCAAAGAAGGGGATTCCTGCGGCTTTGGTACACGAAAAAAACAACGAACGCACAAAGAATAGAATTTTCGAGCATAGTTCTTCCTCAGTAGAATTGAGATGGCTGCACGCAAGCGCTGCCGGCAGCCAACTGCATGAGCCACAATGTCGGTGGCTCATGGTGCGGGGAAAAACAACATGGCAGGAAGTGAGGGTGGGTGTAGAAGAGCACAGGCTGGAAAACGATGATGAATAGCAAGTATAAAGCAAAACTGTACACAAGGACCCATCGCAGAAGGGCAGTATACCTCAGTTAATGGTTCCAAAAGCCCACCAAGTAATGGACACATGTGCAAACTGAAAAAATCAGAAATTTTAAGTTAAAACTAAAAATAAGCAAAATTTGAAGTCACAATCTATAAATCTATGAGAGAAGGTGGAAGTGAGGGCGATGGATGGGAGAAAAATTGGTGCTATCTTAAATTTAGACCTGGAGATTGTCTGGTCCCCAGTTGGTACTGATAGGCCAGTTCTCACCTTCTAAGTTCTGAAATACTAGGTAACGATGAAAGGAAAGAAATGCCGCAAGGCAATATTTATATGGAAAGGACAGATAAAATACACCCAACACTCACCAAAGTTTAAAGGGAGGAGGGCAGCAGCAACACAAAACAACACACAAACAAGAAAATATAATATTTCAATTTAACAGAATGTAAGTATTGTATTTTCTTTGTTTGTGTGATGTTTTGTGTTGCTGCTGCCCCTCCCTTCAACTTTGGCGAGTGTTGGGTGTATTTTCTTTCCTTATATATATATATATATATATATATGTATAAAACAAAGAGCGAATAATGCTTTAAGGCAATAAAACTAAGGATGGATAGGGAAATATGACCCAACACTCACCAAGATGAAGGTGGCTGGGACGACGTACACAAAAACAACACAAAAATGCGTAATATTTCAGCATCAGCCTTGTTCGTGCGGAAGTAAGAAGTGAGACACCAGGCGGAGTCAGATGTGTACACAGGGACCGCCATCCAGTGAGTGGTGTTCCCGGCACAGATGATAGTATTGGAGGAGGGAGAGGGAAGCTCAAATATTGGATCGATAATCGATATTGTAGACGGTATAATATCACTGAAAGTGTAGACCAACATAACAACTGAGGGCACATATATACAACAATTTTGAAAAACTATATGTAAAAATAAAATATCAGAAATATAAATATTAAAGATAATTAGTGCTGGGTCTGGAAGGAGGAATTTATTGGAGATTAAGGCCTGGAGCCACCTTCATCCTTGGTAAGCGTTGGGTCATATTTCCCTATCCATCCTTAGTTTTATATATAAATATATATAAAACAGATTCTCATGAAATTCACGTGCTATTTGATCAACAAATTTTGAATATCTTCTTAATACAATTTTCTCACACAAAGTGTTATACCTCATTTTGACTGTAATTCAATTCTGCAGTGTTGTAAATGAAGAGAACAAAATTTATTATGAAATAAGAAAAACACCCTCTATAGCAATGTGTCGACTTCTTGTTTCAATTGTACTTTACTTTCTAATGTGTTTTTTTGACCTGAAACTACCAGAAAACTAAGAGGGTTTTGCTGATGATTTACTATATGCTCACAGCTCTTTTACCTAATTTAGATGATATGACAGCAAAATTAAGGTTACATTACAAAATATCTTTTATAATGAAACAGATACCATTCCATACCATTCGCAAAATCGTATGGATTAAACTCAATATACCAAGGAAAAAATTTGTGGTAAGTGCCTTCTGCTGTCCACCTAATGTCGACATAACATATGCTGAGGTATTAAGAAATAAGGTAAATAACATAGCTCATTATTTTCAGGATCGTGCAATACTAGTAGGTGACTTCAACTTGTCTTATATCAACTGGAGAAATTATTTTCACATTACTGCTGGTAGGAACAAGACAAATTGAGAAATAATTCTCAACCTCTTCTCAGATCAACAGTGGTGTTTTGATCTCATCATTATAAATTGGCCAGAATTATTTGCAGACATTTTAATGACAATAGGAATAAGCGATAAGAGAAGTGGCATTAACTTATACATTTAGTCAGGAAAACCATGGGTATATGCAAGAAAGGAAAATCA
>JARYHS010008075.1:94151741-94206667 GCA_031002005.1 Vandiemenella viatica | reverse complement strand
GTTTGACGAAGATTTAATAACATGTTTACTTTGTTTATTCTGCCTGAAACAATCTCTCAGTTTGTTATTATTATAAATATACTTTACTGCATCAAAAAGTTGAGAAATAGCGATATAGTCACGTAACCAAAATCGATCATTGATCTTCTGAGGATTTCAATGATTTAGGTGAGTTTGCAAGTTGTTTACTATTATTAACAGTCTATTTAGAGTTTGTATTATATGCTGAATTACTTTCTTGATTTTAAATCGCCATATTTTCGCCAGTGATCTGCAGTATCGGCTTCTGTATGACTCCTGTCTCCCAAATCCTGTAGTGATAAGGTGAACAATTTTACAATTCTGATGTACTTACACCATCCCCTATGCCATATAGCCAAGAAAAGTAGAATTTAGACAAATTCTAAGGTGCTTACAAGCAGAAGCCAAACTACCAAAATTTCATAATGGATTTAGGCTAGGGCATTCTTGAACAGAAAATATACCTGTTATAAATAGAACTATAGAGAAAAAAAGGGAATATATGACTTCAAGAAGGCTTCTAACAAAGTAGACAGAAAACTGTTGTGAGAAATCCCTCATAGGAATGGATATCGAAAACATATTACAGAATCAGTAAAGAGTTTATATTTTAATACAAAGATTTTCCTAGAAAAAGGAAGAAACAGCAAATGTTAACAATTACGCAAGGTGTTTGACAAGGGTGCAGTTTTCCCCCAGCACATTTTTAAAATATATCCGAATGATGCCATTAATACGAGTGACATACAGAAAAAAAGGTTACAAGTGCTCTGAATAGCACAGGAAAGTTTTTTATTCATTGTTTGGCATACCTGCATGGAGGTGGGTCTGTAACAGTTAAACAAAGCCCCACTCCAATTCAGTCTGTTGAGATATGTCGTCAGAGAAGTAGCTCCCATCAACCTCTGCAGGGACCGTTTGCTTCACCTACCACTGATGTGAGATTTGCTCGGTCATCAAATTCCTCACTTGCGGCAAGAATCCGCGGCCGAAATCGGCAGCTTGAGGAAACTACGTCAGCACATTTACAAATGTGTTAGGTTGTTTAAGGAAGGTCCCACTGACACACATGATGAAGAAAGGAGTGGGAGGCCGTCCCATGTTTCAGAAGATCTTCTGAAGGAAATTGATGAAACAATTCGCAGTGATAGTCGTGTGACTATTTACAGCCTTCATGAAATGTTCCCACACTTATCACGTAGTCTCATGGCTGAAATTGTCTCAGAAAAGCTTGATTACAGGAAATTGAGTGCAAGAAGGGTGCCAAAAATGTTAACTCTGGAGCATCGCCAAAATTGCGCCGCACGTGAGTTCCTACAACATTATGAAATGGACGGTGAGGCATTTCTTGACTCAATTGTCACTGGTGATGAAACTTGGGCATGTCACTATACTCCTGAGTCCAAAAGGCAGTCTCAACAATGGCATCATACTCATTCCCCAATGGCCAAAAATTTCAAAGTGCAGTTGTCAGAGAGGAAGATTATGGTATCTGTTTTTTGGGACAGAAAAGGTGTTTTCTCAGTGGATTTCATGGACAAAGGGAGCACCATCAATGATGTCACTTATTGTGAGACCTTAAAAAAATTTAAAAAGATGATTAAAGACAAAAGGAGAGGAATGCTGACTTGTGGTGTTTCCCTCTTTTATGACAATGCCAGACCCCACATGGCTCATGTCACCCAGGACCACCTTGTTTCCTTTGGATGGCATGTTGTGACCCACCCACCCAATTCCTCGGACCTCGTGCCCTTGGACCATCAAAGCAGTTTTTGTGCAGGAAACGTTTTTCCAATTATCAGGAAGTGAAAAAGACAGTGGAAAATTGGCTTTTGGAGGTGGAGCGGAGTGTGTATGAGGAAGGTATACAAAAACTGGTGCCCAGGCTGAAGAAGTGCATCGAACTTGATGACAATTATGTGGAGAAATGAAGACTTGTTTTGTTACATACCCTGAAAATTTAGCTGAAATATATTCATTTTTCGATTTTTAACAGCATCTGTAACATTTTTTTCTTGGCTATCCCTTATATGTGGCAGAATTTATATCTAATGAAGGGTGTAGACTTAGGGTAAGGCATGTCCATGTACTGAAGGTAATAGGGGATACTGAAACTGGATTACTAAGTGTCCATAAATTACAAATATGTTCAGAGAACTACAACCTGAAGATATCCATAAGCAAATAAAAAATAACAGCTTTCTGTGGTCAACACATTATTAGAGTAAAAATAGTTATAAATGGCTACCTGGTTAAACAAGTTTCACGCTATAACTATCTTGGTTTTGACAATACCTATAGTGTAACCAAAGATATCGGTAATAAAGTGAACAAGTATCAGATGACGTGTGGAATGATAGCTAAAAACCTTAAGAAATAGGAACATGCACACACAAAGATGAAAATCTATAAAGTAATGGCAATTCCCATAGTTCTCAATGGAAATGAGTCTTGGGTAATGAAGAGACAAAAGCCACAGATAAACAGCAGTGATGAAGTACCTAAGATCTGTAAAGGGATGCACAAGGGTAGGTCCAATAAGAAATGAGACAATTAGAGAGGAGTTGAAAATATATGTAGTATGTATGACTAGATAGAGGAACACAGGAAAAACTGGAGAAACAAACAGTATAAAATGGATGATGCACAATTACCAAAAAGAGTAAACCAACATAGACCTAAAGGTAGAAGCAGTACGGTAGACCAAGGAAGAAACGAGAAGAGTCTCTTAAACCAGAACAGGTCAATAGGCCTAATTATTGAATGGGAATAATAATAATATAAATATTAAAGGAAAGAGAAATTAACCCAACACATACCAAAGTAGATGGCTGTGACAAGAGAAAACACATAAAGCGGACACACATAAAGTGGACACACACAAAATGGAAACACGTAAAGCAGACACATGTAAAGCGGACACACAAATACAATATTTCGGTATTAACCTGCTTCATGTAACAGCGAATGAATCATCTGGTTCTGGATGTGTGTGCACTCAGAACGTCATCCCACGATAATGTAAAGACAAGATCAAAAGGTCATATGGTATTCATAAGAGTTTTTATAACAAAAAGTGCTAATCTAAAATTTGGCCACTGTCTATATCAGGAACAATCGTATCATTTGCTTGGAGATATTTTGGGAAATCATGGAAAACTGAAACTAGGCCGAATAGATTTGAACCTGTGCCCTTTCAACAACCAGGTCTCAATTGTGTGTATTACGAGGGTCGTCTCAAGGGTAAGTTACACTTAAAAAAAAAAAAAATAACGCCCAGAATTTGTTTAAAAGGTTATATTTGTGAAACTACATATATTAGTTATTTTTCTACATAATCTCCTTGAATTTCAATACATTTTTGGTATCGTGGTAAAAGTTTTTTTTAATCCAGTGTCATACCATTCTGCCACCAAACTGGTTAGCCATGTCTGAACTTCTTCTTTGAGAGTTTCTTCGTTTGCGAAGCGTCTTCCCCCAAGGTGTTGTTTCAGCTGTGGAAACAGATGAAAGTCGTTTGGAGCGAGATCAGGGGAGTATGGTGGGTGTCCGAAAACATCCCATCGAAACTCTTCAAGCAGGTCTTGAGTTTGACGAGCAGAGTGTGGACGAGCGTTGTCGTGGAACAAAAACACTGTTTTCATCAACTTTCCCCTCTTTCGGTTCTGGATCGCCCTCCTGAGTTTCTTTAACACCTCACAATAGCGTTCAGCTGTTATCGTTGTCCCACGTGGCAGGTAGTCGATCAGCAATACCCCCTTCGAATCCCAGAAGACTGTCGCCATAACCTTCCCAGCTGATTCCACAACTATCGCCTTTTTTGGAGTTTGCTCGTCCTTCCCTTTCCACACCATGCTTTGTCTTTTGGTTTCAGGCATCCAGTGATGGATCCAAGTTTCATCCCCGGTCACAATTCGGTCGAATAGGCCATCTCCTTCATCCTCAAAAAAACTGCAGAAATTGAAGAGCAGCGTCAACTCTCTGCTCTTTGTGGTGGTCTGAAAGGAGCCGTGGAACCCACCTTGCACACACTTTGGACAGATCATCAGAAATGATTCTGTGAAGCGATGCACGGCTAATTTCAACATTAGGAGGGAGTTGTGAATGAATGTCGTCGAGCGTAAGGCGACGATTGGCGTCGACGACTCTTCAACTTCTTCGACAATGTTCGGGGCCCGTGAAGTGGATGGGCGGCCGTTTCATTGTTCGTCGCGTGTTGTTGTCCTGCCTTCAATAAATGATTGGCGCCAACGAGAAACCATTGGCCTCGACATAACGTTTTCACCGTACACACTGCACAACTCATGTTGAATTTCAGTTGCATTTTTATTTTTTGCCGTTAAAAAACGAATCACACTGCGTACTTCGCAATTGGTGGTAGGAGTAAGTGGTAGCTCCATAGTGGCTTGATCGCAACTGACAAATGAGTCATGGCGGCCTCTTAGGAATTTTACAGTGCTGCCACCACACCCGGACGAAAGTTCCCTGCGAATCCCAGACATCTCCTGCCAACTGCGCGGATATAAAAAAGTAGTGTAACTTACTTTTGAGTAAAGCCTCGTAGAATGACTATTATATATTAAGGAACATTTTAATAAGTAAAAATGGCAACACAATGAGTGTGGAACTTCTACAACACTAGAAATAGGGACAATAAAGATTTTTTAGATGCAACTACAGTAAAAATCAAAATACCAGTACAAACTATTTCTATTTATTACCTTTGTAAGCTACCTTAGAATTTGGTATATTCTAAAAACAAGTTTGTTTACAGTAGAACAGGTATAGGTGAAAGACCCAATACCGCAGACTTACAGCCATTTAAGCAGCTAAGTAAAGCCACAAAGTTAACTAAATGGTCAATACAGATACTAAACCAACCTTTAAATAGCAAATCACAGTTCTAAACTTACCAAAACAGCTGTAGAAAAATATAATCGATTACAGTAAATGCAATATTTTGGTAACGATGTAATTTCACCAGAACACAACACTTTAAGAGTATTTCATAATAAAAAAAAACCTAAAGTTAATAAACCTTGTTCTAAAGAAAACGTAATAAAGAGTTTAAAGTCATTAAAAGTCTAAAAAGGCGGTAATATAATTTATCACGTAAATTTGCACCATTAACTTCATGAAACCATGTGTTTGAAGCAATATTAGAAGTCAGCTGTTAGTGTTAGACTAACTTAACAGACTTCACATAACATACTAAAATTCTAGAAAGACTTATACAGTTAGACAGTTTAAAGAATGTTTTCAAATAAAAGGCGTTAAAGTCTCCTCATGGTCACAGAAACTTTTAATTATTGCAAGCCAGCCACATAAATTTGATAAAAGTAAATGAAATAGGAACTTTAAAACCAAATTTGGTAAGAATCCTAGAGTAACCGATAGTAGGGTAATCATAATAAGAGAAAATAGTGAATTTTTGGCTTATGGCTGCTATTTTAGGATAGTACCCAGAAATAGGATATTTTAGGAAATTAATTACAAAGCAAATACAGCAGCTACAGGTGAGATTAAACACTTTTTGAGCAGTTGAAAACCTGGAGAATTGTTTAAAATATGTTTTAAAACCAACAGGATAACATTTCCGCACTCGAAAATTCGTTATGCTGTCATAGACAGCATGGTTAAGCCTTTTTTATATATAGATGAAGAAACGGAAATGTTTGGTATTAAACAAAAGCTAATGTTATTTAGAAACCGTCCGAGCTTGGTTTTAACTCTCTAGTCCCTAAGCTGATGAAGTTATTAACAATTGTGTCATATTATTTAAAATCACTTAAACTTACTATTTATGAAAAATCTGTTAAGCCCACAGAAAATTTCATGAGGATATACAATGTTAGGTACACGAAAATCTATCTACTGATAGATTTTCAGAACACTAGAAACAGTATTAGCTGAAATCAGAAAACTATTCTGTGCAGTTAGTGTGACCCTACACCAAGGCCTTATGGGCACATAAATAGGATGGGCTGAGCAGGCATCTTAAGCTTTTTAGTCAGTTGTTTGGTGCCTCTCCATGCATGAAGGTCAGATATGGATGTAGTGCTTTGAGCAGGCAGGAGGAAGCTAGCTCATGTGGGACATGCGTTGGGGCAGCCATCTTTGATTTTAGTAGAGCAGTGAACTCGAGCAACCAACAATATGCCTTTCAATTTGCATACTGGGTTAGGTTTTATCTGGTTGAATTTCATTTCTTGCAATCATTTTATTTGGTGAAGAAGTTTCCAACTAGTCATCAACTGTAATGTACATGTAATTTATTGCTAAGAATGTAGTGAATTTTGACTTTAATACAATAGCAGTGACTTTATTTCCGGATGTTAACCTAACTTTTCCTTGCTTGAGGTTTAAATCATGACAAGTGGCAGCCGTTTTAAGTTCTTACAGTTGATTATCCAGTGAATACAGACTACACAGTTAGAGTTAAGGTGATAAGTCGATATTGCAACCCCGGTATCAGGCTAGTCCCTTACTCCTTCAAGTGAAACAGAACTGTAAGAAGTATTTTTTTTTTTTTTTTTTTTTTTTTTTGTGGCATCAGTTCATCAGTTTCTTGACTGGTTTGATGCAATCCTCCATTCCCTCCAATCTTGTGCTAACCTCTTCATCTCAACATACTCCTTACAAATTACCTCCTCAATTATCTGTTTTATATATTTTAATCTCCATCTTCCTCTACAGTTCTTATCTTTGACTGTTCCCACGACTAATAAATTAACCAATCCTGCATGTCTCATAATATGACCCACCATCCTGTCTTTCTGTAAGACTTGTCCATAAACTTATTTCCTCACCCATCATTTCCAAAATACATTCGTTTCGTACTTTATCTGACCACTTAATTTTTAGCATCTTTCTATAACATCACATTTCAAATGTTTCAACTTTCCTTATTTATGTTATTACTAAAGTCTATGCTTCATTATGATAAAGTGCTGTGCTCCACACAGAGTTTAAAAAAAATTCTTTATAAGTCCTATATTCATATTTAAACTAAATTATGTCTTTTTCGTGAAGGCTAGTACTATTAAACTTTTAACATCATTCCTGCTTCGACCATCATTTGTAATTTTACTTTCCAAGTAGCAGAATTCGCTTACTTCTCCTATTGCATCTGATCCTATTTGGATATTCAGTCAACTATTATTGGTATTATTACTGCTACATTTCATCACTTTTGTCTTGCTTTGGTTTATATTTAGTTTAAAATATTCATTCAGTATACTGATCATGACATTCAGTAACTTCTAAATATCATCAGCCTGTTCTGCTAACAAGACAATGTCATCAGCAAATCATAGCATACTGAACACTTATGCCAATGCAAAATTTCTTTCACTTCCTTTATTGCTTCCTCTACATACAAATTAAATGTTAATGGGCATAGACCACAACCTTGTCTCATACCCTTTCTAACTAATACATGTCTCCCCTGATTCCCTACTTTTACTACAACCACTTCATTCTTATATATACATATATATATATATATATATATATATATTATAAAGTAATCTATATAGAAAGGATTGGTAAAATATACCCACTCACCAAATTGAAAGGAGGAGGGCAGCAGCAACACAAAACAATACACAAACACAGAAAATAAAATATTTCGGGTTAAACCCTTTGTCAAGTTAAAACAAGTAAATGGCTGCATTGACCGCAAGGCTTGCGTGATCCCAGCCACTTACTTTTAACTTGACAAAGGGTTTAACCCAAAATATTGTATTTTCTGTGTTTGTGCATGTTTTGTGTTGCTGCTGCCCTCCTCCGTTCAAGTTGTTGGGTGTATTTTATCAATCCTTTCCATATAAATATTGCCTCGCGAGAGGTCTTTCTTTCCATTGCTACCGATGTTATAAAGTAATCTTCTACTTTGATATTTTATGCCAGACTTCCTTAAAGTTTTATACATCTTATCCCACCTAACATTATCAAAAGCTTTTCCTTAATCAACAAATGCAATAGAAGTCTCTTTGTTTTTCTTGATCCGCCCTTCAATTATTAATCTTACAGCCAGGATTGCTTCACCACGGTTTTTCCTAATCTCAAACTGATCTTCACCTACTGTCTCTTCTACTACACTTTTTTTACTTTTTTTTGTATTTATTGCTTTACGCCTAATTGACATCAATGTCATTAGAGGCGAAATGGGACAGGAGACAAGGAATGGGAAGGAATTCGGCCATAGCCTTCTGAAGCAAGCATCCCAGCATTTCCCTGGAGTGGTTTGGGGAAACCATGGAAAACCCACATTTGGGTGTCGGACAGGGGATTTGAACCGGTGTCCTCCCGAATGCAAGGCCAAAGCGTTAACCACTCACTCACTACACTCGATTTTCCATTTTTCTGCATATTATTCTAATCATTAATTTTGAAGCATGTGATGTTAGACTCATGGTGCGATAATTCTCATATTTGTTGGCTTGTACTTTCTTCAGAAGTGTGAATATGATACTTTCATTAAAATCAGTTGGAATTTCTCCTTTTTCATAACTTTTTGATAACAGGTTGAATAATCTTTGGATTCATTCTTTTCCTAGAGATTTCAGAAGTTTTGCAGGGATCTCATAAATTCCAACTCCCTTAATTTATTTCAAGTCATTTAAAGCTCAATCAAATTTTGTTCTCAAAACAGGATCACCTAAGTCATCTATGCCAACATCGCCTTGCTTTTCCATTACACTTTTGTTCAAATCATCCCCATCATACAATTTCTTTATGTATTCCTTTCTCCTCCTGGGCATGGTTAATAGTCTAGTACTCGATTCCCCAATCTCTGTTTGATCATGATATAATCTAGCTAATATCTACCTGTTTTGTATGGGTGTTTCCCTACTGTCTTCATTATTACAAATCCTACACCAGTAACTCCACTGACAGTTTATGAGCTAATTATCCTGTATTCCCCAGACCAGAAATCCTGTGCATCCTTCCTCTTAATCTCACTAGTCACAATATCATATATTTTAAGTCATTCTACCACCCATTTTAAGTTTTCTATTTTACCTGCCATATTCAGACTTCCAATATTCCACGCTCTGACTTGTAGAATGTTTCTAACCATTCTGATGACTCCTCCCTGAGCTGTACCAACCCATAGATCTGATTGGGGGACTATTTTACCTCCGGAAAATTTTACCCAGAAAGAAGCAATCATACTATATGTAATTTGAGAGGATTACATTTTCTCAGGCTTCCTGTTGTCTTCTGCATGCATGCCGTTTATCATTTCTGATTCATCTGCCTTTAGTACAAGAGGGTGCCCTAGACCACTTCCCATTCTTTCACCCTCCTTTAGGCAGCTGTTGGCAAGTAGTGAGTGACTTCTTATACTGGGAATCTTCCAGTCGCCAGAGCTTTATCCATACAAACGGGTTGTACTACGTGAAGGAGAAGTTGACATTTGGTTTGAAGAGACTAATATAGTTTATCCAAAACCCTACACCCCATAATGTATGTAAGAGAAGCATTAACAATCTGCTTCTGGAAAAAACTATGCTTAAATATAATGAATTGTTTCAAATTTGCAAATAAAATTGCATCATGATGATGACCTCCATTTATACTTGATATGTTGGAAGTTATATAGTTCAATGTTCATTGATGTGTAACATTCAGATGAAGGTAAGTTTAAACTGGTACACCATTGTGCTTCTGAAATAAAAAACATTTCATTTCATTCCTACTGTGACACAATCATGTTTGGAATCTACCTGCATCTTTTCCTCCAAATTACTAATACTTAAACACAAATTTGTTATACAGAACAGGAAAAATTCAAGTATTTAAAAGATTCTAATTCATAATATGCAGAATAATTCCTAAGAAGAAAGGTACATATACAATTTATAGAAGCATTCAGTAAGGAAGATGCTCTAAAAGAACAGCTAGAAACAACATCTGCAGATTAACAGATAAAGGTATAGCTAAACATTTTCAATAAAAATCCGTCTTCTAACAACTGTTTTTTATTGACTTGTATCTACCAGACGCGTTTCGCCCTTGTGGAGTGGGGCATCGTCAGTGGCTATAAATAATTATATAAATTATGTACATATGTTCATGCTTTAAAATTTTAACGTCTGTATGTTCAATCTGCTATAATTATTCTATACATTGTTTTATAGTATCCGTGTTCAAACATAAATTCACTTCTTTATACTAAATTATCTCTATGGTTACAATCTTTATGTACATAAACTCTACTTACTAAAAATTGTTGCAGCTAGCACATGTCAGTCTGGAACAGCACCTTCCGCAATTTTCTGCACCGTTGTTTCTTGCTACACTTTAGCACCTTCCGCAATTTTCTGCACCGTTGTTTCTTGCTACACTTTAGCATTATTGCTCAATGTATAATTTGGTGTTAAACTGCACTTTTTAACTACATCAACTAGTTATTGTGTATACAGCGATGTGTTTATTATGTATGTACAGTGGTACCAACCTATTTCTGTTGATTATAGCTTTGTCCAGTCTTTGTTAATTTATATCTTTTTTTTGTGATTATCTTATCTAATATTTGTGATTTGTGAGTAATTGTGTTGGTTTTCATGTGTTTTGGTGTTTTCTATTGCTTTGTATAGTGTTTTGTTTGTTAAATTTGTGAATTCATTTAGGACCGTTTTTCCCTGTGTGATGGCTTTATGAATTTGATAACTTTCTTGCACTGTTAATAATTGTTTCTTGTGGTTGTTGATTTTTAGAATTTTCATATCTGTTTGTATAGTTGTGGGTGGGTGATTGTTATCTAATAAATGCTCGGCATATGTGGAATGGTTTGTGCATTTTATGGCTCTGATGTGTTCTTTGTACCTAGTATTGAAGTTCCTAGCTGTTTGACCTATATATATTGCTTGGCACTGTTGGCAAGTCAGTTGGTATATTCCTGACTGTTGGAATTGGTCAGTTTCAGTGTTGGTTTTTAGATGGTTATGTAGTGTGTTATTTGTTCTAAGTGCTATTGAAATTGCGGAAGGTGCTAAAGTGTAGCAAGAAACAACGGTGCAGAAAATTGCGGAAGGTGCTGTTCCAGACTGACATGTGCTAGCTGCAACAATTTTTAGTAAGTAGAGTTTATGTACATAAAGATTGTAACCATAGAGATAATTTAGTATAAAGAAGTGAATTTATGTTTGAACACGGATACTATAAAACAATGTATAGAATAATTATAGCAGATTGAACATACAGACGTTAAAATTTTAAAGCATGAACATATGTAAATAATTAATGTACATAATTTATATAATTATTTATAGCCACTGACGATGCCCCACTCCACAAGGGCGAAACGCGTCTGGTAGATACAAGTCAATAAAAAACAGTTGTTAGAAGACGGATTTTTATTGAAAATATTTATGCAACAACTGCGGAATATGGCCTACAACAAGATTACTGTATAGCTAAACTTTCCATTTATTAAAAAAGTTCTTGAAATGAACCAAATAAAAGGATTTATTGGATATATAATCAGGTTCCAGTACCACCATCTTGTGATTCTAGCTTATGGATCACCTGTTTAATGTTCGTACCAATACTAATAATAAATATGTGTACTATAATAGGGAAGTGAGAAGGTTAAAGAGGTTGGTACGAAAAGAACATAACAGAGTTAAGAGACAGCAGGGTAGTAGGTAATATTTGAAACAACTAAACAAGGACTTAATAACAGCAAAGAAAGTGGCTAAATATGGGTTTATGAAGAGTATTGTCAGTGCAGGAGGACCATTGACTAAGGCATCTAGAAATTTCTATGGCTATATCAGGAAACTGAGGGGAAGGGAGGGTGTAGAGATGCTCATAGATAAGGATGGAGAAGTACTTACTGAGGATTTGAAAAAGGCAGAGATTTTAAGTAACTGGTTTAGTGAGAGCATTAGGGACAATTAATCAGAAACGGGAAGGTCTAATTCGGAGAACGAGCTTAACAATACAATTAGAAATGAAGATACTAAAAAATTTAAAATTCATCCTGAAGAAATCATGAAGGAAATAAGCAAGCTGAAAAAACATAAGGGGGCTGGTGCAGATAATATTACTACAGATATCTTAAAGATAGTCAGATGTGACATTGTACCTTATCTTAAAATATTATTTAAATTGAGTCTGGATACTTGCTGCTTACCACAAGACTGGAAAAGAGCGATAGTAGTACCGGTACATAAAGGGGTGAGAAATAGAGTCGAAAATTACAGGCCAATCAGTTTGACTTCAGTGGTAGGTAAATTAATGGAAATATTGATATGCAACCAAATCAGAAATGTATGTGAGGAACGTAAGTGGTTTTCAAGTAGGCAACATGGGAAATGCGGTATCAAAGGAAGTGGAAGTAAAAATGGGAGTACCGCAGGGTAGCATATTGGGACCATTGCTATTCATTATTCTAATGAATAATTGTGTTGATTGTTTACTATCTGAAATTAGATTGTTTGCAGATGACATAATGCTGTATGAAAGGATCAAAACAATAGAGGACTGTAAACAGTTGCAGGGTGATCTGGACAGGATATCTAGTTGGGTTGGTAAACATGGGATGAAGGTAAATGCAAAGAAGAGTCAGCTAATTAGATACACAAATAAAAAACAAAAGGTTAATAATGAATATAAGGTGGGGAAAGAATTGCTTGCTAAAGACTTGAAATGTAAATATCTTGGCATTACATTTGATAACAAGCTTAACTGGGCAGGACACATTGGACAGGTGGTAGGAAAAGGTTTCAAAATTCTGCACTTGTTGGAGAGAGTGATGAGGGGATGCACGAGAGAAGTAAAGGAATTGGGTTACAAAACTTTGGTCGGACCATTGCTCGAATATGGTAGTGTAGTATGGGACCCACATTTTAAGTATCAAATACAGGAGTTGGAGAAGGTGCAAAGAAGGGCTGCTAGATTTGTTTCTGGGAATTATTGCAGAATGCAATCAGTGACAGATATGATAAAGGAGCTGGAATGGCATTCATTGCAAGACAAGAGGAGGATGAGGAGGGTAATGGGAGTGTACAGGGCGTATACTGGTGATGAGGCATGAAAAGATATTGCAGTAGGTATGAAAAGTAGTTCATGGAAGGGAAAATATGACCATGGCCATAAGCTGGCACTCGATTTCAGGCACAAGGGTATGGGAAGATTTTCTTTTTAGGTAAGGGTGTCAGGGATTGGAATGAGTTACCATGGGGAATGATGAATAACCTACCGAAAACATTAAAGAATTTAAAATTAAAATTTGTAGAGGGTAAATGTAGGTGAGTGTAGGATAGGGGGAAGTTGGGTATGTAGGGAAATTGCCACCGGAGCGTGTGCTCCATTGCAATTGCAATTAAATTAAAATATATTAGCTGATGTGTAACACTCATTAAAGCTATAAAAATAAGATTAATTAACAATAATTGTTCAATTTGTAAGGACCCAAAACTGCTACCGGGCTGAGAGTAGAGTTTGGTACCTTAACTAGCAGTTCACTTGGATTAAAAGTTCTGTGGAATTTTGACGAAATAATTTTAAATTGACCATGGAACTCAACTAAAATGCTTAATGGTCGCCACCAAATTTGTTTAAACCACAAACTTAGAAAAGGTTTTCAGTTTACTATGAAATCACAAAAAAGTTCACTTGGACAAAATTTTGGAGTTTATTTAAAAAGTCACATTTTTCAAAATTAGCATTATACAGTTGAGTAGGCAATCGAACAAACATTTCCAGAAAATTGTAGGTCGTGGAAAGAAATGATACCGACAGACCCTTTTTAAATTTAAAAGTTCTTAGTAGTCATTAAAATCACAGTCTGGTACAAGAACACCCAAAATGGCCGACCCTTATTTCCAGACTAGAGCAGCAAAACCATCCCGCAACAAAACGACTAATGCGGAGTTACTTTACATATCATTCTGGGAGTAAAGACCAAAGATGAAACAATAAAGACAGGAAATACCTCCCCCACCTGCTTATATAGACGGAAGCAGTACCCCACATATATACTGCCGCTTAGAAAAAATATGTGAATGATCCAAATTATAAAAAGCGTTCAAACTTTGACAGTGTATATTCTTATCTTCAAGATGCTTAAAGAATGTTTAGTGAGAAACTTCTAGTGATTCGTTTTAATTTTCGTTTAATTTGCGTAGTGATACCAAGTCTTCTGAAGCCAGTGGGGATTTACCCAAACATTTAAATTCATTCAATTTTTTTAGAAATACTGCTGAATTTCAAATTACCAGAATAAAATTGGTGTCAAAAAGTTCTACAAAAATTCCTGAGTCCAATGGTGTAAATTTTATGAAAATCGATGGAGAGATATGGATTTAACAAAATTAGGCTTTGAAACTGTTTAGAAGTCACTTGGTTTGTCATTAATAATAATTCTTCTTCTATTGGTTTTATCGAAAAAGTGAAGTTATCGGAATTTTCTTTGAATTTAATTACGTGTTATAAAAGTTATTTTATGTCTGAAAGTGGCTTAGTTTACTCACAAATAAATCTGAATGGCTAAATAATCTTTAAAATGTCTATAAAATCTGTTCTACTGCATGGAATGTTATGATATTTAAATATGTGATACTAGATTTTTTGCTATTTTAGAAAATCTACTTTTTATTTCGGGAAATTACTAGGAACCTATGATAAAAAAAGGTTAAAAGTGCATTTATCGAAGTGTTTAAAAATTTATTTATGCTATTTACATGGTCAGAAACTACGAAATTTTAGTGAATTTAGCTTTCTTTTGGATTATTATAATTTTGAAGTTACATTACTTCACTAGAAAGTGTTCAGAAATAGTGAAATGGTCACATAGCAAAATCTGTTTTTTAAAAGTTGGATTATAATGGATTATCTTATTCCAGGTTAGTTAAAAGTTTATTTATTATTATAAAAATTTATTTAGTTATTTTATTAAATGTTAAGTGTCTTTACTGATTTAAAATGCTATATTTTAATGAAATGGGTTGTGGTACCAGCTTCTATATGAAACGTTCCTCCCATAACCTGTGTGTGCAATGAAACCTTATGTTTAAAAGAAAGCTTTCTTCCTCCTTTATATTGAAGCAAGGAAACTAGAATTTACCGAAATTCTAAGGTGCCTACAAATGATAATAAAATATCTTGAAACTTGGAGTTAATGAAACTCATAAAAAAATAAAACTAATTTTTAGATGAATCAAATCATGTGAGGCATGTGCACAAGAAACATATTAACAGCAAATTTGATTTCAAAAACACTTACTAAGATCAACTGAAAAACGGCGGCAGCGGTGAGTACGGCGTACTACTGGGGAAGCTGTCTGGCTCTCTGGGAATGTTAGATTATGTTGTAATGCCAGTAGCTCAGGAGAACTCATCCATGTGGGAGCTGTATCTGAAGAAAACATTAAAATAAATGTAGGAGAAACCAATTTACCAAACTGGTTGCAACTATTTTTATGGAATCAGGAGTTCAAAATAAAAGTTATTTAAATATTGTTTGCTGAGTGCTATTTACAATTAAAGGGAACCAAAAAACCACTACCAATCTATAATAACTACACTGGAAAATAGACACAAATACAGCACATAATGGGGAAAAAATCATTTTTAAAAAGAAATTATAAGGCAGTAAGACAAACATACATATAGTATAATAGTGCTTTCTCTCAAAAAAAAGTACTGGGAATTAATCAATAAAACACCAAAAAAATTTATTATTCATCCAAATTTATTGTATCGCCTTCAAAGTAGGCCCCTTTCAAAATAATATAATTATGCCAACGAATAATCCAATCATTAAAACATTTTTAAATGCTTTTTCGGGATCAACATCAGTTCTCACGGCAAATTCTCTTTTAAATCTTACATCAACTGAAAATGGGTGCTTCGAAGTGGTACTTTGAGTTTTGAAAGAGAAAAAAAATCGGCTGAGCCATATCAGGAGAATATGGTGGTTGTTCAATGGAAGTTGTTGAGTTTTTGGCCAGAAATTCGTTTACAGTGATAGCGTTGTGAGATGGTGTGTTATTTGGTCTTTTTTGACAAATTTACACTCTGAAACACTCAGACAATATTCTTTATTTACCATCTCACTTTCTGGCAAGAATTCTGTGTGCACAACACTGTGATAATCAAAGGAAAAAGTCAATATCGCCTTGACTTTAGACCAACTTTGACGTGGTTTATCGATTTCAGCTCGGTTGTAACACGCCATTCTGAAGCTTGTTGACTGGTTTGCACATCAAACTCGTAAACCCATGTCTTGTCGCCAGTTACAATGCATTTTATGAATGTGGGGTCAAAATAGATTCATTTTAACATGTCTCCAGTGACCATTATGTGACTGAGTTTTTAAGAAAATTCAGGTCTTTTCAGAACTAGTCAAGCGGAAACGTGTTTCATACCCAAACAATCATTTAAATCGTAAAACTGATTCTTGAGACAGAGAAAGTGCAGCAGGTATCACTCTCAAATTTAAATGATGATTTTCAGTCACCATTTCCTTCACTTTAGCAATGTCAATTTCAGTTGAAGACGCTGATGGGCGACCAGAGCAAGACAAATATTTCACCACATCTCGACCACTTTTGAATTCACGGTACCATTCATATGCACATGTTTTTGATAAGCCTTCCATAACTTTTTAGTGATTTTGGTACACGTAATTCCATTAACAATACGAAATTTGAAAACAAATTCTTCGTTTGATAATTTTATCAATTGTAAAAATTGCTAAGACCATTGAGATGAACTGACAACAATGAGCAATGTAAACAAATTAAACAACAGATAGTGCTCAAACTCAGTGTCAGAATACAGGACAGTTGTGCCAGCTTCACGGGAAAAAGAATTTTGATAATCCCTTTAAGTGAGCCTTTTAAATGATCAATTTCCGGTAAGTTCTTGACAGAATATACTCTCACTCTTAATCCATAGTACTTTAGTAAAATTAAACACTAATGTGTAACATAAACTCAAGTATAAAATACAGCAGCATAGCAATAGGGTGGCAGGAAGGGCAAAATGTCAGCTTGATGCCCTTTAAAACAAAATGTCACCCACAAATTGTGTGCTCCAGTTCACATCTACCCCTCCCCTTTTTCCCTATATCCAGCATTGAAGGAGGGCCCCAAATGATGAATTTGGCACGGGCATCAACAGTATAGTTAGGCCACTGATAAAACGTACAATAAATTATTTAAGTTTCACTGCATGGAATAAGGAAGGTAAGGACTTGTAAGGTAATCTAAAATTTTGTAACTTCATAACTAAATTTTTCACAGAGCAACGAGTTCATTTGAATAGCATTGCAGATCAGTTTTAAAGTCATTAGCTTAGATAATTCAAGTCATAAATCATATTAAACAGTTTAAAGTCAAAAAGTAGTTCTAGCATATCTGGTATTTGGATTCAGAATATTTCGTAAAAGAAAATATTGCCCTCATTTCTAGAGCTATTTAGGATTAACTTGTAAAATGAGGAAAGGAACTTTGTAGCTAGAAAATTCTACTAAAGAGATATAAGACATTAAAAGTTGGAAGCCGGAGTAACAAGTTAAGATGCAATCACATATGTAAAATTCTAGAAGCCACAATTTAGAAGAGAGAAAGTTAGTTTATAGCTTAGAGGAAGTGTAATCTTGTCTTACACAGCATACTAAAGTTTGATGAGATTTACTAAAATATAAAGGAGGGTTTTGAAGCATTTTATAAGATTAATAAAATTCTTGACAAATGTAGACCTGACCGGTGAGTAAAATATAAGGCAATTCAGTAAAGGAGAATAGATTTAAAAGAAAGTATAATCCAATACAAACATTCCACAGTTTCATTAAGATCTATAAAGTAGTTGGGTCAAGATACGAGAAAGTAAATTTTTTTGTGATTTCGGAGGCAATTACACAGTTATGATTTGGCTAGGAATGA
This sequence comes from Vandiemenella viatica, assembly GCA_031002005.1. Classification (NCBI taxonomy): domain Eukaryota; kingdom Metazoa; phylum Arthropoda; class Insecta; order Orthoptera; family Morabidae; genus Vandiemenella; species Vandiemenella viatica. Next base: position 94,188,740 of record JARYHS010008075.1, on the reverse strand, counting down.
CATCAACAAAGTGAAGGATTTTGCAAAATTTGATAACAAATTAATTAAGTCAGGTAGCAACAACATAACAGCATATTCAAAGAGGGTTTGGAATAAAGGATCATTCACAATAAGTTTCAGAGCTGTAAGTTAGATCTTTCAAAAGATATCCATTTTCGAAATTAAAATTTGAATAACAATTTTGGTTCAAACTATTAGAAAATAATAAACAAGTGTATCTTAGAATCAAACGAAAGAGAGCAAAATTAGAAGCAAGTTAAGAGTTATTTCAGTTTTGTAACTTTAAAACTTCGGGAGTAATCAATATTTTTATAATTGCACAGAAAATATTTTTTTACAACGAAAGTATGATAGCTACAAATTTTTTTATTAGGATTGACTTTAACATTTATAAGTCTGCCTTACTACTGTAAAAATTTCAGGTGGATTGGAATTTATTAAAGGATTATTTAAGACATCTGATGTCACAAATCAGCTATTGTGGATGGTTACTGTTGTACATGCTGGGAAGGGACTACTTTATAAATACCACCCCCCAGGCTATCCTCGAGGCAGTCACTGGAAATCAATTGAGCAGGACGTTTCTCAGTCGGAGTGGCGCCTAGCGCGGGTAGGCAGGTGACTTCATGGTAAAATGAAATTCGGGGTGCCATCTTTGAAATTTTGTTGTGTGAGAACTTTTCACTTTCCTCATATGACTATAATTCAATTAGGGAGTTTATGAGGGTTGGTCTGGCTTGAAATACTTATCACAACCTGCAGTCAATTTATTTGGTGACAATTTCTGATGCCTGAAAAATTGTTCAAACTTGTAAAATTATTTCTTAAAATTATAGTAATGCCTTGGACTTTGAATTAGAAGCAGTGACTTTTATTTGATGACCCTACCTTTCCATTATTGAGGTTATTTAATATGGTGGTGACCACAAACTGTAGAACAATCTAATTATCCAAGGCGCACAACACGGTTATAGTTGAGGTATTAACTGTTTAGTACAACCCCCACAAAACGTTTAGGCCTTACAGACTATAATTAATTCAAGTGGATTGAACTGTTACTATTGTTTTTGCTTGATTTTCAAATGACAATTTAAATGTACAGTAACAGCACAATTTAAAATTTGTGCTACGTTTAGCAGAATCTAACTAAATGTTTCTGTGCTTAGATGCAACACATCAACCTTAACTACCAGTCATGCCAGTTTCATATAGACCTCAATAAATGATCACAAAAGGTACCAAAACACTCCTGTTTGTGAGCTGATTTTAACCATCACAATTTCTTTTTATTCCAAACCAATTAGGACACAGGAGGAATTCGTTGTTGAAGGTATCAACTGTAAATATCTTGGCATACCTTTTGACAAGAAATTCAAATATGCAGGACACTTTGGGCAGACGACACTTAGGACAACAATCAGTGGATGCAACAGAGAAGTAAAGGGATTGGAATACAAAAACTTTGGTAACTGTAAATATCTTGGCATACCTTTTTAACAAGAAATTCAAATATGCAGGACACTTTGGGCAGACGATACTTAGGACAACAATCAGTGGATGCAACAGAGAAGTAAGGGGATTGGAATACAAAAACTTTGGTCAGACCACTGCTTCTGAATCTTTGGTAGTATGAGATCCATTTGATGGTATCAAATACATGTTTTGAAGAGGACCTACATACAACTGTGAAATCATCGCTGAATACAATTAGTAATTTAGGCAATCAGTAAGATGAGTTGACAGTCAATAAAAGACAAGAGGAGTGTGATGAGAATGTTACCTTATGGTTTTTATGCCTCATAGACATCAAGGTCAATAGAGGCAGGAAAGGACTGGGGTCAAAGAACATAAAGCAATTTAGTCAGAGCCTCTTAAAGGAATCATGATTTCAAAAATACTATGAAAAATCAACATCTAGATGGTAGAATGGGAAGAGAATGCTGGGATTCTTTAATGCATATAATGAGGCCCTGGACAGAAATTGGTAGAATAATCACACATGAAGCAGGAGGGATGTCCAAAAGCACAAACTAGCACTTGATTTCAGGCATAAGACAGTAGGGATGTCGCCTATCACCTAGACCATTTGGCGGGGGTTCCGGGCGACGATGTGATTACAGCCAACCCCACAAATTTTCTCATTTAATTGCAAGAATAAGGCTCATCACTAAAACATTATGCTACATGTGTTCGTCGTCGTCAGCTGCCATCATCTATGGTAAGTGTTGGGTTTTATTATATACTAGCTAGTGACGGGTATACCAGAGTGATGACAGAACCAGCTCCTTTGTCATGGCATCAACTTTCTCAGATGTAATTCATGCAAAAAATTCTCACTGAATATTGATTGCATTTTGAACAATAATTAGCCAATGGACCCAGGAGTAGAAAGTGAAAAATTTATTTTGATGCAATATTAAAAATCTGGGAAATTAAGTAAGGTGTCACCATATTGGTATCAATTTTAAAGTAAGATACTTCTCACAGATTAACTGTTTGCAGCTATCATAATTTTTGAATTAAAATTATTTGAAATTGATATTCATTATAAGTAATTTAACCTAATTCTAAGAATTACAATCCCACTGTATTTACAACATTCTTAACAACGCACTGATTGCAGATATTAAGTAGGTAAAATTCTCCATGTAAATAACTTGAATAGGAGACTTAATTTCATAAGCTCTTTTAAGATAAATAATACAGTGAAAAAAATTATAGGCATCAGCTAGTTTACAAATATAATTGTTGAGTCCATTTTCTGGTGTGTCTTCCTCGGGATCACTTTCCCTGCTGTTTATTAGTTTAAACATAATTGTATCAATTGCTTTTGTATTACTCGATTTTGTCAGTTCACTGTAAATATTTTTATTTAATCCAGCAAAGTGTATCTTACTACAATCATAGGAAAATTTCATCTATGCCACATCAATTCGTCTTGTAAGAAATTTGTTGAGTGTCCAATAATCTGACTCATACAACAGCATTCTATCGCTAGTAACTTTTGGAATTTCATACAAATTTCTTTCCTTGTGCGCCACAAATCTGCCGAAAGAGTTCAATAGATTAACTCAGCAGAACTTCTCTAATTTGAACATTTTTAATTGACATTTCTTCTGGTACCCTGAAGTCTGTATTAAACTAGGGTAAAAATAGCTCCTATAATTCAAATTATTAATTTTTCATTAATTTGAAGAAAATTTGGTGGTATTTAGGAAAAGAAAATATAATTCTCATGTATATTAATTTTTGTTGAAACATATTTTTCTTGAGTGTTAGCTCGTAAGAAGTTTGTCTTTTACAGTAATCATTAACATGGTTGTTCAGAGCATGTAACCCGCCATTCCCCAGTGTCATTGTTTCCAAGAATGTGATGATTCATCAACTGGCAAGCCACTTGCATTGCTGTTTTGTAATCCGGCTGCAATTAAATCAACATTTAATTTAATTGCAATGAAGCATACGCTCCGGTGGCAATTTCCATACACAACCATCTTCCCCCTTTCCTGCACCCACCTACATTTGCCCTCTAAAAATTTTAACTTTAAATTCTTTCGACGTTTTTGGTAAATTACTCATCATTTCCGTTGATAACTTATTCCAATCCCTGACACCCTTACCTAAAAAAGAGAATCTTCCCACACTCTTGTGCATGAAATCAGGTGCCAGCTTGTGGTCATGGTCATCTTTTCCCTTCAATGCATAATTTTCATACCTACACCAATATATTTCCATGCCTCATTGCCACTATACGCCTTGTACATTCACCCTCCTCCTGTCTTGCAATGAATCCCAAGCTCCCTTATTATATCTGTCACTGATTGTATTCTGCGATAATTTCCAGAAACAAATCTAGCAGCCCCTTTTTTGCACCCTCTCCAATTCCTGTATTTGATACTAAAATATGGGTCCCATACTACACTACCATATTCAAGCAATGGTCTGACCAAAGTTTTGTAACCTAATTCCTTTACTTCTCTCGTGAATCCCCTAATCACTCTCTACAACAAGTGCAGAATTTTGAACCCCATCCTACCACCTGTCCAATGTGTCCTGCCCAGTTAAGCTTGTTATCAAATATAACGCCAAGATATTAACATTTCAAGTCTTCAGCAAGCAATTCTTTCCCCACCTTATATTCATTATTAACCTTTTGTTTTTTATTTGTGTATCTAATTAGCTGACTCCTCTTTGCATTTACCTTCATCCCATGTTTACCAACCCAACTAGATATCCTGTCCAGATCACCCTGCAACTGTTTAAAGTCCTCTACTGTTTTGATTCTTTTATATAGCATTATGTCATCTTCAAACAATCTAATTTCAGATAGTAAACAATGAACACAATTATTCATTAGAATAATGAATAGTAATGGTCCCTATACGCTATCCTGCAGCACTCCCATTTTTATTTCCACTTCTTTTGGTACTGTATTTCCTACCCTAACTTTCTGTTGTCTGCTGTTTTGTGTGTGATTTTAAGAGAACATTAGCAATGTACAGTCTGTGCTTGAGTTAGTGTTTCATGTGCAGATTTCTGTGCAATTTTAAGTGCGTTTGTTTATTGATATGTTACATTTAACTGAATCAATATGTTGTTACCCAAACCGAAAGATCAGTACAAGACATTAACATTGGCTGGAAAATTAACTGTAATACATGAAGTTGAAAAAGGAGTCAATGAAAAAAATCACATATTGGAAAAAAAGTTTGGAATTCTGCCAAATTCTCTATCTACATATCTTGAAAACAAGGAAAAATTTTGGACAGCTTTGCTAAGGTAAGTAATAAATACCAAAAAGAGCATGAGCATCTGAAAATCCTGACACTGACAAGTGTGTATGCAAATGGTTCAAACAAGCATGAAGTAAAAAAAATTATTTTAAGTGGACCAATCGTAAGAGCCAGTGGTCTCGGACGTCAAAATGTGAAATTGGTAGAACTGCTCACTAATATCGGCATATTTATACCCAAAATCAGTATATGAAAAAAAACACAACCCTTATAACCACAATTTGTGTGGCAGTTTGGCACAAGCATATGGCACACAAAGGTGAAATGAATGGCATGTGCACTAAGAATAAAAAAATTGGGAATTTGGTTTTGGAGCAAGGCTACAACAGAATTATTATACCCCATCATTGTGTTTGCTCCACCAAGTCCATTGGATTATTTTTATATGGAATATCACTGCTATTAAAAAAGTTAAAATTGTGTGCATCAGCAGCTTCTAATGGAATAAGAACTAAAGAACAATCTTTGATGTGATGCTTTTTTGCATATCTAATGACTAAACACTAGTGTTTTGTTGTGCTATGATCAGTGGACTCGTCAACAATAAGCATAAACTTAGATCTTCACGCAAATTATCAAAACTTTCTTAATCTATAATACGATCAAATATGGCGTAAGTTTTCATCATCAAAAATTTTATTTCTTCTTTAATTTTTGAATCGGGACAAACAGACTGTATCAGTTTCGCTGGGGCTAATTTTATTTGACCTGGAAATTACGAAAGAATTAAGAAGATGTATATACGCTATGGTAGTGGTAGAATACAAAATAATAATAAATATTATTTCTATAAGGCAGTGGAAGATCCAGAGGGGGGGGGGGCTAGGGGGCTCAAGCCCCCCCAAAAGTATATAGGCAGTATGAGACTTTTTTTTTGCTCTACTGATTTTAGGGTGGCATTCTGTCGTTGAACTGCTCCCCTCCATCCTATTTCAGCCCTACCCTTCCCCGACTCAAGGCTCCCCCCCCAAAACAAAGTCCACTGAAGCACCTCTCAAAACAAAGTCCACTCAAGCCCCTACAAAACTGAAATCCTGGATCTGTCACTGCTATGTGCGTCGTTTTTGTTGTTGTTGTTGTTGTTGTTGTTTTTTTTTTTTTTACAAGCCTTTATCTCTTTTTATACCAAACCAATATTGATAAATAATGTATCATTTTAAAGCTTAAGATATCTGCTTTTGTGACATCATATTTTAAGAAACTAATTTTTCTAAATTCGACCCTTAAAGGGCAAATATATCAATATTTTTAAAATGCGGTTTTTTGTGTCACGAGCAATTTATTTCCCAGGATACCCAACCAAAATCAGTGAAAGAAGTATCATTTTCAAGATTAAGATCTCAGTGTTGGTGACATCATATATTAAGAAAGGAATTTTTCATAATTCAACCCTTAAAGAGCAAAAGCATCAATATTTCTACATAACGTTTTTGTGTCACAAAACCATTTATCTCCCGTGATATCTAACCAATATAAATAAATGAGTTAGCATTTTAACGGTTAAGGTCTCCACTTTGGTTACATGATATTTTAAGAAAGGAATTTTTTGGAATCTGACGATTAAAGGGCAAAAGTATTATAATTTATTTATCTTCCTTGATATCTAACTGAAATCAAGATATGAGGTATTATTTTAGAGATTAAGGTCTCCGCATTAGTCAAATCATATTTAAGAAAGTTATTTTTCGTAATTTGAGCCTTAAAGGATAAAAGTATCAAAATTTCTACAGTGCATTTTTGTGTTACGTGCCGTTTATCTCCCTTCTTATCTAACCGGTATAGATAAATGAGGTATCGTTTTAAAGATTAAGTTCTCCGCAAGTGTCACATGATATTTTAAGAATGGAATTTTTCAGAATGTGACCCTTAAAGGACAAAAGTACAATTATTTCCATTAAGCATTTTTTATCATGAGTCCTTTATCTCCCGTGATTCCTAACCAAAATCAATAAATGAGGTATCATTTAAATGATTAAGGTCTCCACTCATAAATTACAAATGAAATTTTTAGGAATTTGACTCTCGAAGAACAAAATTATTAACTGCGAAAGTCATGCGTATGAGTCACTTCAGAGCCAAGTTGCTAGAGAGCAACATCACATATCACAAAGGTATTAATAAACTGGTTCACTGGCATCAACTTTTGTTACGTACCTATTACATTAAACAAATAAACAAATGAGACTTCTTCTTTTATCCTATTAGAAACCACCAACCTTACTATTCATAATATTCATGAAATTTTCGCATGGGTCATCTAGTATAACAATGTAAGTACTGGTACTTAGTAAAAAATAATGAAATATTTTTACCATATTAATTCGTATATTAGGTTTTGAGTTTTTGTCACAGTAAATTATAATGTCTTTGTGATTTTATATTCTTTTATTATACTAAAAGTGCTTCTGAAAAACTGTGTTTCTTAAGAGTGTCTTTTCTTGAAGTAATATTAATATCCTTATTACAACTCTTACAGTAGGCATAGTTTGCACTTTTACGATTTATTTACATCCAATCTGAAAATTCTTATTCCCATTATCTTCTATAAAATTGTAAGTATTTTTTTGTCTATTTACACTCATGCTTGTACTTGGTACTTCGTCCGATGACATTTTGACTTAGTAACTGGAAGAAAGTTTCTTTGCTAAATGATGAAAACTAATGAACAATAAAATCTGAATTCTTGTTTATACAGACAACTAAATTAGCTCAGGAATCCCCTAAACATGTCAAAAATATAGGGCACATTGTTATTCCCAAAATATATCGGGAACATATTACAATAGTTAACTACTTATCATATAATCAATCAAGAAATTCCCAGTAATACATAAACAAAAAAGGTTTCCAATGTGAAAACGTAAAAGCGGGAAAAAAATTCGGGAAAGTTTCCTTGTATTTTCAGAAATCATTGCCATTTTTTTATGTTTAAGTATTTCTGTAGGACACAACCCACATTGCTAGAAATACCAAAAAAACGGTAAGTTCAAGAACCCTGGTAAGAGCCAAAGCTGAAGAGTTTGCTTCCAGTTTAGGCAAAACTGAATTTAGAGCAAGTAGTGGTCATTTGGACAAATTTAAGGAGAGGGACAGGATAACCTTCAAAAATATTAGTGGTTAAAGCTGGGGAGTTGATGAACTTGCAGAAAATTTTTGGCAAGATAATGTCTTAGATATTATAAAGGAGACTCCTGCAAAAGATATTTTTAATGTTGACAACACTGGGTTGTCTATTAAATGTACTACAGACAAAACTTACTTTTAAATGTTAACACTGCAGAGAAAGAAAGTACTGTACAGAGACAGTAACACTTTTGATTAGATCTAATCTGGATGGCTCAGAAAAACTACCATTGCTCATGATAGGAAAGTCTGCTTTGCCTGATAGTTTCAAAAAAGTAAAAATAAAACCATTGGAGTAAAAACTAACAAAAAGGTTCCAATGATAAGCAAGAATTTTTGTAATTGTACATTGGTTTAAAAAGCAAAACAGAACAATTTTGTTACTTACTGGCGATTGCACAGGTCGTAACACCACACTCCTAATGGACAATGTGAAATATGACATCTGTTCCGCAACCACTCAATGGATCAAGGCATAATTAAAAACTTCATACTTTTTTTTATAGGTGCTTTGAAGTGCAAAATATTCTTTCTGAGAACTACCTAGACAAAAACTATAAAATGAAGATTAACGTCTTAGAAGCTGCAAGAAAGTGTAACAATACATGGGAAAAGTGACTCAAAAAAATTGTTAACCGTTTTCATAAAGCAGGTTTTAAGAAAAAATCTGATCTTACTGCCCTTGTGGACAAAATTATCCCTCCAGTAGACATTTGGGAAGACATGGATGAACAACAAGTTTCTTTTGATGATTAAGTGGACACAGACAATGAAGTTGCAGTGTGCGGTGAGCTAACTGGCACAGAGATTTTAAGTGATGTGAAGAAAACAGTCCAATCAGAAGATGAAGAGCAGGAAAAGGAGAACATTGTAGAGCAGCCTGTTTAAACTTCTTCGGAGGCATTACACTATATCCATAATAAGGAATGGGAAAATAATTCATTAATCAACAAAGTTGAAAAACGTATATGATGAACACAAACGTACAATATTTTGGTTTTCATCTTATTCATGATGTAGGAAACGAGTCATGTGGTTTTAAACTATATCCAAAAACTTTGACACTACATCAAGGATCAAACTAACATGAGTGATTCTCTCTTCATTGCTTTAAATAAATTCCAGGAAAAAAACATTGCAAAAAAGTTAACAATTTCTATTTTTTTTTTATTCAACTTAAAATTAAGCTTTGTACAATCTATTTTTTATAAGCAAAAGTGATATCTAATTACAGAAGTTAAAACTTAATTTTTAAGGACATCATTCTTGCATTTTTTCCCAATTTTACAAACACTTCCTAATTTAAATTTTCGGCAATTCCAAGATTATGTATGGTTCCTTCAGATTCAAATTAGAGAAATTCCACTGTATATCCATTGTTTTATAATCCCCCAATGCTAATAAATTACAAAACTTTCACTGTCACCATTATTACTGAAGATTGTTACTTGTTTCCATAATTTTGCTATTAATAATTATTTTTATTCTCTTTGGCACATTTCCATGAAAGGCCATGATTTAGATTTTGATTTCTGCTATCTCCAAATTGTATGACCTGGTTATTAAGTTTAAACACTGAAACACCTTTTGCAAGCAATATTAGTCTGCAGCTAAAGCTGCCTTGCTGCCGACTAAGAGATACATTCAAATACAAAAGTATTATTTTGAAATTTTGTATTTGTGTCGTCTACCATTTCTTAATGAAACTTTCTATATATGTATTGGAAAGAGTATGTGAAAGGTGGCAGCATAGTCTTACACCGTAGTTTACCTTTACAGCAGCTACTGACCATTTGTTATTACTTTTTCCTATAGTCAGTGTTTCCAAATAAAGATTTTGTTTAGCTTAGTTTCGAAAACCTCTCTCTACCATGATGTCCAAAAGTATATTCCTATTGATTTTATAATGATGTATCACTGCTGTAATAATATTACAGTTGCAAAGCTATAATTTTTGTTTTTTGGTCTCCTTCTATCACCCTGAATCTGTATCCTGCAGTAAACATAAAATTCATGTTTGTGTTAATAACTCTTTTGATGTCACATGGACAAATGTTTACTATACATTAGTAGCCTGAACCTGGAAAAGTTACTGATGTAGCCTGTTACTTTCTTTGTCCCGTTGATGTATTATACAAATAATTCATCTTCTAAATGCCAGTGGCTGGGACCACTTTACACCACAGATTTTCCATTTTCCTCTCTTTCCATCTTCTTAACCCTTTAACTGCTACGGTTCGGCCGGCCGAGCCCTCGCTGAGTGCGGCTTTGTTTACGCCTAAGCTGTTTACATGCGCTGGAATGCCGCATTAGACCGGACCGCTGTGTGCTGAATACATCTGGAGCGTTGTGTGTGGAGTTCTTCTGCTGTCGCTCTGCGATTTGAAACCGCAGATACAAAATAAATACAGTTAATATAACATCTAAAGTTTTTCAGTTTAAAGCTCCTCTAAAAGTAAATGTCTGCGTAATCAAACATGACGGTACTTCATATACTATATAGATATTACAGCAACTGAAATGTTTTTAGTTTGTGAGCGTAGTAATTTATCTGGAGAGAACCTTTCCGAATATCAGGAAAAATGACAAACTGCTGGAATGTTAACGTAATCCACACTTGTGTCCTGCGGCTTAATCGACAAGCACATGCTGTCAAACACGTCACTAAAGCATTCTCTTTTTCCACACATTTCGCTCGAACAATCTGTAGCTTCAAACTCTGAAAAATGGTCATTTTCCACTAGCTGATGTACACAGCTTAGGAAAATTACATCGAGATCCTGTCGAAGGGTTATCACTGTCATCCATATTAAAGTGATTATATTCACTGTCGCTTCTAGTAATAATCTCCATGATTTCTTCTGCGGTACAAACACGACGGCGTATTCGGGAGGACGATGGTTCAAATCCCCGTCTAGGCATCCAGATTTGGGTTTTCCATGGTTTCCCCAAATCACTCCAGGTGAATGCCGGGATGCTTCCTTCAAAAGGCCATAGCCGAATTCCTTACCATTCCTTGCCCCCCATTCTTTAACATCTCTAAAAACCTCGCTGTTAAGAGACGTTAAGCAGTTAAAAAAAATAATGACTGTATGCCATTTTCTCAGCGAAAACTAAAAGGAAAAGAGCAACACAAATTAGATCGCAGCTGCCAATGCTCAAGGGCCGAATGAGGAAAACAACTAACCACCCTGGGTGGAAATATGGCTTCATAGCCAGGCCGCTAAGAGGCTAGCGTGTTAACACGTCTGGAGTACAGACAGGGCGGCGAGGCGGCGCGTGTATACACGTCTGGAGCAGAGACAGAGCGGCAAGGCGGCGCGTGTATACACGTCTGGAGCACCTGGGCGCAGTAGTAGCCACGCGCGTTAACGCGTCTACAGCAGTCAAAGGGTTAAGTGCAACCCCTTCTTTGTGTAAAGGGAGTTGGGCAAGAGCACAAAGAAGGGGACTGGCTGTAAAGGCTTGTTTGCACTAGGCTAGTAATTTAGTTGAATGGTGAGTATTTTAGTAGCTAAATTACTGCTACTGCTCAAAAATCATTCGCACTATGGTCGAGTAAAGTACACATTTTTGGTGGTATTTTGCCAGATGAACAGGATGCAATGCAATCAAATGAATGAGCTGATACAGTTTATGTTTTTGTAATTTTAGAGGAGGTGGATGAAGAAGTTTATGCCAATAGAAAAAAAGCAATGGGTACAAAAATGTGTTAATAGAAGGGACGAACTAGGAGCTTCAAATTGTGTTCTGAATGAATTAGCATTAGAAAATCCCTAAGAAGAGTTTGAGAATGTCCAAAAGTTGTGTTAATGAACATGCAGTCACAAATTCAGCGTAAAGATGCCTATTTAAGAAGTTCAATTCCGGCAATTACAAAATTACAGGCAGTTCTCTACTTTATTGCCACCGAATGTAGTTTAAGGACACTAACACCTTATATTTAAACACAGAAAATTGGCTATTTCCTGATTCATCACAGTGTGAAGGAATCTATGAAACATGAAAGGAATTGAAGTAATGTTTCATAGAGATGCATCCAGTAAACTGAATCATTTTACTGAAGGAATGTAAACTGTTTCAGTACCTCCGTCTAAATTTTTGGACTAATTATTCTCTTTTTTTTAACTTCTGCGAGTAGAGTGTTTTAAAAAGATTTTTATCACATTAGGTAGTACTTCTAATAACAATAGTAAAATCATCTTATTGTATAATCTAGATATTATTGTAATAAAATAATTAATAAAATTGTGCACGAAGCAGATGTTTTTAATTTTCAGTTTACTTCTCACCAAATCCAGGTATGTTTATTGTATTTTCCAAATCCATGTGTGCACTTTGCTTCCTTCATTTGCTGTTATAGTGTGGGGACTTAATATTCTACAAGCATTCATGTTGGACATATTTGGAACAAATTTTAAAATTGTTTCTTCGCTCCAGCGAAACGACATTTTTGCGGCAGCTAATGAACTCGACTTAAACAATAGGTTTAGACTTGTTTAGCCGAAGATCTAGTGGGGAGTGATGCATGGTAGGGAGCCTTATATAATAGAACAAAACAGATTGACTCGACTTAACTACTCGCTAAACTGCTCAACTAAATTTTAATTGTTTACACACGTTTAGTTACTAAATTGCTCGCTACTCGACTAAATTACTAGCCTAGTGCGAACGAGCCTTTAGGGTGAAATACAGTGCAAACCACAAGCACCTCAGGATCACTATGGTAACTGTGAATGCCCTGCTGGTATCCTGAAAATAATACCTAATGGAGATCTGGAGAAACTTTCAAAGCACAAACAAGCCTCAGAAAGGATAGCACAATGGCTAGTTGAAGACCAAAAATAATTTTGCAGATCTGAATATGTACAGAGACAAAAAAACTTAAACACATTTCTTGACACTTACTGTACAGCACTTGCTGATCATTTTGTTAAGAACAAGCAAATTTTTTAATCTTTACATAATCATCTTGGTAATGAAAAATAGTAAATATGAAAGAAATTCAAAAGCTTCACTATAAATAATTATATTTAGCTTTATGGCAAATATCCTACAGTAACTTACAGTTAAATGTTGGTTTTGGTATACACTAATAATTCATATACATTATTGACAATGGATGTATTTTTATTTATTTTTTTTTAAATTTTTTATTTTATTTTACATTTTCATTTTGTATTGTTTTACGTTTCAGATGTAAGTAATAATAATGATTCTGCAGGAATGTGTGGCTGAAATATATTTATTTTTATGGCTTGTAGACATTAAGGTCATTAGAGGTGAGAAAGAACTATGACCTAAAGGAACCATCCTGGCATTTACCTGGAATGATTTCTGGAAACCATAAAAAAAGCCAAATCTGGATGGCCAAATAGGATTTTGAACTCACGCTCTCCTGAATGCAAGGCCAGCGCATTACTGCATACCCAACATGATCAGTAGATTTCTTTGCCCATTTTTTTCAGAAAATTGTCTGTTTTGAAAAATAAAAAATATCTTCCTGAAGATTCGGAAAATTGTTGTAATCATGTTGATTGGGGCTACGCACAGAGTAATAATAATGATTTGGTGGCAGAATTGTGGTCAGAGACCAACAACTAGACTCTTATCCATGACCCAAAACAATCTGAATCTATCTTCAGCAGCCGTTGGAAAAGAGGTTACAATCCCGACCTCCAGTTCGTCAGTAACAACATCAGTCAAATGTACAAGAAGAAAGTTCTATCTCCGATACCCTCCACTCAACACAAGCCAATTATGTGCAGCATACAGCAAATTATTATATTGATGACTGTACCTTACAAGAGATGTTTCTATTTTAAAAAGGGCACAGTGGAGTCTTTTAGAGAAATCATTGATAAGGAAATATCACAACTAGCTCCACATCCACATAAATATGAACAGTTTGTAAAAATTACACAAAAAGCTTCATAACGGTGCATCCCGTGAGACTGCAGAACAAACTACATCCCTGGACTGCAGTCCAGCGAAGCTGACTTGCACACTCAATACTGTCATCTGTTTGAGGAAGACCCATTTTCTGAAGCAACCAGAGAATATGGGGAATTACTAATGCAAGCAAATGGAACATCAAGAAGAAAAATGTGGACTGACCTAATCAGTAACACTGATATGATGCATAATAGCAAAAATCATGGACAACTCTTAAAAACTTTACACATGACCCTTGTCAAACTACGCAGTTATACAACATCACTCCTGATAATATTGCCCAACAGCTACTTCTTAGTAGCAAACCAGCCAGCAAAAGCAAGAACCTGACCACAGGAACCAAGATCATCCGTGACACCACCAGTGAAAATTCCACCAATAATGCCCCCTTCTCTTCCGAGGAAATAACAACCGGCATTAACGCCCTCCAAAACGGAAAAGCTATAGGTGTTGATCGCATCGACATTCAGCAGATCAAGTAGCTGTGGGAGAGAGGAATAAAATAGCTTCTTGAGATGTCCAATGGATGTTTATACAGTTGTAAGATTCCAAAGCTCTGGAGGAAATCTCAAGTTGTAGCACTACTAAAACCTGGTAAACCCCCAGACGACGCCAATAGCTACCACCCGACATCACTCCTCAGCCAAGTCTATAAACTTTTTGAGAGGATGCTTCTAAAACGCCTCTCACCTGTTGTTGAAGACAAATTGATACATCAACAAGCTGGATTCAGAACAGCCCACTCCTGGTCAGATCATGTCCTACATCTAACACAATATATTGAAGACGGCTTCAAAAAGGGTTTAGTTATTGGAGTAGTCTTCGTTGACCTGACAGCAGCCTATGACACAATCAGCATAAAAAAAAATACATCCTTCATAAAGTGTACAACATGACGCAGGATTTCGTTTTCACAAAAATAGTCTACGAACTTCTCAGCAATAGGCAATTCTTCGTCAGCTTTCAGAATTCATAAAGCGGTCCACACAAACTAAAAAATAGACTACCTCAAGGAAGTGTTCTTGCCCCAGCTTTATTTAACATCTACACCAATGATCAACCACTGGACAGCCATTGCACGTCCTTCGTCTATGCTGATGATCTTGCACCAGCTGCTCAACATGTAACTTTTGAAGCCGTCAAGGGAAGACTTACAACAGCTCTTAAAACCCTTGGAACTTACTACAAGCAGAATGACCACAAGCCAAATAAAAAAAAAAAAAAAAAACTGAAGTCTATGCATTTCACTTGCACTATAAATGCGCCATGCGAAAGCTGAATTTGACATGGAATGGATCGACTCTGTTGCACAGTGAAAACCCAAAATACCTTGGCATAACTCTTGATGGTGGTCTCACTTTTAAAAGCCACTGTTGCAACGTCAAGATGAAAGTATCATCATGCAACAATATATTAAGCAAGTTGATCGCATCTAGCTTGGGAGCTAACCCAAGCATCATCCATACCTCTGCCTTACCATTATGCTACTCCACAGCAGAGTATGTATGTCCTGTGTGGCAAAAATCAAGCCATGCTAAGACAGTAGACGTTGAGCTCCACAGAACATGCCGGCACATCACAGGTTGCCTCAGACCATTGCCTATGGATAAAGTTGAGATATTAGCTGACATCGCCCCTGAATAAATACGCCAGGAAGTTACCACCAGTGTGGCAAGCCTTGAGGTGAACGAAGATGCCCGAAACCCCCTACGTGGCTATACACCAGAGCCATTGAGACTTAAGTCCTGATCAAGCTTCATGTGGACTTCAAAGCCACTAAACGGAGCACTAAGCAATGAAAGAACATTGACTTGGGAGAAGAGAGTGCAACATGATTTCGAGTGGATCAGGCCAAAAGAGGGCCTGTCACACCTGGGTCTGAACAACAATGGCCCATATGGAAGTCGTTACACAGGCGTCAAGTTGGAGTTGGCAGTTGCAAAGATACTCTTGCCACTTAGGGATACCTGGGAGAACAGCCAGATGTTCATGCAGGGAGAAAGAAACCATGGTAAATCTGCTGTCTTGTCCACAAATCGGAATGAATGTATCCCAATTTGACCTCCAATCAGCTACTGGCAAAGCCATCACATTGGTTGAAATGCTACCACATATCTAATGCTGCCATCGACACGAGAAGAGATCAATTTAATTGTGATGGAGCACACACTCCAGTGGCAATTCAATTTGTCAACTAATTATCCCTTTCTTATTTTATTTTTTAAATTATATTATAGTTATTTGAGTGTTCAATTCCTCCATCTATTTTTGAAATTTATGAATTTTAATTTTAAATTCCTTCAGAGTTTTTGGTAAATTATTCATCACTTCCATCTGTAAATTGTTCCAATCCCCGACACCCTTACCCACAAAAGAAAATTTTTCCATTACTTATGCATGAAATAGTGTGTCAGCTTGTGGTCATGGTCGTCAACCTCCCTTCCATGCACTATTCAGACAATGGTAGAATTTATTCTTCAAAATTATCCACCGGGGTTTCTTCTTCACCATCTTTTTCCAACATTGGGCATCAGCTGCTTTTGATGAGTTTTACTCATCATTGGCATGGTGAAATTTGGAACCATATGTCCCTTTTTTTTTTTTTTTACTATTTCATTCCTCCCAGCTGAAGGCTCAGCTGGGAGGCGGGCTGCTGGAGAGTCACGGAGACTCTTTTCAGCCAATCAACTCTACGGGGAGGGAAGGGGATGGAAGGTCGGCCGTGGCCTTCTAGGGAACCATCCCAGCATTCGCCTAGAGTGGTTGAGGAAAACCACGGAAAACCTCAACCAGGATGGCTGAACGAGGTTTGACCCTCGTCCTCCCGAATGATAGGTAGGAGGCCGTAAACGGCCTCCTCCCATCATATGTCCTTGCTGATGCCAAGCAATTTATACCTACTGCTAGGTCATACTAAATACTAATGGTGGACTGAAGTGCTGCCATCTTTCTGCAAAATGTGTAATTATGTTCTGCATGTGATAATTGTATTTTTGTTTGTGAAATGAGTAGTTTATGAGGCAAAGATTAAATGCTAAAAACCAGGTCAGGTTGGCTGATAACCATCATTTTCAAGATTTATATGTAGATAAGTGCCAAAAGACATGGGATACCTTCCAGTATTGTGTGGGACACCTTTTTTCCCGGCTAAGTACGGCAACCTGACGTCGCATTGGCTCAAATGTCATTGTAAGACCCCTGACGAAATATTCAGCCATGCTTCCTCTCAGCTATCCACAGCAAGATGATGCATAAAAACTGACCTTCCAAACATGTCTCTGATATTGTTTATGAGATTGATGTCTGGTGATCTAGATGGCCAAATCATTCGTTGTAACTGCGCAGAAAGTTTTTCAAACGAATTTGAACAATTTGGTACCACTGACAAGGCAACTTGTCATCCCCAAGAAGGTCATCATTGATTGGGAACATGAAGCCAACAGTGGCTGCAAACAGTCTCCAAGTAACTGAACATAACCATTTCCAATCAATGATCAGTTCAGATTAACCAGAGGTCTCAAGACAGTTATATGTAAACACAGCCCATACCATCATGGAGTCAGTCACCACTGGCTTGCACAATGCCTTCCTTACAACTTGGATACATGGGCTCATGTAGTCTGTGCCACACTCAAACCCTACCATCAGTTCTTACCAACTGGAATCATGACTCATCTGACCACACAACCTTCTCCTAGTTTCTAGAATTCAACCAATGTGTTTATGAGCCCAGAAGAGGTGCTGCAGCTAGTAGTGTTTTGTTAGCAGAAGCACGCATATTGGTCCTTTGCTGCCATATCTTTATCAACACCAATTTTTACTGCACTGTTTGTTGTATGTCCCACACTGAGCATTCCTGTTCTTTGACACAGTGTTGCCTATCTTGATGCACATATTGCAGGTCTCAGTCCTTAAGCAGTCATGGTTGGTTGCTATGCTGTCCACAGTGGGAGGTAATGCCAGAAATTACAAATTCATGGCACACTCTTGTCACAGTGGATAGAGAAAGATTGATTCATGAACAATTTTGAAATGGAATACCCCACGCGTCTACCACACAATTATCATTCCATGTTCTAAGTCTTTTAATTTACGTTGTGGAGTCATGATAACATTATAAAACATTTTACTTGACTCAACAGTACAAACGAAAGTGCCAACACTGCAACACATATTTATGCATTTCTTCTATGATGATTCCACCATTTGAATACTTGTAGCTTCCTGTCTAATAACGTTTGGCACTCAAAATCAATCTTCCTATGCTACTATTGCATATCATCAAAATGACCCAAATGAAAACATTTATTGTGTCCAATTGGTTCAAAGCTTTATCAACTTTCATCATAATCCTCCCCCATGCTCAATGCAAGTCCTCCAGGGCATACAAAGAGCTTGGATTCCTTTAGAGAAATATTCATTTCATAGTCTGCGCAACCACTTATGCACATTATAGAGCACCTCTTCATCACAATCGAACATCTTTCCTCCAATTGTGTCTCTTTTAGTGTCCCAAACATATGAAACCCACTTGAGGCAAAGAAGACACTGTTCTGCAATTGTCAAGGCTGATGTACAGGCAATATGGTACACTGCATTTTCAGGTTGTAAGAGGAAATACGTAAACAATTCAAATCACTTTTTATGCAGGCCAAACGAGAATTTTTGAGGAGATCTGAGTATTATGTGGTGGCAGTTGTCACTTTATGCATATAGTGTTTCATGTATATAATCCTTTTATTCCAAGAGAGAGTCAAAATAACCTGATTGGTGATGGTTCTATTTGAAACTTCTTCAGTTTTGAAGATGATGAATGGTGCCATTTCTTGCACATACTATTCATTTCCGGTTGGTGGTAGTAAAACCAGGTTTTGTTACCAGTAATGATTCTTCCAAGGGAGTCATCACCTTCTAATTAAAAGTGTTACAAAAGTTCACAAACATCAAAATTTCTCTCTTTCAATTCAAGAGACAACCCCCATGCACCTATCTTACAGACGTTTTGTGAAACTGAATCATACCACACACAATTTGCTGTGCTGAATCATGACTAATGTTTAAACTTGCTAAAATTTCATCCTAGGTTATTTGAAAGTTTATTCTCAATATGGCTTCAAATGTTGCAATGTTCTATCTAACATTGACAGGTGTTAGGCTGGATAATTTCTCCAATACACAATTTTTAAACAGCTACCTCTGCTACCTTCATCAGGTGAGATATCTTTTTTTATGGCTTTACACCTCATTGATGCAGGAGGGGATTGGGGACATGGAATGAGAAAGAATTTAGCCATGGCCTTTTGAAGGAAGTATCCTGGCATTCACCTGGAATGATTTGGGGAAACCATGGAAAATCCAAATCTGGATGCCCGGACAGGGATTCAAACTGCCGTCCTCCCGAATGCGAGGCCAGAGTGTTAACCGCCCACCCACCACTCTCGGTAGATGAGGTGGTACACCACAACACCTACTGTGATTCCTCATTTTAGATGTACAGATTATCCATTGTGGAGGCACAAGAGGCCTTCTGTATTGTATTGGGCAGCTAGGTTTCATATGCAGCCTGTGGCAGCATGATTCTTGCTAGAACCTTTCTGGCAAAAACATTGGCCAGTTTTGAAGATTACGAATAATGCACCTCCACACTTTACTCAAAAAGAGGTGAGGTGACCATCACTGCTTTAATTTTTGTTGCTCAGTATTACCCCCAACAACTCTTGAATCACGAATTCCCAGAAATGTTAAGTGTTTGGCAAAACTTCAGTATTCTTGAAATTGGGAAGGTGATGATAAACAGAGAAAAAAATATGATGAATCTGAAGAATTACAATAATAATAATAATTAATAAAATTGAAATGGAGTGCACAATGCAGTGACAATCTCCCTACACACCCATCTTACTCCTTTCCTCTTCCAACCTACTTTTCCGCTCTACTAATTTTTACGAGGGCTATCCAGAAAGTAACAGACGTTTTAACTTGGCGCGGTAGTGGGTGGGGCTAGCGCTGCAATCTTGACGTCAGAATGTTCCTACACTCAGTACGCAACCAGCCATGGTAGCTTGTGCATCAAGCCTATCATACTTTGTATACAGTTTTAAAATGAGTGCTGCAATTGAAAATCCCGCCAATTGTGAAGTGCGAGCTGTGATAAGGTTTTTGTCGGCAAAAAATCCCAAACCAATTAAAAAAACTGATCGCCACATTTGTGATGTGTACAGCTAAGGAGTGATGAGTGAAAGCCGAGTGAGGCAGTGGTGCATTTATTTTAAAAATGGCCAAACCAATGTTCACGACGAGGATCACAGTGGTAGGCCTAGTCTTGTGAGTGATGAATTGGTGGTGAAAATCAACGAAAAAATCTGTGAAAATCGCCGTTTCATGATTACAGAACTCTTAAAACATTTCCCCCATATTTCACGGAGTTCAGTTCATGAAATTGTGGTTGGTAAACTTGGTTACCACAAATTTTGTGCCAAGTGGGTTCCAAAAATCCTAACGGAAGATCACAAAAAACAGAGACTTGCTGCAGCACTGACATTTCTGGAAGACTACAACAAAAGTGGAAACCAAGTTATCGAACGTATCATAACTGGTGATGAGACTTGGGTAAAACACATCACCTGTGAAACAAAATGACAGTCAATGGAACAGGGACACACACATTCACCCAAGAAACCGAGGAAATGTCTGCAAACGCTGTCAGGAGGAAAAATCATGGCTACTGTATTTTGGGACACTCATGGAGGGATTCTCGTTGATTTTCTTGAATGTGGCCATACAATTAACTCAGAGAGGTATTGCGTAACAATCAGAGAATTAAGACGCAGGATACAAAACAAGCATCGGAAAAACTCAGCGAGAAAGTTTTCTTTCTCCACAGCAACGCTCATCCACACACAGCCAACCGTACCCAAGAGCTCTTGGATGGTTTTTGGTGGGAAGTTTTCAATCATCCGCTGTACAACCCGGATTTGGCGCCGAACGACCACCACCTGTTCCCAGCGATGAAGACGTGGCTCACTACGCAACGCTTTGCCACTGACGCTGAACTGTATGCTGGTGTGAACCAGTTGAGTTCGCAGGCGGCAGATTTCAACAGAGAGGGTATTGAAAAGCTTGTACCACGTTATGATAAATGCCTTAATTTAAATGGCGATTATGTAGAAAAATAGCCTAAGAGTTTACCTCCAAAATGTATATAATAAAAAAAAAAAATTTCACTTTGTTTATTTTTTATTTCAAAATGTCTGTTACTTTCTGGATAGCCCTCGTACTTTAAATTCTTTCAGTGTTTTTAGTAAATTATTCATCATTTCTCATAGTAATTTATTCCAATCCCTTACACCTTTTCCTATGAAAGAAAATTTTCCCACAACCTTATACCTGAAATCAAGTGCCAACTTGTGGTCATGGTCATCTTTACTCTTCCAAACATCTCTCTCTTAATTTTCCCATGAACAGCTTTCCATGCCACCAATATATTCCTTGTACACTCCCATGACCTTCTTCACCCTTGTTCTATCCTCCAATGAATCCCACTTCAGTTCCTTTATCATATTAGTTACCGATTGTGTTTTGTGGTAATTTCTGGAGTGTAAAGCTAGTTCGCCTCCTTGTGGTACACTCTGGGTAAAGCTAAATGAACTAGCACATACTGGTAGTCAGGCAACCCTGGAGGATCTCCTGACTAAGACACTAACTCATCTCAACTGTCACCTGCGATATGGACAAGATACCAGACAAAACAAAACGGTCATTCTAAGGATCATTTGATTAAAGACCTAAGGCCTTTGGTTCAAATCTGCCATATAAATATAGAAAAAAGTCATAGTAATTGCCAGTATCTATCAAGAATTTAAAACAATGACAATATCAATCTTGTTACCATACAGGAAACCCACTGCGAAACACAAGAACAGTTGCAAAAAAGAGGCAAAATACCAGGCTATGAGCTGCTAGGAGCAACATACCACCAATCATATGACATAGCTACATATGTCAAACACGACACTGAAAACGTCTCTCTCATCTCCCTCTCCACTGATGATAACGTCCATTATGTCGTCACAAAAATCGGCAGCATCACAGTTTTAAGCCACCTGCCACAACCTGGCCAGCCCAGGTTATTCAAACACAGCCTCGCCCTGCTGTATATGTAGGCAATTATAATAGCCATCATGAACTGTGGAAGTACAGAGACAACGACTCGAATGGGGACGCACTGGTAAAAATAGGCAGAAGACGAACCTCTGCAGCTTGTGTTCAACGCCAAGGATCGATATATGTTTAGATCAACAGCGTGGAGACAGGAATACAACCCCGACTTATGTTTTGTTTCATCTGATAGCAGAGGACAGCCCCTAGTGGCCTCTCGAAAGATTCTTCCAAATTTTCCACTTGGTCAACATCGACCAATAATATTAGAAGTAGGGACTCACATTCCCCTAATCACTTCTGTCCCCTGTCCAAGATGGAACTTTACAAAGGCCAACTGGATTAAGTTCTCAATAGATTTAGACAATTGCCTTGGCTGGATACCACCTACAAGCGATAATTATCATCGAATTATTGGCACTGTGCTAAGTACTGCCAAGAAGCACATATCGTAAAGGCTGGTCCCAAAACAGTGATGAACTGCACCAGATCTTTCTTGAATCAGGTGATCAGGAAATTGCAGAAGAGCTTCTACACAGCCTGGATGCAGCAAGAAGGGAAAAGTGGACAGAAACGGTGGAAAGCCTCAACTTCCAGACATCGAGCAAGAAAGTGTGGTCATTATTAAAGAAACTAGGGAGTAGTGCCTCCACACAATGCCAAAATACAACCATTAGCCCAAATGAAGTGGCCTCACATACAGTACCCACATCTAGGGCACCAAAAGATAAAGCACATACCATCCAAGTGAAGAGAGAACTGAAAATCTTAAAAAATGAAGGCACAGAAACCGACCGCTCTAGCTCTTTTGTCACCGAAGATATTTCGGAGGCCCTTAAGAAAACCTCACCCCGAAAAGCCACAGGGTTTGACAACATACACCCTGAATAAATGGTGGCAAGTATACCATAAAAATGGTTGGCACAATTATTTACAAACATCATGAAGTGTGGCAACATTCTGCTGGAATTTAAATGTTCTATGATAATAGCTATACTAAAACCAGGTAAGCATGCAGACAGCCCAAAAAACTACAGACCAATTGCTTTATTGTATGTGACCTACAAGCTACAAAATCAACCAGAGACTGTTTGAAGCGATTCCAGTGGAACAGGCAGGCTTCCAAACAGGATGAAGCTGTGTAGATCTACTTCTTTCGCTAACTACCTATATTGAAACAGCATTCCAAAGGAAACTAAAAACTTCAGCTGCATTTATCAGCCTCTCAGCAGCTTACAACACAGTGTGGAGAGAGGGCATGATTTATAAATTTCTTTGTGTAATCCCCCGCAAACTTATTGCCCACCTGTTGGACAACATGCTTAATGACCGGGTGTTCCAGGTTGTCATGGGCACTGATATCAGCTCTCAGAGGAACCTTAAGAATGGCCTATCACAGGGATCAGTGCTCGATCCACTCCTTTTCAGCCTGTATATTCCAGACATGCCGAAAACAAGAACAAAAAAGTTTGGTTATGCTGACGACTGGGTTCTCGCCATGAAGTGCAGGTCAATCGAAACGTCTGAAGAAATTCTATCAGAGGACCTGGAAACAATGGTAAAATATTTCCGTAGGTGGAGACTCCAACCCAATGCTTCTAAAACAGCTGCTTCCATCTAAATAGCAAACTCACTAGAAGGGAACTTAACATATAGTTCGAAGAAACCATTCTTACCCATAGTAAGACACCAAAGTACCTGGGTGTTACCCTTGATAGAACATTATCCTTTAATGCACATCTAACGAAAATGACCGAGAAGCTAAAAACAAAGAACAATATCATTCAAAAACTATGTGGTGCCTCCTGGGGTGCATCGGCCTCCACTCTCCACTCCTCTGCTCTGGGTCTTGTCTAGTCTTCTCAGCTGCTGAGTACTGTGCCCCGGTCTGGTTGAATAGTCCACACATGAAAAAAGTGGACACCCAACTTAATAATGCTATGCGTATGATTGCAGGTGTGATCAAGACAACTCCCTCAAAATGGCTCTCGATACTGAGCCACAAACCACCACCTAACCTGCGACGGATAAATGCTCTTACACGTGAGTACAAAAGGATAATGGACAATAGAAACTTACCAATCCACAGAGAAATTAAGGATGCTAACATCAACCAGCTTTGCTCCAGAAAACCGGCAATGAAATCAGCAAGGGATGTTATATGTGAAGATTTTAACATCACCAAAGCTTGGATCCAGGAGTGGACTTCACACCAAAATAAAAGCTTACCTTACATTACACAAAAGCCACCAGGTTTTGATTTACCTCGGAAAACTTGATCCACACTCAACAGAATCAGAACTCAGCACAGCAGATGCACACACTCCCTGTACAAGTGGGGAAAGCAACCATCCCCCTTATGCAAATGTGTAGAGATTCAGACTACTGAAAAATGTCTGAAAAGATCTTACAGAGGTGATCCTATGGATTTCCTGCTGGCAACTCAGGAATCGGTAAACTATGATAATGAACTAGATATATGTCTTTAATCTTGTAAAGTTGCAGCGTATATATTTTATTAAATGTTCTTAAAAGTGTCTAAATTGCCATACGATAAATAAATAAAATGTGGTTATTTCCAAAGACAAATCTAGCAGCCCTTCTCTGTACCACCTTCAACTCCTGTATTTGCTACCTAAAATGTGGGTTCCATGCTACACCACCATATTCCAGCAGTGGTCTGACCAAAGTTTTGTAGCCCAATTCTCTCACTTCTCTAATGCAACCCCTCATCACTCTTTCCAACAGGTAAAGGATTTTGAGTACTTTCCCTACTACCTGCGCAATGTGTCCTGCCCAGTTAAATCTGCATCAAATGTTATGCCGAGGTATTTACATTTCGAGTCTTCAATGAGCAACTCCTTCTGCACTTTATAATCATAATCCACATTTAGCTTTTTATCTATGTACATAATAAGCTGGCTCTTGTTTGCATTTATCTTCATCCCATGTCGACTCACCCAGCTTAGTTATCCTATCTATATCACCCTGCAGCTGTTTACAGTCTTCTACCATTTTAATCCTTTTATATAACATTATGAAATCTGCAAAAAATCTAACTTCTGACAATAAACCATTAACACAATCATTCATTAGAATAATGAATAGCAATGGTCCCAATACACTACCCTGTGGAACTCCGATATTCATACGTACTTCTTTTGATACTGCATTTCCTACCCTAACTTTTTGCTTTCTACCTTTTATGAATTCTTCTACCCAGCAAATCACCTTTTCATCAACGCCAATAGTTTTTACCTTATTTAGCACAATGAAATGGCTCATTCTGTAAAAAGCCTTTGAAAGCTCCAGTGCTACACTATCAACTTGACCTCCCCCATCCAATTCATCAGAAATATCTTGCATATAGCCTACTAACTGAGATTCGCATCAATAATCCAACATGTAAAGGGAGAGGAAAATCTAATAATCATGGGTGACTGGAATACGGTACTGGGAGAAGGAAAATAAGGTGATGTAGGAATTTTGGTATAGGAGAAAAAAATGTGAAAGGAAGCAGGTTATTAGAATTTTGTGATAAATATAAACTCATTGTGGTGAACACACTATTTAAGAATCATGAAAGAAGGATATACACCTGCAAACACCCATATGAAAGAGGTAGATATCAACTGGATAATATAATGGCCAAACAGAGATTCAGGAGTCAAGTGCCTGGCTTAAAGCATAACCTGGGCCTGACATAGACTCTGACCACAATCTAACAGTTATGAAATGTAGGACGAAATTTAAGAGAGTAAGATAGCAACACACGCAGTACAGGCTGGAAGTGAACAAATTGAAACAATCTAACACGAGAAAAAATTTGGAGACATGGAAAACATGGGTCTAATAAATAACTCTGTAAGGAGTTCAAGTGAGGATAAATGGAATGCACTGAAGAGAGACATAATCAAAGCTGGTAAAGAAATACTAGGCTTTAAGAAAAAATCTACCTGAAAACCTTGGATCACTGAAGAAATTTTGGAGCTGAGAAGGCACAAAAATGCTGAGGGTGAAGCAGGAAGAGAGCAGTACAGACATTTTAGAAATCAAATAAACCAGAAATGCAATAAAGCAAAAGAGTGAAGAAGTAAAAAAGAAAATGTTACAGTAGCTGTGGCCTATAGGAGGGTCAATTATTATTATTTATTTATTTATTTTTGGAAAATTGAAGAAAAGATACACAAATATTATAGGTGTTGATGGAAAACCTCTTTCAAAGTTCTGATAATAGAGCTAATCAATGAAGGAAAGACACAGATAAACTGTATGATGCAGATGATTTGAACAATAGTGCACTGGAAAAGAAGGCAATGTTGATGTTGATGACGTAGGAGATCATCAATTATTATTATTTATTTATTTATTTTTGGAAAATTGAAGAAAAGATACACAAATATTATAGGTGTTGATGGAAAACCTCTTTCAAAGTTCTGATAATAGAGCTAATCAATGAAGGAAAGACACAGATAAACTGTATGATGCAGATGATTTGAACAATAGTGCACTGGAAAAGAAGGCAATGTTGATGTTGATGACGTAGGAGATCATGTTTTAAGGGCAGAAATTGGTAACTTTTTAAAGATTTGGACATCAGGGCAAGGCAGTTGAAACTGTTGATATTCCCCAAAGTACTTCTGAAATCCCTAGGAAAAGAATGACTCCAAAGATTGTTTAAACTGATATCAGTTACAAAATAGGAGAGAATCCAACTGATATTAATGAAAGTATCATCTACACACTTCCGAAGAAAGCACAAGCTGACAAATGTAAGAACTATCGCACTATAAGTCACATGCTTCAAAATTATTGACCAGAATAATATATAGAATATTAGAAGGGATAGTAGAAGAGGTAATTGGCGAAGACCAGTTTAAGTTTAGGAAAAACTGTGGTACAAGAGAAGCAATTCTGGCTTGAAGATTGACCTGATTGAATGGTCCTGCGTAAATACTGAAATAACTGTAACAAACAGAAAGTTCAAGAAGATTTGCAGTGCTTTTCAAAATGCAGAATTTATTGAACTGGATTCTTCGGATAGAAGTCACTTCACGCGACATGGCCTACACAGAAATAACTTAGGTAAAACCATAATGGCTGAAAACATTATTAATAACATAAAGTGCAATACGGAAATGACCAGGAACTTTAAAACCATACCGTTACAAAATACAGTTGGTAGCTATCAAGAAGAACCAGTACTAGGTCAAGAAGGTGCTGAAGTGAAGCTGAGGTCAAAGAAGGAAAGCAGGGTGATTCTTCAAGAAGTCAAGCACCTATAACCAGCAGGCGTAGTAACAGAAAAATCATTTCACCATTAAATAGAGAAGATGATTTTTTATACTGGACACAGAGCAGGAGAATACACAACAAGTGCTAAAGAACAGTGAACAAAACCATCACAGTGTAAATTTTGAAGAGAATAACAAAGGAAAAAATGTCAAATCAAGTAAAGGCATTAAAATAGAGGGCACTGTTAAAGAGGTAAGTGGTCGAGCAAATGTACATACTGAAAAAGCAAATTCAAACTTTATAATTTATCATCAAAATGTGCAATCCCTTAAAAATAAAAAAAATGAAATTGAATTACTCCTTTCAACACAGCTTAAAGAGGTAACAGTCATGTGCTTTACAGAACACTGGCTCAGTACTTCCCAACTGAATGTTACTAACTTTTCTAACTTAACTTTAGCTACATATTTTTGCAGAAGTGAATCAAAACAAGGAGGGAATTGTATATTTATTAAAAACGGCATTGATTTTAAGGAAATTAGTACGATCCAAAAATATTCTATAGAAAAACACTTTGAGATATCTGGAATATACATTCCAAAAAATAAAATAATATTAATGTGTGTATACAGATCTCCAGATGGGGACAGTAACATATTCCTTAACCTGTTTGAGAAAGCACTAAAAACATTACCATTAGTAAATAGAAATGTAATTATATGCAGTGATTTTAACATAGATTTTTCTAAGGATTCAAAGTTGACAATTGATACTTTGAGTCTTGTATCCTCATTCAATCTTAAAAGTCTGATAGAAACACCTACACGCATTACAAAAAATTCTTCACCAACAATTGACCAAATTTTTCTAAATAATACTAATTACAGACATAATGTGATGAATTTTGACACAGGTTATTCTGACCATTTAGCACAAGTTTTAACATTAAAATTAGAATCTAACATTAACACACATACAAATATAAAATCACGTAGCTTTAAGGATCAACAGATCAACCAATTCAATAATCTCCTAAGTAATGAAACATGGGAAGAAGTGTATAACTGCACAGATACAAATGAAAAATAAGCATTTTTGTATTATTTTGAAATATGCTTCCCACTAAGAACACGAAAGCAAAATGTAGGCCTAATAAATCAATGCAAAGGGCTGGATTACCTCTGGTATTTTAGTATCAATAAAAAAAGAAACAGTTGTTACATGCAACTTCTAAGACACAGGAAACAACTCCAGAATTTGATAAATATTTCAAAAAATACAAACAGGTTCTTAACAAGGTAATAAGACAAGCAAAGAAACTAGAAAATGATAGATATATTTCCTCAGCTACCAATAAAATGAAAGCCATGTGGAAGGTACTGAAGAATGAAGTAGCAGCAAGACAGGTAGATAACCGTAATATTCAGCTTGAAGAGAATAAAAAAATAATGTCTGATCCTATAGAGATTTCTAACACCTTTAATACATATTTTTCAAACATTGCCGAAGATTTGATTACTAAAAATTTTGGCAAGTCCAACATCAACACTCAAACTAATGCCAACCATGATAATAGCAAAACCCTTTTTATTCAGCCAACAAATGAAGAGGAAGTATTGAAAGTTATTGGGGAGTAGAAACCTAAATTTTCATCTGGAATTGATGATGTCCCAGATTTTCTATTTAAAAAATGTGCTGAGTTTATAGCTTGTCCTCTCTCTCATATATCCAATAGCTCATTCTCTAGTGGAATATTTCCAGATAGGCTTAAAACAGCAAGAGTAAAACCCCTTTTTAAAAAAGGGGAAAAAGATAAGGTATCGAACTACCGTCCAGTGTCAGTCCTCTCATGTTTCTCTAAAATCTTAGAAAAACTATTTCACAAAAGACTAGTTAACTTCTTAGAAAATAATAATGTATTTTGAGATTCTCAACATGGGTTCAGAAAGAATAAATCAACCGAAACTGCCCTTTTTCATTTTACACAGAAATACTACAGACTCTTGATGCGAAAGGACACATATCAGGAATATGCTTGGACTTGTCGAAGGCATTTGATGTAATTGATCATAATATCTTGCTTTCAAAGTTAGATCACCTGGGAGTTAGAGGAGTAGCTAACAATTGGATAAAGTCATACCTGCATGATAGAAAACAGATTGTTGAATGTAGCTTTAAGACTGACAACAGTATAAACTATGTTCACTCAGATTGCAAAACCATAAAATATGGAGTACCACTAGGATCAATACTTGGTCCTGTCCTATTTTTAATATATATAAATGATCTGGAAACAACAAATAACTGCCAAAAATATATTAAATTTGCAGATGACACCACCATTTTAATGAAAGAATGTACCAAAGAACAATTATTAAAAAATATTGAATACACTTCCAAAAACATTGCAAACTGGTTTTCTCAAAATAATCTAATAATAAATACAGAAAAAACAAATGCCATACACTTCAGGACAAAAAATAATTTAGATACACAGTTACCTACAGTAAAACTTAGTGGTAAACTACTTAAAAATGTAGAGAATATAAAATTTCTAGGCATTCATATACAAGAGAATTTAAAATGGAACACACACATTGAACACCTTTGTAAAAAACTAAATACTATCTGCTACATGATGAGAATCTTAGTTGGTTGCATATCTAATGAAACCATTAGGCATATTTATTTTGCATATGTACACTCATTACTAAGGTATGGAATCATTTTCTGGGGGAACTCCCCACCTAGTATCAAATGCTTCAAAATCCAGAAAAAAATTATCAGAATTATTGAAGCATTTGATACTAGGTGGGAGTTCCCCAGAAAATGATTCCATACCTTAGTAATGAGTGTACATATGCAAAATAAATATGCCTAATGGTTTCATTAGATATGCAACCAACTAAGATTCTCATCATGTAGCAGATAGTATTTAGTTTTTTACAAAGGTGTTCAATGTGTGTGTTCCATTTTAAATTCTCTTGTATATGAATACCTAGAAATTTTATATTCTCTACATTTTTAAGTAGTTTACCACTAAGTTTTACTGTAGGTAACTGTGTATCTAAATTATTTTTTGTCCTGAAGTGTATGGCATTTGTTTTTTCTGTATTTATTATTAGCTTATTTTGAGAAAACCAGTTTGCAATGTTTTTAGAAGTGTATTCAATATTTTTTAATAATTGTTCTTTGGTACATTCTTTCATTAAAATGGTGGTGTCATCTGCAAATTTAATATATTTTTGGCAGTTATTTGTTGTTTCCAGATCATTTATATATATTAAAAATAGGACAGGACCAAGTATTGATCCTTGTGGTACTCCATATTTTATGGTTTTGCAATCTGAGTGAACATAGTTTATACTGTTGTCAGTCTTAAAGCTACATTCAACAATCTGTTTTCTATCATGCAGGTATGACTTTATCCAATTGTTAGCTACTCCTCTAACTCCCAGGTGATCTAACTTTGAAAGCAAGATATTATGATCAATTACATCAAATGCCTTCGACAAGTCCAAGCATATTCCTGATATGTGTCCTTTCGCATCAAGAGTCTGTAGTATTTCTGTGTAAAATGAAAAAAGGGCAGTTTCGGTTGATTTATTCTTTCTGAACCCATGTTGAGAATCTGAAAATACATTATTATTTTCTAAGAAGTTAACTAGTCTTTTGTGAAATAGTTTTTCTAAGATTTTAGAGAAACATGAGAGGACTGACACTGGACGGTAGTTCGACACCTTATCTTTTTCCCCTTTTTTAAAAAGGGGTTTTACTCTTGCTGTTTTAAGCCTATCTGGAAATATTCCACTAGAGAATGAGCTATTGCATATATGAGAGAGAGGACAAGCTATAAACTCAGCACATTTTTTTAATAGAAAATCTGGGACATCATCAATTCCAGATGAAAATTTAGGTTTCAACTCCCCAATAACTTTTAATACTTCCTCTTCATTTGTTGGCTGAATAAAAAGGGTTTTGCTATTATCATGGTTGGCATTAGTTTGAGTGTTGATGTTGGACTTGCCAAAATTTTTAGTAATCAAATCTTCGGCAATGTTTGAAAAATATGTATTAAAGGTGTTAGAAATCTCTATAGGATCAGATATTATTTTTTATTCTCTTCAAGCTGAATATTACGGTTATCTACCTGTCTTGCTCCTACTTCATTCTTCACTACCTTCCACATGGCTTTCATTTTATTGGTAGCTGAGGAAATATATCTATCATTTTCTAGTTTCTTTGCTTGTCTTATTACCTTGTTAAGAACCTGTTTGTATTTTTTGAAATATTTATCAAATTCTGGAGTTGTTTCCTGTGTCTTAGAAGTTGCATGTAACAACTGTTTCTTTTTTATTGATACTAAAATACCAGAGGTAATCCAGCCCTTTGCATTGTTTATTAGGCCTACATTTTGCTTTCGTGTTCTTAGTGGGAAGCATATTTCAAAATAATACAAAAATGTTCTTATAAATAAGTTATCTCATTTGTATCTGTGCAATTATACACTTCTTCCCATGTTTCATTTCTTAGAATTATTGAATTGGTTGATCTGTTGATCCTTAAAGCTACGTGATTTTATATTTGTATGTGTGTTAATGTTAGATTCTAATTTTAATGTTAAAACTTGTGCTAAATGGTCAGAATAACCTGTGTCAAAATTCATCACATTATGTCTGTAATTAGTATTATTTAGAAAAATTTGGTCAATTGTTGTTGAAGAATTTTTTGTAATGCGTGTAGGTGTTTCTATCAGACTTTTAAGATTGAATGAGGATACAAGACTCAAAGTATCATTTGTCAACTTTGAATCCTTAGAAAAATCTATGTTAAAATCACCGCATATAATTACATTTCTATTTACTAATGGTAATGTTTTTAGTGCTTTCTCAAACATGTTAAGGAATATGTTACTGTCCCCATCTGGAGATCTGTATACACACATTAATATTATTTTATTTTTTGGAATGTATATTCCAGATATCTCAAAGTGTTTTTCTATAGAATATTTTTGGATTGTACTAATTTCCTTAAAATCAATGTCGTTTTTAATAAATATACAATTCCCTCCTTGTTTTGATTCACTTCTGCAAAAATATGTAGCTAAAGTTAAGTTAGGAAAGTTAGTAACATTCAGTTGAGAAGTACTGAGCCAGTGTTCTGTAAAGCATATGACTGCTACCTCTTTAAGCTGTGTTGAAAGGAGTAATTCAATTTCATTTTTTTTATTTTTAAGGGATTGCACATTTTGATGATAAATTATAAAGTTTGAATTTGCTTTTTCAGT
Source organism: Vandiemenella viatica (assembly GCA_031002005.1). NCBI lineage: Eukaryota > Metazoa > Arthropoda > Insecta > Orthoptera > Morabidae > Vandiemenella > Vandiemenella viatica. Next base: position 94,156,190 of record JARYHS010008075.1, on the reverse strand, counting down.
ATGTACATTTGCTCGACCACTTACCTCTTTAACAGTGCCCTCTATTTTAATGCCTTTACTTGATTTGACATTTTTTCCTTTGTTATTCTCTTCAAAATTTACACTGTGATGGTTTTGTTCACTGTTCTTTAGCACTTGTTGTGTATTCTCCTGCTCTGTGTCCAGTATAAAAAATCATCTTCTCTATTTAATGGTGAAATGATTTTTCTGTTACTACGCCTGCTGGTTATAGGTGCTTGACTTCTTGAAGAATCACCCTGCTTTCCTTCTTTGATCTCAGCTTCACTTTCAGCACCTTCTTGACCTAGTACTGGTTCTTCTTGATAGCTACCAACTGTATTTTGTAACGGTATGGTTTTAAAGTTTCTGGTCATTTCCGTATTGCACTTTATGTTATTAATAATGTTTTCAGCCATTATGGTTTTACCTAAGTTATTTCTGTGTAGGCCATGTCGCGTGAAGTGACTTCTATCCGAGGAATCCAGTTCAATAAATTCTGCATTTTGAAAAGCACTGCAAATCTTCTTGAACTTTCTGTTTGTTACAGTTATTTCAGTATTTACGCAGGACCATTCAATCAGGTCAATCTTCAAGCCAGAATTGCTTCTCTTGTACCACAGTTTTTCCTAAACTTAAACTGGTCTTCGCCAATTACCTCTTCTACTATCCCTTCTAATATTCTATATATTATTCTGGTCAATAATTTTGAAGCATGTGACTTATAGTGCGATAGTTCTTACATTTGTCAGCTTGTGCTTTCTTCGGAAGTGTGTAGATGATACTTTCATTAATATCAGTTGGATTCTCTCCTATTTTGTAACTGATATCAGTTTAAACAATCTTTGGAGTCATTCTTTTCCTAGGGATTTCAGAAGTACTTTGGGGAATATCAACAGTTTCAACTGCCTTGCCCTGATGTCCAAATCTTTAAAAAGTTACCAATTTCTGCCCTTAAAACATGATCTCCTACGTCATCAACATCAACATTGCCTTCTTTTCCAGTGCACTATTGTTCAAATCATCTGCATCATACAGTTTATCTGTGTCTTTCCTTCATTGATTAGCTCTATTATCAGAACTTTGAAAGAGGTTTTCCATCAACACCTATAATATTGTGTATCTTTTCTTCAATTTTCCAAAATAAATAAATAATAATAATAATTGATGATCTCCTACGTCATCAACATCAACATTGCCTTCTTTTCCAGTGCACTATTGTTCAATCATCTGCATCATACAGTTTATCTGTGTCTTTCCTTCATTGATTAGCTCTATTATCAGAACTTTGAAAGAGGTTTTCCATCAACACCTATAATATTTGTGTATCTTTTCTTCAATTTTCCAAAAATAAATAAATAAATAATAATAATTGACCCTCCTATAGGCCACAGCTACTGTAACATTTTCTTTTTTACTTCTTCACTCTTTTGCTTTATTGCATTTCTGGTTTATTTGATTTCTAAAATGTCTGTACTGCTCTCTTCCTGCTTCACCCTCAGCATTTTTGTGCCTTCTCAGCTCCAAAATTTCTTCAGTGATCCAAGGTTTTCAGGTAGATTTTTTCTTAAAGCCTAGTATTTCTTTACCAGCTTTGATTATGTCTCTCTTCAGTGCATTCCATTTATCCTCACTTGAACTCCTTACAGAGTTATTTATTAGACCCATGTTTTCCATGTCTCCAAATTTTTTCTCGTGTTAGATTGTTTCAATTTGTTCACTTCCAGCCTGTACTGCGTGTGTTGCTATCTTACTCTCTTAAATTTCGTCCTACATTTCATAACTGTTAGATTGTGGTCAGAGTCTATGTCAGGCCCAGGTTATGCTTTAAGCCAGGCACTTGACTCCTGAATCTCTGTTTGGCCATTATATTATCCAGTTGATATCTACCTCTTTCATATGGGTGTTTGCAGGTGTATATCCTTCTTTCATGATTCTTAAATAGTGTGTTCACCACATGAGTTTATATTTATCACAAAATTCTAATAACCTGCTTCCTTTCACATTTTTTTCTCCTATACCAAAATTCCTACATCACCTTATTTTCCTTCTCCCAGTACCGTATTCCAGTCACCCATGATTATTAGATTTTCCTCTCCCTTTACATGTTGGATTATTGATGCGAATCTCAGTTAGTAGGCTATATGCAAGATATTTCTGATGAATTGGATGGGGGAGGTCAAGTTGATAGTGTAGCACTGGAGCTTTCAAAGGCTTTTTACAGAATGAGCCATTTCATTGTGCTAAATAAGGTAAAAACTATTGGCGTTGATGAAAAGGTGATTTGCTGGGTAGAAGAATTCATAAAAGGTAGAAAGCAAAAGTTAGGGTAGGAAATGCAGTATCAAAAGAAGTACGTATGAATATCGGAGTTCCACAGGGTAGTGTATTGGGACCATTGCTATTCATTATTCTAATGAATGATTGTGTTAATGGTTTATTGTCAGAAGTTAGATTTTTTGCAGATTTCATAATGTTATATAAAAGGATTAAAATGGTAGAAGACTGTAAACAGCTGCAGGGTGATATAGATAGGATAACTAAGCTGGGTGAGTCGACATGGGATGAAGATAAATGCAAACAAGAGCCAGCTTATTATGTACATAGATAAAAAGCTAAATGTGGATTATGATTATAAAGTGCAGAAGGAGTTGCTCATTGAAGACTCGAAATGTAAATACCTCGGCATAACATTTGATGCAGATTTAACTGGGCAGGACACATTGCGCAGGTAGTAGGGAAAGTACTCAAAATCCTTTACCTGTTGGAAAGAGTGATGAGGGGTTGCATTAGAGAAGTGAGAGAATTGGGCTACAAAACTTTGGTCAGACCACTGCTGGAATATGGTGGTGTAGCATGGAACCCACATTTTAGGTAGCAAATACAGGAGTTGAAGGTGGTACAGAGAAGGGCTGCTAGATTTGTCTTTGGAAATAACCACATTTTATTTATTTATCGTATGGCAATTTAGACACTTTTAAGAACATTTAATAAAATATATACGCTGCAACTTTACAAGATTAAAGACATATATCTAGTTCATTATCATAGTTTACCGATTCCTGAGTTGCCAGCAGGAAATCCATAGGATCACCTCTGTAAGATCTTTTCAGACATTTTTCAGTAGTCTGAATCTCTACACATTTGCATAAGGGGGATGGTTGCTTTCCCCACTTGTACAGGGAGTGTGTGCATCTGCTGTGCTGAGTTCTGATTCTGTTGAGTGTGGATCAAGTTTTCCGAGGTAAATCAAACCTGGTGGCTTTTGTGTAATGTAAGGTAAGCTTTTATTTTGGTGTGAAGTCCACTCCTGGATCCAAGCTTTGGTGATGTTAAAATCTTCACATATAACATCCCTTGCTGATTTCATTGCCGGTTTTCTGGAGCAAAGCTGGTTGATGTTAGCATCCTTAATTTCTCTGTGGATTGGTAAGTTTCTATTGTCCATTATCCTTTTGTACTCACGTGTAAGAGCATTTATCCGTCGCAGGTTAGGTGGTGGTTTGTGGCTCAGTATCGAGAGCCATTTTGAGGGAGTTGTCTTGATCACACCTGCAATCATACGCATAGCATTATTAAGTTGGGTGTCCACTTTTTTCATGTGTGGACTATTCAACCAGACCGGGGCACAGTACTCAGCAGCTGAGAAGACTAGACAAGACCCAGAGCAGAGGAGTGGAGAGTGGAGGCCGATGCACCCCAGGAGGCACCACATAGTTTTTGAATGATATTGTTCTTTGTTTTTAGCTTCTCGGTCATTTTCGTTAGATGTGCATTAAAGGATAATGTTCTATCAAGGGTAACACCCAGGTACTTTGGTGTCTTACTATGGGTAAGAATGGTTTCTTCGAACTATATGTTAAGTTCCCTTCTAGTGAGTTTGCTATTTAGATGGAAGCAGCTGTTTTAGAAGCATTGGGTTGGAGTCTCCACCTACGGAAATATTTTACCATTGTTTCCAGGTCCTCTGATAGAATTTCTTCAGACGTTTCGATTGACCTGCACTTCATGGCGAGAACCCAGTCGTCAGCATAACCAAACTTTTTTGTTCTTGTTTTCGGCATGTCTGGAATATACAGGCTGAAAGGAGTGGATCGAGCACTGATCCCTGTGATAGGCCATTCTTAAGGTTCCTCTGAGAGCTGATATCAGTGCCCATGACAACCTGGAACACCCGGTCATTAAGCATGTTGTCCAACAGGTGGGCAATAAGTTTGCGGGGGATTACACAAAGAAATTTATAAATCATGCCCTCTCTCCACACTGTGTTGTAAGCTGCTGAGAGGCTGATAAATGCAGCTGAAGTTTTTAGTTTCCTTTGGAATGCTGTTTCAATATAGGTAGTTAGCGAAAGAAGTAGATCTACACAGCTTCATCCTGTTTGGAAGCCTGCCTGTTCCACTGGAATCGCTTCAAACAGTCTCTGGTTGATTTTGTAGCTTGTAGGTCACA
>JARYHS010008075.1:93897334-94150741 GCA_031002005.1 Vandiemenella viatica | reverse complement strand
ACTACAAACAAATAGTTACATACACTTGTATAATACTAGACAGACACTAGACTTTCATATACAACAAACAAATACTACCTTCTGTCAGAAAGGGCCACTTCATATGGGAATCAGATTGTTTAATAAACTACCACAGAGGATCAAGTCTGTAAGACAAAATACTAAATTCATATCATCAGTGAAGGAGTACTTGCTCAACCACTGCTTCTACTGTATTGATGAGTATTTTCGAACCAAATGTTAGTTTTAAACATGGGTTATGTCATTAGTATCATTTAAATTTGTAAAGAATTAATTGTATATTTGTAACTGTAATTCTTTTTGTCTATATCATATCTGTATAGTATGTTATCTCATAGTATATAATAGAATGTTTGTTATATGTTTTTTTGTCTGTCTGTGTACAGACCAATTTTGACTTGCCCTATATCATTTGTACTTCATACTATGTATGATGCTAAGGGGCCAATAAATACAAATACAAATACAAGGGCAGATCAAGAAAATAAAGATACTTTTATGGCATTTGTTGATTTAGAAATCTTTTGATATTGTTAGGTGGGACAAGAGGTTCAAAATTTCAAAGATTTTGGGTCTAAAATATAGATAGAAGAATATAATCTATGTAAGAATCAAGGGGCCACAGTCAAAGTCAAGAATCATGAAAGTCATGCATCTGTTTTGAATGGTGAGAGATGAGGTTGTAGTCTATCCACATTAATATTCAACTTGTATGTAGAGGAAGCAATAAAGAAATTAAAAGAAAAATTTAAACATGGCATAAGTGATCAAAGATGAAAAAACCAGTATGTTTTGATTTTCTGATGATGATATTCTGTTAGCGGAACAGACTGAAGATCATGAGATGTTACTGAATGCCATGAACAAAATATTGGAGGAAAATTTTGGACTAAATTTAAATTAAAGCAAGTCAAAATGATAAATATAACAGACATGATAGTAGAGTAAATATATAAATAGTATCGGATGCAGCAGGAGAAGTAAGTAATTCTTAGGACGTAAAATTACAACTGAAGCAGAATTATTGTTAAAAGCAGAATAGCACTTGTGAAACATTTTTTGGTAGTGAAGCATGGATTTTTAGGAATACCAGAAAAAAAGGAAAATTGAACCATTTCAAATGCAGTGCTATAGAAGAATGCTGAAGATTGAATGGACAAATAAAGTTGTAATTGAAAGGTGAGGAAAGAAGTTTGTGGAGAGGTAATGCTATTAATTGAGAATGTGGGTGGTAAGAGATATGTTGAGATGAAGAGGTTAGTGCAAGACAGGAAGGGATGGAGGATTGCAACAAACCAGTTGAGAGACTGTTGACAGGAAAAATAATAATAATCTATGGCAATTTTCAATAACATGTTTGGCTAACACAGACTTTTCAATCGCTAGTAGCTACAAATGACGTTGGTGCTCAGCGCAGCACTCGTCTGTGGTTCTGATCATTTAGTTGACGTGTATTTTGCCACATTCACATCGCATAGAATAACCCACATGTATTAGCCCAAGGCCATTTTTTGTCTAATGCAGCAGATCTTGTAACTTGGATGGAGATAGAAAAAAAATCCATCATGTGTAAGAATCATTTCCATTTTCCAAGAAGTATTTCCAGCTTATCACAGCTATGCTCAAGGTCTTGATGTTTCCTCCTGCTCACCTGTCATGGTGTTCAGCAGCAGTCAGACAGATGTACGTGCCAGGACACTTTATAGAATGTGTGGCCTGCTAAGACCGTTCAATAGAGGGCAATAGACCGTTGTAGAGGGCTTAGTATGTATCCATGGTTACCCATATGTACATACAAATAAATGAGTTTGCATCACAGGGGCAATCACAGTAGCTGTCTCTGCACCCTGCAGAAGTCACTGTGCAAAAACTCAACAACAGAATGCTGTTCTTCTCTGGAGGAAGTTTGAACTACAGAAGCGATTTTAATACTGGTTCTATTGCAATGTTAATGAATCTGCATTGTGATGCTGATTAGAGAACATTTCATGTGCTATTTGTAGGACACCTGCCAACTTACAGGTTAATGGCACAAAATGTTGATCTCTCGTCTCGTCACAAATTAATGGTTTTCTTTTCGGGTTTTATGCCTTACTGAGGTTATGATTATTAGAGATGCTAGGGCATTGGAGACAAGGAATGTAAAGAAATTCAGCTGTGGCCTTTGGAGTGATCTGAGGAAATCATAAAAAAACAAAATATAGTTAGCTGGGTGGGGATTTGAACTCGTGCTCTCCTGAATATCAGACTGATGTATTACCACCTACTCACTAAGCTTGGTAGTTGACTCATTCTTATTTTAATAATCACGAGAGAAGGATGAGTGTTGATCTCAAAATCACAATACAAGTAAAATAATTAAACTACAATTCAGTTAAGTTTTTGATACCAGAAACAAATATTAACTTATGATGGTTTATAATTCATTATGTTTTACTATGTATTCAGAAACACAAAAATTTAAAGTGCCTATCATACAAAGTAAATTTAAATTAGTGATATAAATATGCAGAGCAAACATAAATGAATATTACAGTATTTAAAACCATTTATAAAAGTTGAATTTGGTTAGATGGCAACCTGGCACCTTGTTAATGGAATTAAATAATTACAGACTGGAACAAGGAAAGAGAAATTAAACCCAATCTTTAGTACATTTCGATGAATAATTGTTGCAGTGAAACACAATAAGATCAACACTACAAATTTGTCATTTGACATTGTATACAATATGCAATAAGTAACTGGTGGATGACTAAAGGAAAAGGTGGGGGGAAATCAGAAAATAATAAATTAAAACAGCAAATTATATATATCACTTCTGATTTCACGTCTCGTCGATGTTGGGGTCATCAGAGGAGGATAGGGACTGTGGGCAAGGATTGAGAAGGAATTCAGCCATGGTATTTTAAAGGAATCATACCAACATTCACTTTGCTGGATGGTTGGACAGGGATTCAAATCCACGTCCTCCTGAATGCAAGGCCTGAATCTTTCCGCGCACCCTCAATACTCAGTGCAAAGTTAGTGATAGACACAGTGTTGAAACAAGGTAATAAAACATACTCAATCTTCAGTTTAGTCTTCCCTGGTTGCCTAAAATTTATCTTCTTTCATAAATTAGCCTCTGTCACTGGTACCTGTGATAGTATCTTACTTATTTTTTCACGTTAAGAGGTTACTTGAAACACCAATGAAATGAAAATGCTTTAAGGTAATATGAGAACAACCTATGATGGGAAAAGTAAACCTGTTGGAGAGTTGAGACAGAACAGAGGAAGACAAAGAGAATCACGTAATATTTCTGGTGATCATTAGTCATGTGAGACACAAATGCAATAAATGGAAAGAAAAATCTATTATACTTTTTGCAGCAGTCCTAGTATTATTAAATATGCTTTACAGGTAATCTTGCTGAGTCATCTGTTCACAGATCCCTATGCTTCAGCCCCACCTCAGGTCATATTGAGCGCTACAAAATTCTAAGCCTTTACCGACTGTCTACATACAATGTTCACCTAATAGGAATAGTCAAGGTGTACAGAATATTGCATAGTGAACCAATGATCCTTCTGCCAACAAGATAGTAGGATTAATACCTGCTCCATCTTTCTATAACACACATTTTCAGATCCAACAATGGCCATATCTGCCACTTCTATTTAAATTATTACAAAATTCAAAAATTCAGATTGTATCCCTCACTTTCTTTCCAAAAATTCTTTGGGTTCGGCAAGTATTTTTCTTTTCATCCATATTTTTTTTCGTAGCCTCAGAAATTGCTGAGGTAGTAGACTGTTTCAGTTTGCTGTAATGAGCAAGCTCTTCTAATACATTCTGTTTCATTGACGTACAGTTTCTCAAATTTACAAGATATTTCGTAAATACCACTGATCTGTTGAGGAACTTTATGACCCTTTTCACTTCTCACCATTGCACTGATTAGGATGGCCTTTTTTTTTTATTTGCTATCATGATTAATTTACCAAGTTATGGGCAATAATTTTTTTTAGCTCTCCCCAGATTCATTAAGACTTAAATCTTATATATATATAAAAATAGACGTGTTTTTTCCTATATTTCACTTTTCAGCCACCACTACCTTGCACACATCACTGATGTTTGTTGGTGGAAGTAGCATGGAGTTTCCTGTAGTGCACAACGTTGGCCGAATGCCGATAGCTGTGGGGATGTGGGAGATATAATGATTAAAGTTGGTCAGTGCAGGGCGTTTTCATATTTCGACCAAAAACTCGTATCTCCGTATACTTCTCTTTCCTGCCACAACTACATAACATAGACCTTTGGTATTTGTGTGTGGTAGTAGAATCGTCTTTCCTGTCGTGCACTATGGTTGTTGGATGTCGGTAGCTATGGGGGTGTGGGAGATATGGGGGTTGAAAGTGGTCGACCTGTGGCAATTTAATACTTCTGCCAAAGACAAAAGTGTCATGGTGTATCACTTTTCAGCGAAAACTATAGATCGCAGATAACTGGCATTTGTGTGTAGTAGTAGCACAGAGTCACCTTTCGAGCACAACAGCGGCCGAATTTCAGAAACTGTGTTACTATGGTAGATATGGTGGTTGTAAGTGGCCGACCAAGGATATTTTCGAATTTCGATTCTCTCCGCATATGTCACTTTTCTGCCACAACTACATAGCATAGAACATTGGTGTTTGTGTATGGTAGTAGAATCGTATCTCATGTAGTGCACTATGGTTGTTAGATGTCGGTAGCTATGGGAGTGTGGGAGATATGGGAGTTGAAAGTGATCGACCTGTGGCAATTTCATACTCCTGCCAAAGACAAAAGTGTCATGGTGTATCACTTTTCAGCGAAAACTATAGATCACAGATAACTGGCGTTTGTGTGTAGTAGTAGCACAGAGTCACCTTTCAATCACAACAGCGGCCGAATTTCAGAAATTGTGTTACTATGGTAGATATGGTGGTTGTAAGAGGCCGACCAAGGATATTTTCGAATTTCGACTGTCTCCGCATATTTCACTTTTCTGCCACAACTACATAGCATAGAACATTGGTGTTTGTGTATGGTAGTAGAATCGTATCTCATGTAGTGCACTATGGTTGTTAGATGTCGGTAGCTATGGGGGTGTGGGAGATATGGGGGTTGAAAGTGATCGACCTGTGTCAATTTCATACTTCTGCCAAAGACAAAAGTGTCATGGTGTATCACTTTTCAGCGAAAACTATAGATCACAGATAACTGGCGTTTGTGTGTGGTAAGAGCACAGCGTTACCTTTCGACCACAACAGCAGCCGAATTTCAGAAACTGTGTTACTATGGTAGATATGGTGGTAGTAAGTGGCCGACCAAGGATATTTTCGAATTTCGACTGTCTCCGCATATGTCACTTTTCTGCCACAACTACATAGCATAGAGCATTGGTGTTTGTATTTGGTAGTAGAACCGTATCTCATGTAGTGCACTATGGTTGTTAGATGTCGGTAGCTATGGGGGTGTGGGAGATATGGGAGTTGAAAGTGATTGACCTGTGGCAATTTCATACTCCTGCCAAAGACAAAAGTGTCATGGTGTATCACTTTTCAGCGAAAACTATAGATCACAGATGACTGGCGTTTGTGTGTAGTAGTAGCACAGAGTCACCTTTCGATGACAACAGCGGCCGAATTTCAGAAATTGTGTTACTATGGTAGATATGGTGGTAGTAAGTGGCCGACCAAGGATATTTTCGAATTTCGACTGTCTCCGCATATGTCACTTTTCTGCCACAACTACATAGCATAGAGCATTGGTGTTTGTGTATGGTAGTAGAATCGTATCTCATGTAGTGCACTATGGTTGTTAGATGTCGGTAGCTATGGGGGTGTGGGAGATATGGGGGTTGAAAGTGATCGACCTGTGGCAATTTCATACTCCTGCCAAAGACAAAAGTGTCATGGTGTATCACTTTTCAGCGAAAACTATAGATCGCAGATAACTGGCGTTTGTGTGTAGTAGTAGCACAGAGTCACCTTTCGATCACAACAGCGGCCGAATTTCAGAAACTGTGTTACTATGGTAGATATGGTGGTTGTAAGTGGCCGACCAAGGATATTTTCGAATTTCGACTGTCTCCGCATATGTCACTTTTCTGCCACAACTACATAGCATAGAACATTGGTGTTTGTGTATGGTAGTAGAATCGTATCTCATGTAGTGCACTATGGTTGTTAGATGTCGGTAGCTATGGGGGTGTGGGAGATATAGGGGGTTGAAAGTGATCGACCTGTGGCAATTTCATACTTCTGCCAAAGACAAAAGTGTCATGGTGTATCACTTTTCAGCGAAAACTATAGATCACAGATAACTGGTGTTTGTGTGTAGTAGCAGCACAGAGTCACCTTTCGATCACAACAGCGGCCGATTTTCAGAAACTGTGGTACTGTGGTAGATATGGTGGTGGTAAGTGGCCGACCAAGGATATTTTCGTATTTCGACTGTCTCCGCATATGTCACTTTTCTGCCACAACTACATAGCATAGAGCATTGGTGTTTGTGTTTGGTAGTAGAATCGTATCTCATGTAGTGCACTATGGTTGTTAGATGTCGGTAGCTATAGGGGTGTGGGAGATATGGGAGTTGAAAGTGATCGACCTGTGGCAATTTCATACTCCTGCCAAAGACAAAAGTGTCATGGTGTATCACTTTTCAGCGAAAACTATAGATCACAGATAACTGGCGTTTGTGTGTAGTAGTAGCACAGAGTCACCTTTCGATCACAACAGCGGCCGAATTTCAGAAATTGTGTTACTATGGTAGATATGGTGGTTGTAAGTGGCCGACAAAGGATATTTTCGAATTTCGACTGTCTCCGCATATGTCACTTTTCTGCCACAACTACATAGCATAGAACATTGGTGTTTGTGTTTGGTAGTAGAATCGTATCTCATGTAGTGCACTATGGTTGTTAGATGTCTGTAGCTATGGGGGTGTGGGAGATATGGGGGTTGAAAGTGTTCGACCTGTGGCAATTTCATACTTCTACCAAAGACAAAAGTGTCACGGTGTATCACTTTTCAGCGAAAACTATAGATCACAGATAACTGGCGTTTGTGTGTAGTAGTAGCACAGCGTCACCTTTCGATCACAACAGCGGCCGATTTTCAGAAACTGTGGTGTTGTGGTAGATATGGTGATTGTATGTGGCGGACCAAGGATATTTTCGTATTTCGACTGTCTCCGCATATGTCACTTTTCTGCCACAACTACATAGCATAGAGCATTGCTGTTTGTTTTTCGTAGTAGAATCGTATCTCATGTAGTGCACAATGGTTGTTAGATGTCGGTAGCTATGGGGGTGTGGGAGAAATGGGGGATAAAATGGTCGACCTGCGGCAATTTCATTTTTCTGCCAAAGACGCATGTGTCACGTTGTATCACTTTTAAGTGAAAACTATCAATAGCAGATTAGCGGCGTTTTTGTGTGGTAGTAACACAGAGTCACCCATCGATCACAACGTTGGCCGAAATTCGGTAACTGTGGGAGTTTGTGAGATATGGTGTCCGAAATTGGTCGATCATGAATATTTTCGTATTTCATCCAAAGACTTGTGTGTATCCGTAAATTTTACTTTGCTGCTGGAACTACATAGCGCAGAAGACTGGTATTTGTGTGTGGTAATAGTGTCGAGTCTCCCATCGTGCATTATGGTGTTTAGATGTCTACAGCTGTCAATATGAATACTTTACAATCACGAACGAAGTTGTGGGTACCAGCTATTATATTATAAAAGTGGAAGTAAGTTTCTGTCTTTTTGTTACGTTTTGACGACTAAATGGCTATATCAATATTGATGGAATTTAACAATGAAATAGTGTAGGAAGGACACAGGACATTTTTTCGGCATGAATAACAATTTTAGTCACGAAATTTTAAGAACTTATCGAATGATGAAAGACAGACAGATTCGTGTGTTAGTCTGTAATGTTACGTTGGTTGCTCAGTCACGCAATCTGTTAGTGTTTGATTTATTAATAAATTTCGATAAGAAACAAAACTTATTATTTAGTATAGAAGTCAATTTGCTCTGCACTGTACTATTCATTTGTGTCTGTATAAAAGTTTCTGGCACCAATTTGTCTTCCTTTTTGACATGCCTTACGGACGTAAACCTGGCCTAAGGTGCAGGTCTAGAAGACAATGTGCTGCTATTAGATTATGAGATTCAGATGCTCATGTTGAATAAAGAAGAAAAAACCAAGCTGAAATAAAGCTGACATCAGTTAACCCCCCCCCCCCCCCACACACACACACACACATCCCCGCACCTTCGCTTACTTTTCTGTTTTTAAATATGTTGTAAATTGATTCTCGTCATGAGACAGATTAGATGATAGGATGATATAATGATGGCTTTCCATCATATTATGTCGACTCGGTGTTGTTTGGGACAAATCTTACGTTACTAACAGTTTTCTATATCCAATTCTGGAATTGAAACTCCAAGTCCACGCGTACGAAGTCGCGGGTAACAGCTAGTAAGAAAGTAAAAGTATTTCAGTGAGTAGACTGCTGAAATCAGTTTGATAGAACATGAATTATAAGACAATTTTTATATTATCTCCAAATTACTAATGTTCAAATTGATGCAGATTATGGATATCATAAAGAACTAAATGAATAAAAGAGTGAGTTAATTATTCAGTGTTTAACTACAACTTACTTCCAATAGAATAATAACACTGAAGTGCAAGCCATAAACGTGACTGAGAAAAACCCATTGGTATTGCTCAGGTTCGTCATTGATACATTTGCAGTTTTATCCCAAGGAGATGAAGATTCACTTGAACTCTTGACTCAAATTAATACTATTCATCTGAAGGGAAGGTTTACAATGGAAGCAAGAATAATGGTCAGTTGGCTTTACTAGATAAACTGGTCAAATAATTCAAGGGAGGAAAACTAAGATACGTGGTTTTCTACTAACAGACACAGGGGAATTTGATATTTGGAGGCTTTATCAAATTACTATCTGGTTCAGAAACAAGGCCCTTATTAATAACTTGTTTCATGGAACTGACAAAGTATCTGATGCATGGTGCAAAAGGAACACATAAGTTGGGTGTTGAAATAAAATGGGTATATCATATGGATGATAATTAATTATAGTTTATAAGAAAGGCTAGAATAATTCATACAAAGGATAACTTAAAGAACAAATGTTGTGCTATCCTACTCAATGTTAAAACGGTATCAGAATGGATTGGCAGAATATTACGGTAAAGAAATATACAAGAGTGGAAATAAAATCATTGTGATGTAGAGAATTGCAAAGGACAAGGCTCTTCTACAGACCTTGTGACTATAATAAAGTATACGTTGGTGACACAGAACAAAGAGTATTCGTAAAATTATACTAGCTTGTCCACTACACCACACTGAAACAGGCAACTAGTTCAACCACTGATGAATACTGTGTAAAAGAGGGCCATGTTGAAACAAAAATACTTGCCTTAGTAAAATAAAAATGACAGGAATAGCCTCAGTTAAACAGTTGTATACAAACCTGGGAAAGTGAAATTCTATTATCCAACTGACAGAAATAAAAACCTCTGGAGGGATATACACCACACATTCCAACTGAATCACTAAATGCAGAAAGGGAACATGTCCAGTTTGATAAATTTTAGGGACATGACAAAAAACTGTATTACGTTCGTACGGTAGACTACTCAGTATTACATTTTGTGTTTGTTTGGGATGAGAAGCATATTATTTAAATGTTTTTTAAGTGACTTTCTGCAGAGAACGAAGGGCTAAGTTGAAAGATGCCTTTTCCGGAAAAAAAGTTTTTGTTACGAAATGGACATGTTCGCTTTCTGCAATTAGCGATTCAACTATGTCTGCATATTGAGTAAGTTCATACTGTATGTAAATGACCAAGGAACTACAGTACCATCCTATCAGTCAAAGTTACAAAGTGAAGCCCTAAAGGTACACCAGGCTGGGACCAACATGTACAGTGAGATAAGCTACAGAAATAAACGGAAGGTCGCTGAGTCTATAAACCCTGAAACATATAACGTAATCCTACTGATGATAATATGTACCCTAAAATTGGCACTGCTTGCCCATGAGCCCAAAAAGCTACTGCAGCAGAAGCTTAATGTAAGGTGAAGGAAAAATGTCATTCTCTATTTAGGCATTAAATGTAACCACAAAACTCAGGGGGCAAAACAGCTTCTTGAAAAAATCTGACACTCTATCATCCCAGCTGCTGGGGATGATAATTTTCACTGCTGGAGTTCTGAAAAGAAAAGCAACCTGGGCCAAACATCTTGTATGCTACCTGGAAGGCAATTATCTCTGGCCCAGTATGTTAACATACAAATACAATACTGATTCAGTTTCACAATCGTAATAACGTGACTTGCCAGCCCCCCAGGTCTGAGCGACCACAGAAAGGGATTCTGGTGGTAGGATGCTCCAAGGGGGTAGGTTAGGTAATTTATAGAGCCCCTTGGGGAAATGGCGAAATAGGTCAGGGACGAAATCCGATATCCATTCATTGTGCTTTCCGGGAGGGCTGATCCAAGATGTGGAACTGAATATCCCAGATGCCACTGAATGGACGAGTTGCAGCCAGCTGCTGATAGCAGCTCATGTCGGCATCAATGATTCTTGCCGCCTTGGATCAGGGGGTATCGTCTTTCTTCCAGCAGCTTGCTCAAAGGGTTAACTCTGTGGTTGATGGCCGCAAGATTTCGGCTGAGTCAACTATCTGCAGCACTGTCGATAGAACCAACTGTGGACCTCAGGTTCAGAGTCGAGTCGAGGGTCTAAACCAGAGACTGCGGCATTTCTGTGATAATCATCGCTGCAGATTTCTATAGATCTTCACTCTGGGGTTAAGTTGTGTAGGGTTCCCCTGAATAGATCAGGTGTGCACTACACATGTGAATTGGCTATACAGGTGGCAGGGGCTGTGTGGAGTGCATTGGGGGATTATTTAGGCTGAGGGAGGAACACCCAAAACTGGGATTACAGTTATGGGCAGCCCAATTAAATTTGACACCATATGTTAGAAGAAGCATAAATCAATCACTACCATTAAAAATACTCGTTATTAACTGTAGAAGTGTTAGTAACAGGCAGCCTGAGCTTGAAAGCGTTATTAGTAGCACAGAAGCAGATTTTGTATTAGGTACTTAAAGTTGGTTAAAACCGGATATAAATTCAGCAGAAATTTTTAACAATAGAATGAACGTTTTCTGTAAGGATACGTTGTATTCCAATGGAGGTGGTGTATTTATAGCTGTTAGTAAGTATCTCTCATGTAACGAAATAGTTGTCAATACTGTCTGTGAAATCTTATGAATTAAGCTCAACATAGTTAGGAAAAAACTTGTGATCGGCTCCTTCTATTGTCCACCAGATGCAGGTGTAACTATTGATGAATCCTTAAGTAATAATGTAAATAATAATGCTCGTCAATTTCTGGACCATACAATAATGTTAGGTGGTGCTTTCAACTTGCCATATATTGACTGGGCGAATAACGTTCACGTTACTGGTGGCAGGGATAAAGCAGCTTGCGAAATCATTCTAGACCTTTTCTCAGATCACAAACTTGAGCAGCTCGTAACTGAACCAATGTGATGCCACAATTATAACAAAAACATTTTAGATATTCTCGTTACAAATAGGCCTGAATTATTCACAGACATTTCTACCACCATGGAAATAAGTGATCATACAGCTGTAATTGTTACAAAAAAATTAATAGCCAGGCGCAAAAAGAAAGGATCAATTACAGGTTCAAAAAGGCCCCAAAGGAGTGTTTAAGAATGTATTTGTGGGATAATTACCTTACCTTTATAGAAGCAAGTGGCTCAGTTGAAGAGATATGGCTTCGATTCATGTGTAGAGTCACGGAAGGTATGGTCTTACATATACCAAAACGGACAATGAGGGATGGGAACGATCCCCCGTGGTATACACGTAAAGTTAAAAGGTTACTTAAAAAGCAAAGGAAGATACATGCACGATCAAGAAGTACGATCTATAGTTGTGATTTAGAAAAGTTAGGTGAGACAAGAGGACATGTTAAGAATGCGATGCGTGAGGCCTTAAATAATTTCTGTTGCAATTCACTTTCAAGAGTCTCAACGAAAACCCAAAGAAATTTTGGTCACATGTAAAAAAAGTTAGTGGTGGTGACAACAGTGTGCCAGTTCTACTACAAGATGGTCGGGAAGTTGATGACAGCCGCACCAAGGCTAACGTATTTAACACCGAATTTAAAAATTCTTTCACAGACAAGAACATTGAAAACATTCCTGCTTTTCTAGGGCGTGTAGAATTTGAGATGGATCCATTACAAATTGATAGTCTACATCTACATCCATACTCTGCAATTCACAATCATTGTGGGTGACAGAGGGTGCTAAGCGCCAAAAATTAATTCCGCGCATTCCAATCCCGAATAGCATGAGGAAAGAAAGAATACAAAGAAGCGTCAGTACAGCATCTTATTTCTCTAATCTTATTCCTCCTGTCATTGCTACCCAAATAGGCTGGCGGAAGAAGTATCTCACTGCACTTGTAGGTCATAGAATTTCGCTTATTCTAAAATACATTCAAATGCAAATGATGTCATTTGTCTTCCAAACGATCCCAGCACAATCTATGTATCAATTCTGTGATGTTTTTATAAGGGCTGTAGCAACCGGTCACGAATCGAGCGGCTCTTGTCTGTACCCTCTCCACTGAGTCAATAAGGCCTTTGCAACCACTGAGTTAATCAGGCCTTTGCGATACAGATCACAAACTCCATAACAGTAATCCAGATGCGGACGAACCAATGTTTTATACATTATTTCCTTTGTATAAGCATTACAATTCCTCAGAATACGTCCTATGAATCATAATTATAATTAGCTTTGCCTATGATGCAAGTTATGTGTGAGTCACATTTCATGTTGCTTTGTACTATTACCCCCAGATACTTCAGGGAATAAACCGTGTCAACAACTGAATTGTTTACTTTGTACTCATGAGCAAACTGATTATTTTTGTTACTTATTCGCATTAACTTGCACTTTTTGCAATCAAGTATAAGCTGAAATTTACGGCATCATTTGAAAATAGCATCCAAATCAAGCTGAATTTCTAAGCAATCGTCAGAGCACCTTATTTCCCTATAGATTACTGCATCATCAGCAAACAATTGCAACCAGCATTTGACATTGCCACCTCGATTGTTTATAAAAATTACGAAAAGAAGTGGTCCTATTACACTTCCTTGAGGAACGCCAGAAGTAACATCTAGCTTAGAAGAGCCTACCCTGTCAACGGCATACTGTGATCGACCGGTTAGAAAATCATATATCCATTTGTAAATCTGATCCAATATACCGTGTGCTCAAATCTTCACTAAAAGTCAGTTGCGTGGTACAGAATCAAAAGCTTTCTGAAAATCCAAGAATTTTGCATCAACTTGTGATCCTAATTGATAACTTTCATTACGTCACGGGAAATAGGACCAATTGAGTTTCACACGATCTTTTCTTCCGAAATGTGTGTTGACACGGTGTAAGTAACTCGTTCTCATCTAGAAACCTCATAATGTTAGAGCATATGACATGATCCAGAATTCTACCACATACAGATATTAGAGATATGGGTTGATAATTTCTAGGATCACTCCAATCTCCTTTCTTGAAAACAGGAATTACCTTGGCTATTTTCCTATCAGAAAGTACTTTTTTCTCTTCTAAAGATTTACGGAATATATCTGACAGAAATGGTTCAATTTCCTCTGCATATTCTGAAAATACTCTTACCTGAATACCATCAGGACCTGACACTTTACTCCACTTCGGGAGCTTTAATTGCTTTGCAATACCTACGCTATCAATTTCTTCAGGATCCATCTCTTGTTCTACATGATGTGGTAAAGTGGGAATGTCTTCTACATTTTTGCACGTGAATGAATTTTTAAATTCGGTGTCAAATATGGTAGCCTTGTTGCAGCTGTCGTAAACTTCCTGACTATCTTGTATTAGATCAGGTTTATTGTTGTCACTACAACTAACATTTTTTTAAATACAACCAAAATTTCTTAGGGATTTCGGTGAGGCTCTTACAGAGGGAATTTCGTCAAAAGTCATTAAAGGCCTCACGCATTGCATTCTTAACTTTTCCCCTTATCTCATCTAACCTATCTAAATCAGTCTGCTGCATCATCTTTATTGATCTTGCATGTATCTTCCTTTGCTTTTTGAGTAACCGTTTAACGTCATGTGTATACCACGGTGGATCATTCCCTCCCCTGATTGTCCATTTCGGTATACGCAAGTCCATACCTTCCCTGACTATACTTATGAATCAATGCCACATCTCTTCACCGGCGCCTCTTGCTACTGTGAAGGTATGGTAATTATGCCTTAAAAACATTATAAAACAATCCATTGAAAACTTCTTGAATCTGTAAACGATGCTTTCTTTTTTTTGTGCGTGGTTGTTAATTTGAATTACAGCTTTGTTATCACTTATTCCCGTGGTAGTAGAAATGCCCATAAATAATTAAGGCCTATTTGTAATGAGAATATCTAAAATATTTTCATTACCAGCAACGCATCACATTGTTTCGGTTACGAGTTGCCCAAGATTGTGATCTGAGAAAAGGTCTAGAATGATTTCGCAAACTGCTTTATCCCTGCCACCAGTAAAGTGGATGTAATTTGTCCAGTATTGACAACTATTTTGTTACATGAGAAGTACTTACTAACAACTATAAATACACCACTGCCATGGGAATGCAACCTATCCTTACGGAAATCGTTCATGCTGCTATTTAAGATTTCCACGGAACTTATATCTGGTTTTAACCAACTTTCTGTGCCTATTACGATAACAGCATCTGTACTATTGACGTTTTTGAGTTCAGGCTGTTTATTACAAACACTTCAGCAGTTAACTACTAGCACTTTTAATGTTCCAAGATTCTTTTAAGTTACCCCTAATATGTGGAGTTAAATTTATTTCGGCTGTCGGTAAGTGAATTTCCTATTCAGGGTCATCCTCGCTCAGCCTAAAAAAAAAAACCCAATGCACTCCACACGGTCCCTGCCACACGTGTAGCCGATTCACATGTGTAGTGCACACTTGATCTATACAAGGGATCCCTACATGACTCAATCCCAAGGCGAAGATCGAGGAATCTGCAACCATAGCATAGGTATTATAAAGCACTTAAAGCTCCTAAAGTGGATGAAAGTGCCAGGTCTCGATGGTATACCAGTAAGAGTATTTTTGGATTATATGGAAGAACTAGAACCATTTCTGTCAGATATATTTTGTAAATCTTCAGAAGAAAGAAAAGTACCTTCTGGCTGGAAAAGAGAACAGGTGATTCCTGTTTTAAGCAAGGAGATCGGAGAGATCCTCGGAATTATCAACCCATATCTCTAACATCTGTTTGCAGTAGAATTTTGGAGTATGTCATATGTTCTAACGTTATGAAGTTTTTAGATGAAAACAAGTTACTTACAACAAACCAACATGGATTTCGGAAGAACAGATCATGTGAAACGCAGCTGGCCCCATTTTCGCATGACATAATGAAAGTTATCGATGCAGGTTCACAAGTTGATGCAATTTTCTTGGATTTTCAGAAAGCTTTTGACTCTGTACCACACAACTGACTTTTAGCGAAGATTCGAGCACACGGTTTATCGGATCAGATTTGCGAATGGATACGTGATTTTCTAACTGGTCGGTCACTGTATGACATTGTTGATGGGGAAGACTCTTTTAAGTTAGATGTTACTTCGGGCATTCCTCAAGGAAGTGTAATACGACCACTTCTTTTCCTAATTTTTATAAACGATCTCAGTGACCACATTCATTGCAAGATGCGATTGTTTGCTGATGATGCATTAATCTATAAGGAAGTAAGGTGCTCTGACAATTGCTTAGAAATTCAGTGTGATCTGGATATTATTTCGGAATGGTGTCATAAATGGCAGCTTACACTTAACTGCAAAAAGTGCAAGGCAATAATCACGCGTTCATAGTTAACAATTCAGTTGTTCACATGGTGGATTCCCTGAAGAATCTAGGTGTAACTATACATTATCTACTTTCTTTGTTGAGATTAAATTTAGCATATCTTCGGTAACAGGAAATGTTAAATACCGCGAACACTTTTACTCTCGGATATTGGTTAATCCTTCTCAGAAGGCACTGTTTTGTAAGCCGTGCCAACGAACGTGTCACCGTGCATAGAGTGTGCGCTGGTAGTTCTGTATTACAGTATTTTAAGATCTATAAAATTTATAATAAAACAAAATATGAGCTTCATTTCAATCCTTGGTTCACACGATCGGTTGCAAGGAAACGAATAACAATTATTGACAATTCTATAATGCATTAACACCATACCCTCAAAGTTTAACAAAACACCAATATAAGGAAAAATTAACAAATAGTAAAAAGTAGCAAAAATCCATAGATATTTTAACAAAATCCGAAAATCCTAACTTTTTATAAAAATCCGTAGATCTATGGATAAATACGTAGAAATGGCAGCACTGTCACGTGGCATGTTTTCCCACCAATCTGGCCAATCACTACAGCATGAAATCCCCCTGACAAATGGGCCGGTGCTCAATCTGCTGTGGGCGACCTTGAACACACACCTTTTCCCACTTCCCACTGCATGAAATCACGTCTGTCTGGCCGGTCCCATATACTTCAATGTAGTTCATATTTTCGACGGGATTTCACATACAAATTCGGCGTGAAAACAATCAAGTATGGCCGTAGCCTAAGAGTTCACCTAATACATTGTGTAATTAAGTTTGTATTGTTATTCTGTATTGTTACAATACTCCTGTTTCCAACTTTGGTTACTGATGGGTTTACTTCCCTAAGCGTTGAACTGATTATTAGTGTTTGTTTTGAGTCACTCCAATCCTCTTATCTTTGGTAAGTTTACTGTAAACCTGTTTCACTTTGGAATAGGTTGTAACTTTGGTTCTCTCCCTAATATACAGGGCTTTATTTACAATACTGATGGCTAAAAATAATTAAATCATTATTAAATGTTGTTATTACACATTTGTTAAAGTTTATTAAATTGAAAAATATCCTACATACAAATAAATAAACCAAATAATTAACTAACCATGAGATGGGCCAAGATATGACAGAGGTACTGCCAAACTGCAGCTGGATGCCTGGGAAAGAGATGGACTAGGTTGCAAATCTTTGCAATGAGAATGATCTCCATCCTCTTTCTCGCAAATGAGTAAATTTGGCCTTGAAGCATGTGGTGTTTCTGTACTCTCAGCAGAGATTTCATCTTCAGAACAATGAACTGTTATATTACTGATACTGTCATCTTTCCCCACGTTTTTTGATTCCCAGTTTTGACTGCTATAAAAGCTATCCCTGTCTGAATTTGAAGATGATAATGTTTTGTTAAATTGGTCAGATTTCTGAGAGTTGTTTTCTTGTAGACCTCTTTGGAAACTACTATCTGAAGCACTATATTGAGATTCAATGCTCTCAGCAGAACTTCTCCTATTATTCTCTGGAATGGGACTAATACTTGGGTAGTCACCATTTCCTGTTTCTTCTTTGGCATTGGAATCTTTGCTTGACAAGCTTCCTGAATCATGATCATCCTCTAACCTGTTGGAACACAAATCAAATGACAAGTATCTAGAATCATTTAACTTTCATTAAAATACAAAATACCTGCCAGCTTTATAGTCTTGTATTATTTTAATATCATGCACTGTTAGTATCAGTATTTTTTAGTGAAGATAGATTTGAAAGAAACTACAAACTATAAATTTTACCAAAACTCTACTAAATACATTCCAGATAAGGAGGAAAGCCAATCACCTAGATATGTGTATGTCATGCCTTTCAATAGCCCATGGGTTCTTCCTTAATGTGGTATTAGGAATCCATGTTAATGATAGGGTTGGTCTGCTGCGATCCAGACAAAGCTGACAAGTAACTGTTAAATAGCCAGGATGGTGTATTACATCACAATCCTGTCGCAGGAGAGTTGGGGGATGCACACAAACATTATTTTTACCTGTAAAATATTGCATAAATAATATGCATTAGTGGCATATTTCTTCAAATTTACAGGAAAAAACAAGAGTACAGACAGAGAAGAAGTAAGTCCTCAAACCAAATTTCATCAACCAATTGGAAATATAAAACTCATACATGAAGACATATTTGGATTATTCATATTAGCTGAAGGTGATTAAAAACTCACTACTGATAAATGTATTATATGGTTAGTTTGTTTATTATTCCAGTAATGAGTTTCAACAAAATTTTCATTTTGTAACTTCAAGAAATCTTCTGACACACTGACATATACCTAACAGAAAGTCATGTGTATGACAACTCAAATAAAATTTATATAATTTGTACGAAATGTCACACTTTGTTTTGAAATTAAGTGTTTTGATATAAGTTTCACAGCTTTTCATTCTATTTCTTTGCTTTAGAACACCGTTTACTCAAAAGTAAACTATTTACTACATAAATCCTATAATACTGAAAAATAGTTGAATAGTTTTATTTTACACCTCATCGACAGCTAAGGTCATTTGAGGTGGGATGGGACAGGGGACAAGGAACGGGAAGGAATTTAGCTATGGCCCTTTTGAAGGAAGCATCCCGGCATTCACCAGGAGTGATTTGGGGAAACCATGGAAAACCCAAATCTGGATGCCCGGACGGGGATTCGAACCCCCGTCCTCCCAAATGCGAGGCCAGAACGTTAACCGTTCACCCACCACACTTGGTGAGTTGAATAGAACAGAATATATACATTTTCTCCCTCTGATATACTGTAGTCTTTTATATGTGAAACAATACACAAATATATTTTTTGAATAATTTATTGAAAATTAATTTCTATACAGCTCAACTAAACAGACATTTGCCATCAGTACCAGTGTTAACTGATACATTATGAACATAATTTGACTAGCAACAACTAATTACACATGTGGACTGTCTTTTATTCCTGCCAATATCCTCCCTTCAACTGTGATGAGTTTACTTTATCTTTCCTTTAAATATTAATGTCTCCTTATGGCATTTCATCCAGCTCCACTATTGCTGCAATAATTCATTTCCTTCATAGTCCAAGTTGACAAATTCTGAATTTTATACTGACCTTATTTTCAGACAAACCTAGATACATATTAGATTTGATTCATGAACCAAGGTTGGATTTATTATGTAAAAAAAACATGGGTCTATATTTGGTTTTTGATTTAATTATTCTGAGTGAGAGATAACATGGGTAATCTCTTTGTGTATCAGCTAACATGAGTAAACACAGGATATGAAAACTTCAGAGTTATTCTCTGATAATGACTAATGAACTATTGAGAAGATTTTCCTGCAGTAGAATGGCTTGATGCAATTGTTAGACAGTATAATATCAACATCCAGAAAAAAAGACAGATAAAAAAATCAGTTTTCGTATTGTCTGGTGTTTGCTTCTTACTACCTTTGTGTTGTTACTCTGTATAATCAACATAATTATAATATTTCCAACCAATCTAATTACATAAATAAAATTTCCAGTGTCAGACTCAAATAAATTTAAATATTGAATTTCTTTAACCCTGTGCCAATGGTTTATAAAATCCTTCATTTACTGGAGTTGGTGGTGAGAGGCTGTACCAAAGAAGTTAATCGGGTTACAAAACATTTGTCAGACCATTGCTTGAATATGGTGGTGTAGTATGGGATTCACACGAGTATCAAATACAAGAGTTGAAGCACGTGCAAAAAAGAGCAGCTAGATTTGTTTGTGAAATTATTGCAGAACCCAGTTAGTACCTGATATGATAAATGAGCTGGATTGGGAGTCATTGAAAGACAGGAGGAAGGTGAAGACAGTGCTGGGACTGTACAAGGAATTTTTTGGTGATGGGGGTTTGGACGTATATTGGTTAAAGAATTACGAATAGTGCATTGAAAGGAAGAAATGACCATGACCACAAGCTGGCTCTCAATTTCATACTTAAGGAAGCAAGAAAAATTGTCTTTTGTGGTAGGGGTTTCAGAGGTTGGAATAAATTACCAAGTGAAGTGATGAATAATTTACAAAAAAAAAAAAAAAAAAAAAAAAAAAAAAAAAAAAAAAAAACACTGAAGGAATTTAAGATTTGGAAGTTGCATTTGTAAATGGGGTAGAATTTAACACTCAAAATATATAAGATAATTTTAAAAAATAAAAAAATAAGAATGGGGCAATTAGATGACTAGGGAAATTTCCACTGGAACATGTGCTCCATCAAAATTAAATTAATTATAATATCTACTGTACAAATGATCTGGCATCATATAGGTTATTAAGTTTCAATTTGAAGCACTGTTGACTCTAATCATGAATCTGACATTTGCAAAATGTACCCTGCCATATGCAACAACAAATGAAAATTTAATATAATTAACAAAAAAAAGTACCTGGGGAGTGTATTAGAGCAATGTGGAGGAAATGATGGCGAGATAAGTGAAAAAGGAAGACAAGCAGAGGCGTTCCTAAGGAGCATTAGAAGCCTGACATGGAATAAAGAGGTGCCACAGAGAAGCAAGAGAGTAATCTATCATGCATACTATGTGCCTATCTTGACTTCTGCTGCTGAAACGTGGACAATGAAAAAGCAGGACATCAGCAGAGTACAAGCAAGCGAAAGTTTTTAAGAGATAGAATGGGAGTTACTAAAACGGAAAGAACAAGGAATGAAGTGATTAGATGCACCATAAAAGAGGAACCCCAACAGGAAAGGATAGAGAGGATCAGACTGATGTGGTATGGACATGTAAAGAGAATGGAGGCTCGAAGAATCCCAAGAAAAATCCATGAAATTAAGATGCATGGTAAACGACCCAGAGGAAGACCAAGAGATGGATGGCTGAAAGGCATGGAGGAGGGTGTACGGAAGAGAGGAGAGGACTGGAACAAAGTGGTGACAGAAGTGATGGGATGAAAGAAGCAAATGGAGAGGCTTGTGCTTAAAGCAGACCCGGCCAGAGGCTGTAAACTGTTAAGGATGATGATGAACAAAAAAATAACAATCTCCAGTAACAAAAGATAAATAAATAACAGGATGACACTGACCACAGAAACTATGCAATCACTTAACCATGTTGGAATACAGAACTGTGAATTCCCAATGTACTAGACATATTTTGCTTCTCACTTGTGTTAAGTACATGCTCAAATTGTACAATAAATTCTTAGAACTGAGCCACAGTGTAGGTATATGACTAAGGTATTCATGTATAACTGAGATACTCAACCTTCTTTCTCATATTTCAGAAAACCTAACTACCAAAACAAGTAACGAAAAGTTATTGCAGAAGAAGGCACTCAAACAACTTTTAGAAAGCTATAATCTTAACAGGATCTTAGAAACATCTTTTGCAGGTACTAATATTTACATATGGTTCACAGAATAATCTTATGGCATTAGCAAAATCTATTTATAAGCACTGACTCTATCAAAATGAGATAGTCAATTTGTTTTCTGAAAAATTCCTTTTCTATTTCTAAACTAAGGAAAAAGGAAATGGTTTTAAGCAATATAAACTACAAGGAAAGGGAAAATGACTCCTTACTCACCAAAGTTAAGGCAGTAACGGATGAAGAACATACTACGAACACAAGAATACACAATATTTCGTTTTTACACCTTAGGCCTATTCATGCTGAAGGAATTGAGTCATGTGGTTCGGGAGGTGTGCACACACCGAAGTTTTATTTGTTTAGCATTATAATAATAAATCCAATTAAATTGATCTTAATTTGATTCTATGAACTATGGGGTAGATAAAAGCTAAAGCAAATCATTTTGTGGTGATGAAATCATTATTTACAAATTTGTTCTGCTGTTGAGATGAATGACACCAAATGAAATGTGTACGAGTAGTCTGAAAATTTTTAAGTTTTTCTTCTTGGACCACTGCATCACTCTACATTACCAAGAGGCAAGGTTAGAGAAACTCACCACTTAACAAAGCTGAAGACAGGATGGCTGTAATGTCCAAAAAATACATAAATAAATCAATTATGTTGTTAACAGCCTGGTGACAGGGTTTTGTTTTGACACACAATCTATTCATTGAATAAAACTTTCTCGGGTAAGTTTTATTCATTTACAACGCCGAGAAAATCTCCAGTCTTACAATCTATTCATTATTGCTGAATCTAACTCAGTAAATCCATCAGGAAGAAGGAACATACAGTTTAAAAATTTGACTACAATAAATCCTAGCAAGTTTCATACTAACAAAACAAAGTGTGAATGTGAGTACACAGTATATTAGATAAATTATTAATTATGTAAGAAAGTATCTTTTCCTGTCTGAACCCATCTGCCCTAATCTTCAGTAAATCTACATCTACATATATACTCTGCAATTCACAAAATTGTGTGTAGCAGAGGATGCTCAGCATCAAAGCTGATCTCTTTGTTGTGCATTCCAATCCCTAATGGTACGAGGGAAAAAAGAATTCATATAGTAATCAGTGTGGCACCTTATTTCTCTAATCTTATCTTTCCTGTCATTCCGGCTCAAATAGGTTGGTGGAAGAAGTATTTCACTAGACTCGTAAGTGAAAGTGGGATTACACATGTTTACCAATAAGTTTAAATGAAACATGTGTCGTCTATCTACCAGAGACTCGCAGTCTAGTCTACTAATCAGTTCTGTGACGCAAATGATGAATTATCCTTATTCGAATTTACATTGCCTTGTAGAATTGTTGTTTGATAACAAATTTACAAAATGTCATAATTTATATACATTTACAATGATGATCACCAAATATAATTTTCATGAAATATCAAGTTCAGTAAAAAATTATGCAATAGCTAAAACGAAAAAAAGCTGAAAATTTTTCATACCACCCCAACAGCATCATTAATCAAAAATATTTGAAAGGTAGGTAACTTTTAGAACTGTAATGGATGACCATTATCAAAGAAAATGCTATTATTTACCTTTCTTTATACATTGCACTTCGGCACCTGACAATGTTACTCGAAGGCTCGAGATTTTCTTAACAAGAAGTCTTATATAAAATAGTTTTGAACCTTAAAAATGCTTTACCCCGACTCAAAATAATTCCTAATAAACATGTTAAGCTTAAAGAATATATACCTGCAAACTCATTTTGATTGACTTTTCAATGAATAAGGTCCTACATCAACAAATTACTGTCTCATCAGGATACCATAATTTCTTAATTAATTACAGCTGTAATTAAAAACTATTTAAAAGGACAATCTCATTAGTTTTTTTTTATTTTGATACAATTAACAACCAGTCCACTGCAAAACTTAGGGATATTTATTATGTCTGCCACTTTTTTTTATCTTGAAAGCTTTATGGACATTGACTTGAAGTATCACTCTATTATTATTATTATTAACTGTTTTATCTTCTTCTTCTTGGGTTTTCAGACTGTAGAATGATTTGCAGCAGCACAACAGGCGGCTCTGAGTTTACTTAAATATTTACCTCCTTGTAACTATTACAATTATTGAAGTCTATTATCATCTGTTGTAAGTACTTAGAGTGGGGTCTTCCTTGTTGTATCTTCTCTTCCATGATCCCCTACAATTTTTTTTTTTCTTCTCCACCATGCTCTCTATGAAATGAATGGTAATTTTGTTATATAGTTCTTATAATTCTCCAAATACATTACTTCCCCTTGTTCTTAAGAAGAATCCTTCAAAGATTATTTTATTTTTCCTGCCATTTCAATGAAATTAGACTTTGTTTTGTTCATTTTTTTCATCATTTTTCATACCCAAAACTCCAAACAAAAGTTTTTACAAATATTTTTCTTGTCCCAAGTGATGTTTGCAGATAAAAATGTTTTCTTCTGGATTGTGTAGTCTTCTGCAGTCATCGTCGATGTTTTCTCAGTTCTCCAAATAGAGCCATGTAAATTTTTTGAAACCTAATGTTTTAACCATTTTGCTGTGGCAGATCCAGGATTTTGGTTTGGGGGGAGGGTACTTGAGTGGATTTCGTTTGGGGGGGCCTTGAGTAGGGCAGGGGTAGGCTTTATATTCATGCTGCCCCTTGAGAGATCAGTAGAGCTAAAAAAAAAGGTCTCCAAAATTACGATGGCGGAGTGGGACCAATCAATCTAGATACTAT
Organism: Vandiemenella viatica; assembly: GCA_031002005.1. NCBI lineage: Eukaryota > Metazoa > Arthropoda > Insecta > Orthoptera > Morabidae > Vandiemenella > Vandiemenella viatica. The sequence goes on along the minus strand of JARYHS010008075.1, from coordinate 94,126,521 downwards.
TGGGGGGGGGGCTTGAGCCCCCTAGCCCCCCCATCCGGATCCACCACTGCTGTGGCTCAGCAGATGACTGTGATGCCTGGGATCACTGCTGCCTATAAGCATCTGTCTGTAGCACACACTAAATGTCTGAGGTGGTGTCGCAGACGTTCCCACAGCCAGTCAAATTGGGGTGCATGTTGCATGATTTTTTTGAGCAAATTGACATATTTGATCAAACTCACTGTCCAAGTTCATATTACTGGCTTTGTTTTTTATTTGTAATGCTTCTCTGACTCGCCTGGGTCACCATCAGCTTTCTTCATCCAAAAAACTAGTGTAATTGAATAAAATACAGCGCCCACTATTTGTCATACTACAGCTGATGTGCTGGCATCATCATTTTTGAAGTATCTCATATGTTTGTTTAGCCTTTCTTTGATGGTGTGTCCTGCCACACCGATAGATGTCAAATGACATATGGTATAACTCCCTATGGCCTCTTCCGCGAGTGCTGATGCAGAATGCAATAGATGAGGGCCAAGTGCTGCTTTATAATACCAAGGCAGTACCCATTGGTGAGAAACATTTCCTTTAAAAATTCATCTCTCAGTAACTACACTTGCTTCATCACTAACTATGGATGCATGAATAGTTAAAGTTTTAAAATTCTGCATTTGTCGGATGGTGGTGTAAATAGCGACTAGTATGCATGGGCTCCTGGATCCATTCTCCCTCCTTTTTACTCTCATATCCATAAAGGAAAGTTGCTTGTCTGCCTAAATTCAGCTTAACTTGATTTTTTTTTTTTTTTTTTGAGAACACTGTCTAAATGCAGGAAAAATGGCTGGGTGGATTCTTGTGTATGCGGTCATGTAACAAAACTATAGTCCATATATCTTAACCATGAAAGGTTGCAGAATTGAATGGTTAATGATCTCAATCTGAAATGCCTCCATAAACACACCAGCCTTAATGGGAGACGATGCATTGCTGCTTCCTCATTCTGTTGGTAAAAGTAATTGTTGTACTGGAATAAGGCTGTCTTTAGAAAAAAATTCAGTGATTCACACTCCTGTGGCAGGCTGAGATTTTCTACATGTTCCCTAACTATGAAAATTGTTTCATCGAGTGGCACATTTGTGAATAACATCCTGATATCAAAGCTTACTACCAAGTTATTATCTTCCAGATATTTGTTCTTGATCATTTTTATAAAATTGGAAGAATTTTTATTGGCAGAAGCCAAGTTTCTCAAATTATTTAGCTTATTCACCAGATATCTTGCCATGGATGTGTCAGAGATTAAATCATGCTGACAGTTGGTCATAATGGCATACCATGTTTATGAGTTTTTGACAGACAATACAGCTGTGAAGTTAAATGATTTGACATCATTAATTTTCTTGTTCAACTGTAGTCATTTCATTCATTTTTGTTCCTATGTTGTATGGTATCTTCTGTATATATATATTGAAGCTACCCATGTATTTAACTTGAAAATTTGTTTTTACTTCGTGGTACTAATGTCCAGCATACATCACTGCTGTAGCATTGGCTTTGTCAGAATGTAGCATGATAATGTGTTTTCTCTTTTTCAAACAATGTAAAGTGTAATTTTCCTCTCGAAGAATGTTCTGCATTGGTTGTCTGGTCATTGATAATATGTTTGTCAAATTACTGAATTTCGTAAGCATCGTATGGTGGCAGAGAGGAGATTGAGCACTTTACCTCAGTGATGGCTTCATTCACAGATTTTTTGCTGGCATTACCATCAAATTCAGATCTTTTGTAAGAAGTGAACTCATCTCAACGTCTAGTGTTATGCCATGAGAGATTAACCACACATCTTTCCAACAAATTCCCATTTGCCCTAGGATGATGATCTAATTTGGAGAATTTCACCAGTTCTCTACTCTCCATTGTTTCAAAGATAACAAGCTTAATTACATGACAATTAGCATCGTGGGTGAGCAGTAACACTCTGGCCTCGTATTTGGTATGAAACAGTTTGAAATTCCAGCCTGGCCATCCAAATTTTAGTTTTCTATCGTTTCTCAAAATCACTCCAGGTGAATGCTGAGATGGTTCCTTTAAAAGGCCATGGCCAAATTCTTTCCCATTCCTAGTCCTCATTCCCTTTCTGCCACTAATGACCTTGATGAGGTGTGAAGCTAGAAGCAAAAATTCTATGTTCAAGAAGTGCATTACTACTCACTTCAATATTTGGTGGGTGGACGACGTCTTCGTGTGGTGACTGATGATGAAGAAGCCTGAAAGGATGTCTTTGTCATAGCACCTGCACAGGAATGCTAGCTGACACAGCCTTAGAGTCCCAGGTTAACTTGAATATATTCTCCCCATTTAGATTCACCAAATGATTGAGTAGAATTCAGTGATTGTTAATGTTTCCTTGGATCTCTGGGTTGAGCCGTGTCGATTTTTCCAACCATCCTGCTGTGGCTTTCATTGGAGGAATGGCATGCCTGGGATTGTTGCCTCCTATAAATAGCTGTCTGAAATGTATGCTAAATGTCCGAGATGACATGACAGATTTTCCCATAGTTAGCGTGGGAGGTCTGATTTTCTTCTTGTTAAATGTGATTTTACATGACCTTTTAAGGGAATTTATTCTCAACTATTGATCATTTACATAACTACCAGACATAAATGCCAAAAATTATACTGTCTAATTTTTCAGTTTCTCCTTAATTTAATCATTTCTTCCTCAAAAGTTTAAGGTCCACATTAAGGTTATCAAAAATATTTATTATTGAATATGTAACTCATTATCACTCAAGTGTTCATACCCCAAGCTATGTATGGAGATCATTTTGAATCTACACATGTAATCCTGCAATTAAATATCAGTTTCAAATAGACCAGAATCAGCTACACAATTGTATATATCCAGATACAGTCAAAATTTGTTATTTTAGAACTTCCTGAATGTAGCTCTACAGTTAACATCATATATTTTTATCACTTGCTTCTGGGCATTCCATTCTATGATTTGATGTGTTTGAGAAACTTTCTTAGAATCTCAATATTCAGATAAAAAAGTGGTTTTTTTGATACTGAGATCCCTGTATGAACTTCAAAACTACTGGTGGTAAAATGCTTAGACAAATAAGATCCATCTAGTATAATCTATAAAAAATTATGATCAATATAAAGACCTAGAATTATTATAGTTCTTTCCCTAGTATTGACAACTATGAATTTGGCTTCAACCTATGGAGTACCCCAAAATTGCAAATCTTATGTATTGCTAAAATGTTAGAATGACCCTTTAGGCTGTTAAGTTATTAACACATATCCAAATTATTTAACAGATCTAGAAGATTTTACACACGTGTATCAAGATGTCAAATTTTGAATTTTAGGGATTATGTTGACTAAAAATAATGTTTGAAGTACTCCTCATTTAATGAATTGCCATGCAGCAAAAAGTTTGAATAAAACTGTGTAGATCATGTTCCACACCAATACTTATATTATAATACTGTGCACATTAGACAATAACAACACTGCATTGCATGCATCTGACACATCAGGTCAAAATGTGGTTTCATCAAAATATTTCACCATATAAAATTATATAAACCCATACAATAGTACTAAGACTAATTTGTTGAATGGTACTAAAACAAAAAATTTACAGCTCCACACTAAAAGTTTTACTTTTCAGAACTCATTTGATTGAGTTCTCCACATTAAAGTTATGTTTATTGAAGAGATTCAATCCAGAAACAAATGACACCTTGAGACTGAGTAAACTGCATTATTCATCAATACAAGACAGTTCCCGTCCATAGCTCTGAATATGGGATACAGAATATGTGGCTGTGTAACGGAGTCGATCTACTGTAAAACTGTTTCATAAAAAGACAAACATATAGACAAAATATGTGCCGTCATAGAATAATTTGTAAATTAATCATAAAAGCTGCATTTGCATGAGATAGACATCTCAGCTTTTGTAGCTTAACATCTTCAACTAATAACCATCAATCTTCCTTCTAACAATAAAGAGACAAAACTTTTCCTGGAACACCTAACCGTAGATCCTGTGCTACTTCATGTCATTCCCATTATTTTCACTATTGATGACATCCATTTACGCAGTCATATTATACTTCCATGGCCTCACTGTTATGAAAGAATTTCTTTACAGAGGCCTTCACAACAGTCTTTCTACTTCTGCTCATCTCACTTTCCTGGCACACCTAGTTTTTAGCATCAATTTATATTATTTCAGATACTGGGATGAAGATAAATACAAAGAAGAGCCAGCTTATCAGGTACACAGATAAAAAGCTAAAGGTTGATTATGATTATAAAGTGGGGAAGGAGCTACTTATTGAAGATTAGAAATGTAAATACCTCGGCATAACACTTGATAGCAAACTTAGCTGGGCAGGACACATTGGACAGGTAGTGGGGAAAGGGTTCAAAATCCTTCACCTGTTGGAAAGAGTAATGAGGGCATGCACTAGAGAAGTAAGGGAATTGGGTTACAAAACTTTTGTCAGACCACTGCTGGAATATGGTGTAGTGTGGGATCCACAATTTGGGTATCAAATATAGGAGTTGGAGGGGGTGCAGAGGAGGGCTGCCAGGGCTTGCCTTTGTAAATTAACGCAAAACACAATTGGTAACTGATATGATAAAGGAGCTGGACTGGGATTTATTGGAGGATAGGAGGGTGAAGAGAGTAAGGGGAGTGTACAAGGCCTCTTTCTACTGGAGATGTAACATGGAAAGATATTTGTAGAAAAATTAAGAGAGGTGCTTGGAAGGGTAAAGTTGATTTTACCACAAGCTAGCACTTGATTTCAGGCATAAGGGTGTAGGAAAATTTTCTTTCATACGAAAAGGGTGTAAGGGATTGGAATAAATTGCTAAGACAAGTGATGAATAATTAACAGAAACACTGAAAGAATTTAAAGTAAAAATTAGTAGAGGGCAAAAGTAGGCTGGAAGAGGAAAGGAGAAAGACGGGTGCGTAGGGAGATTGCCACCAGAGTGGGTGCTCCATCGCAATGTTATCTATTATTATTATATCAGTAATGCTAAGTATACTTGTATGGCTCTGTTATATCTTATCTCTGTCATAACAACCTCGAATGGTTATTCTTAGATCAAGATTCTCTTAAAAGCCTCTCTTGGTTCGACTAAAATATGGCAGCTTAGTGATCTGAACACAAAGAAAGGAGAGCCTTTGAATTTCGTAAATAATCTTAGTTCCCTTTTTTATTATTTATGGCTTTACACCTCATCGATGTCATTAGAGGTGGGATGGGATTTGGGACAAGGAAAGGGAAGGAATTCGGTCATGGCCTTTTGAAGGTAGCATTCATCTAGAGTGATTTGGGGAAACCATGGAAAACTCAAAACTGGATGCCTTGACAGGGATTCAAACCCACATTCTCCCTATTACGAGGCCAGAGCATTACTGCTTGCCCATCAAGCTCGGTCTGAGTTCCTAACATACTCTGAACTTCATTAAACCTATTCTTATTTCCATGACACCTTCACAGATGTTCAATCAGCTCTCTCACAAGGTTACATAAATAATTCTGTTTGCATCAAGACAAACTTAAGCAATGCCTACCACCACTCCTTTCAATAATGTAATAGCATAGTTTCTTCCCTATACTTCTTGTATACCTGTGGCAGTTGTATATTTTCTGACCATCATTCTCATAGTAACTCCAAAAACATTACTCAAGAATTAACATCCAAAAATACCCATCTGATTTGATACACACACAACTTCTTTTACGCTGAATGCCAGTCAACATAAACTAAAAACAGTCATACATTTGTAAAACATTTCATAGTCCAGATCATGTTGGACAATTCTTTATAGGTTTTGAGTCAATCAACAGTACCCTCCAACTAGATTCTGCTTTTCTTCAGTTCTGCATTGAAATTAAATTCTTCCTACCTAACCTTGCCAGTGGATTCCATAAGTTCAGTTAACACCCAATCACCACATTCCTGGGTCCTTCCCTTACAAAAGATTTGTAATATGCATCCAGCCATCAATACCTTAACCAATACCACTGCTGAAGAGACCATTCCCATTTTAGGATATGGCACCTGTGAAACATCCCATGCTATTTACCAACTTAAATGCACCAAATGCCCTGCTTGATCCATAGTAAGACTACCAAACACAGGCAAATTTTACTCACCCAAAATCCTGTGTGGCACGCAAACAGTAATAATGCCAATTCCATTTTATTTCACAGTTAGCACTATCAGACTCCTCCTTGACAGCAGCAGCTACTCTGAATTTATATGGTTGGATTTTACATATCTGTAAATACTGTATACTAGGCAACTACTGAATCTCAACCAAAGATCATGCTCCTCCCCACCTTTACGCTTCCTCATACAATACAATGCAAAACATTCATTTTCCATAGATCCCAATAAAAGAGACCAGCTCTGTTATGTGGAAAGGAATCAATTTGCAGCAAAATAATTACCTAACAAAACAGATTTACAAAAGCCTACACCAGATGATACTTGTATGTTCACAGAATAGTATGCACATTGATTATATCAACTATATTTACACTACTAGATACTGGCAATTATCTCATATATATACCTTTGAAAAAATTCTTTGAAGTAAAAAAAAAAAAAAGGAGCTGTTAAATATTCTTTTAATTTTTTCCTGTATTTAATCTTATTCCCTGCCAGACAATTCCTTCATCTATAAGAACAGTCACTTATTATAATCAGAGTTTGTTTAATCTTTTATGTTTGCATATAAGCCTTTTTTCTGTACATTTTATTTAGGCCTATTCCTTTTAAAACTCTTCCCTCACTAACCCCTTTCATTTTCTATATTGTTGTCCCAATCTGAATTTTTACTATCATTCTTCCCATTTTAACACAGTAAAACACCATTAATTTCATTTTGACTCCCACCCTGAGCACTCCATGTGAAAAATGCTTAAAAACCAAGAATTAAAATATGATTCTATGCTAGTATTACTAACTGTTTCTATAATATCATTCCATTACCTACTGTGAGCCATAATTTTTCTCTCTTCCATTAATCATACGGAGTGTTAATCTGTGTAATGAATGGAAAACATTTACTTTTATTATATGTTAGTTGCAATGCACTTTTCTATATTTCAGGGGAGAAATCTGGGTGATTATTATTATTTTTTGCTTGTATTATCTAAAAAACTGGAAAAATAATGAGTAATAAGTTTTTATTTGAAACACAAGGTAAATCATTTATTTAGCTCAGAAACAACAATATATCCAATATAGACCACCAAAAATATAACACTCTAAAAAAGTCTTGACTCACAAAGTCCAACGCCTTAGATAAATCACAATATTTCTTAGGAGCAGTAAGTTATCAGTTACTGCTTCTGAAACATTACAGTGAATATAAATATAACTCCAATCCTAACACTTTTATTAATCTGACTAGAAGCAACAAATCTAACCTTATCCAAAATTCCTCGTATGCTAACTTCTAATGAATTCATGGTTATCTCGTTTTTACACATTCATTTCTTACACACTAATAAATAAATGTTATTTATTGTAGAGACTGCTCTTAATGTATGTTAATACATACTTTTCTTATTATTATGGAAATTCTTGTTTTGGTTCAGTGAATGTATTCAACACAATGGAGACGACATTACTGTTGTCATACCATAATATCTGTGTACTTGCAGCAACATATATGATTACAGTACATCAACCTCTCATACTCATAAGTGGTCAGGTTTGAAAGATATCACAGTTTTAATACAACACTAATTCTTCACATAATTTTAGTGCAATCTACATGGAGTATCTTAGTAGGTATGAATGTGATACTAATTTTGAACTTTGATGTATCAGTAACAATATGCTGAACGGATCTTGAGCTTGCTTTTAAAAATACTTAAAAATTGGAAACAGTATGTTTCTTGGAAACAAATACCAAAAACATAGATATGTTCTTAAGGATACAAAGCTAAATAGGAAATAGTGAACCATCTTCCATGCCAGTGGTTTTGTAAAAAATATAGGGTAGGTAGTTATTCTGGGGCTGTGAGATGTCTCTCACTTATCAGAAATATGGTATTAACAACTTGAAATTTAGAGTAACTGCTTCAATATGTTGTCTTCATGTTCCCCACCCACATTTTAATGAAAATTTGCCACAAAGCAAAATAATCAGGGTATTGGCTGCATACCACAGTGGAAGAATGACACATGAAGATGAGTGTCTTGGGGAGAAATTAAATTCATAATCAGATTTCAGAGGTGAGAATAGAATGGTCATTATTGGTGGGGATTTAAATTTACCAGGTGTGAAGTGGGAAGGAAATAAGATTAATAACACAAAGGAACATAAATTTGCAAATACCCTAATAATGGAAGGAGGATTTACACAAGTGGTAGAGCAGAACACTAGGGGACAAAATATTTTGGACATATTTCTAATAAATCCCAATGAAAACCTTGTGGTGTGTCAAGTATCCAAAGGAATAAGTGATCATGAAGCAGTTCTGATGGATATTAGAAGATTCAGTAAACCAGCAGCCAAAATTGAAGGTGGAAATGGGTACAATTATAAAAAGGCACAAATTTCGAATTTGAAGAGATATTTCAGAGAACGTTTCAGGAAGGCAAAAGTACAGTAGAGTCAAGGTGGGAAGAGTTCCAGGAGATAATAAGCAAGGGAGAAGAAAAATTTATTCTAAAACAGAAGATAAAGAGAAGCAGAGTACCTGTGTACTATAATGAAGAGGTGAGGAAGGTAAAGAGGTTGGTAAGAAGAGAACATAACAGAGTTAAGAGACAGAAAGGTAGTAGCGAATATTTAAAACAACTAAACAAGGACTTAATAATAGCTAAGAAGGTGACTAAATATGGGTTTATGAAGAGTATTGTCAGTGCGGGGGGACCACTGACCGGTGCATCTAGAAATTTCTATGGCTATGTTAGAAAACTGAGGGGAAGGGAGGGTGTTGAGACACTTATAGATAAGGATGCAGAAGAAGTTACTGAGGATTTGAAAAAGGCAGAGATTTTAAGTAATAGGTTTAGTGAGACCATTAGGGACAATGAATCAAAAACGGGAGGGTCTAACTCGGAGAATGAGCTCAACAACACAATTAGAAATGAACAGACCAAAAAATTTGAAATTCATCTTAAGGATATCATGAAGGAAATAAGAAAGCTGAAAAAATATAAAGGGGCTGGTGTGGATAATATTACTACAGATATCTTAAATATAGCCAGATGTGACATTGTACCTTATCTTGAAATATTATTTAAACTGAGTCTGGATAATTGATACTTACCACAGGACTGGAAGGGTGTAATAGTAGTGCCAGTACATAAAGGAGGGGTGAGATATAGAGTCGAAAATTACAGGCCGATCAGTTTGACATCAGTAGTAGGAAAATTAATGGAGAGATAGATGCAACCACATCAGAAATATATGTGAGGGGTGTAAGTGGTTTTCAAGTAGGCAACATGGCTTCAGGAAAGGATATCCATGCGAATTTCAATTGCTGGGGTATATGCAAGATATTTTGTATGAAATGGACAAGGAAGGCCAAATTGATAGTGTAGCACTAGATCTTTCAAAGGCTTTGACAGAGTCAGCCATAAAATGGTGGTAAATAAGGTAAAAACTATTGGAGTGGGTGAGAAAGTGATTTACTGGATATAAGAATTTTTAAAAGGTAGAAAACAGAATGTTAGGGTATGAAATGCAGTATCAAAAGAAGTGGAAGTAAAACTGGGAGTGTCACAGGATAGCATATTGGGACCATTTCTATTTATTATTCTAATGAATATTTGTGTTGATTGTTTACTATCAGAAATTAAATTGTTTGCAGATGATATAATACTATATAAAAGGATCAAAACGGTAGAGGACTGTAAACAGCTGCAGGATGATCTGGACAGGATATCTAGTTGGGTTGGTAAACATGGGATGAAGATAAATGCGAAGAAGAGTCAGCTTATTAGATACACAAATAAAAAACTAAAGGTTGATTACGATTGTAAGGTGAGGAAAGAATTGCTTGCTGAAAACTTGAAATGTAGATATTTCGGCATTAGGTTTCATAACAAGCTTAAATGGGCTGGACACATTTGTCAGGTAGTAGGAAAAGGTTTCAAAATTCTGCAGTTGTTGGAGAGAGTGATGAGGGGATAAACAAGAGAAGTAAAGGAATTGGGTTACAAAACTTTGGTCAGACCATTGCTCGAATATGGTAATGTAGTATGGGACCCACATTTAGCGAATCAAATACAGGAGTTGGAGAGGGTGCAAGAAAGGGCTGCTAGATTTGTTTCTGGAAATTACCGCAGAATGAAATCAGTAACAGATATGATAAAAGAGCTGGAATGGGATTCATTGGAAGACAGGAGGAGGGTGAAGAAGTTCATGGGAGTGTAAAAATCGTATATTGGTGATGAGGCATGGAAATTTTTGGTTTAAGAATTAAAAGTAATGCATGGAAGGGAAAAGATGGCCATGGCCACAAGCTGGCACACTTTTTCTGGCATAAGGGTGTAGAAAGATTCTCTTTTTTGGGTAAGGGTGTCAGGGATAGGAATAAGTTAACAAGACAAATGATAAATAATTTACCAAAAATGTTGAAAGAATTTAAAACTAAAATTTGCAGAGGGCAAATGTACATGGGTTCAGGAAAGGGGGAAGATGGGTGTGTAGGAAAATTGCCACCGTAGCGGGCGCTCTATCACAATTTAATTATATATATATATATATATATGAAAAAATGCCAAAATATGAGTATGTTGTACAGCAATCAGATGCATCCAGCACCGCAAAATAATACCAATCTCTTTAAATGTTGGTTAATTCCTCTGTTGTGACACGTTTTTGATATTTTACCTTATCTGTTTTAAAATCACGTGAAATTTATGATTAAAAAAAAGATTTCACACCGCATTAAAACAGCTACATCATGCCATGTTAGCGACACGGGTAATTGTTGTATGTAAAAACAGCATTTAAACACAGATATCACAGAAGAAAATTTACCATATGGCTTTGAAAAATTTGGTCCAGGCTACATTTCAAGTTAACCGCAACCATGAGAAAGAAAACAGAATAGTTTACGTTGATATAATACCTGTACTGACAATAGTAGTATTATTTTTGCAGTGTGGCAGCATTTCACAACTGTCTCATATTTCAGCAATTTTAATTTGATTTATGGTTCATCTTTTTTTGTAAAATGTGAAGAAGACGCCATTTTGACGCATTTCAAGAGGTACCATTCTTTGATAGGTGTTATTTGTCTTACAGCCCCCCACCCCTTTTTTTCCAGTAACTAACTCTACATTATAACCAATGACAAAAAGGGTGTTGTTAATATCTAAACTTTTATACAAATATCATTGATCTAGGGATCATATTAGTCTATTCTTTTTTTTAGTTAAGTATTGCTGGTTCTACAGTCACTTTTCTTTTTTTACTTACTTTAAGTTAGTTCATATTTTTTATACCTATTACCTCAGCATGTATGCTCAAGAAAATAACATCGCCAGTACCTATCTATCTCTTTTAAAGCAGTTTCAAACCATAGATTGGATCTGATACTGTATTTTGAAGCATACTTCTTTGTCAAACTATTGGCTTGATAGGGCTGTTGTAGTTTGATGGGAAAAGCAGACTTGTTGCCATCTGTTTGTGAAATGTGCAACTATGTTCTGTGTGCACTATGTGTATTTTTAGTTTGTGTAAGGTGTAGTTTATGAGGTGGAGATTGGGGACTGTCCCAGCACTCGCCATGATGCTCGAGGAGAACCACCTAAACACTGCAATAAGGACAGCCGATATGTGGAGACCAGAGGCTGATCCTGCTCCACTGAACATCCCTGATCCCATGTGCAGTGCCTTAACACTCCAAGCCACACTGGCAGGTAGAACCGTTGGCATCATTAAGCCAAGGGAATGGCTCAATTGAAGTTGGCGATATAAGCAGCACTTTTTTTGTGGGGTAGTAATTACATTATAAATTTGCCTATATATTAGATCAGTGGTTCTCGATTAGTGGTACGCATACCCCCAGGGGTATGTGAGCTTGCTTGGCTAAGACAATCACTAAAATAATTGGAAAAAATAATTAAACAAATATTACTAGCATGAAAATATATCTTAAGACAACCTGTGTATGATTTTTTTTTGTAATTCTGGTTGTGTGAAGCATTCAACTGGGATAAATGCAGTGGCACAGGTGGAGCTATAAGGGGTACACGATATTGAGTTCTTTCTTTAAGAGATTCTCAGGAAAAACTAATTGGGAACCACTGTATTAGATTAACTTGTCAGTAGTAAACCTACAATATATAACTGCACACAGGATACATTGATATTATTTCTGAACCAGTAATAGTGGAAACAAAATTAATCTATGACACTGGCTGCACAATGGAATTACAATGAAGTCTCCAACTCATACAGCTGATGTGGAAGAAAGTAGTTCTAGTGGAGCTGTAGCTCTCTGTAGTATCCAAAGAACCAGTAAATTCACCATAACTGAATACTAACAATGCTGATGTACCATCTCATTCTAATCTATGGCTGGGTTAAATACTTCTCTGTCAAAGGAAATAGTATCCATTTAAACTTGCATATGATGACCATGTAATAGCAATAAACCTACCAAGAATGGTCATATTTGTCAGAAATTTGGAAGACACCTTTATTAACATTCACTATTCAAGATGAAGTGTACCTGAAAGAAATGTTAGCCAATCAGTAACAGCAATAACGAAACAGATTTGACATCAACAGTAGCACGTCGGAACACTTCATCAATGGTGGTGGCAAATATAACCTGGCAGGCAAGTTTTCATGAATGCAATATAAATATATTCCCATGCAGTGACAGATGTCATTCTGATCCAGGCTGAATTTTAACCTGGCCACACTTTCCACTAATACATAGGCAGATTGGAGAAAAAAATAATAAGAAGAAAAAGCTAAATTATTTATTCCTTATATTGCAACAATCAGTGTTGATCATCATTCCATTCCCATCTGTATTTCAAACTAACCATAGTCACTTATTCCCTACCTGCCATCAGATGTGGAAAGTGGTTTTGGAGGTTGCAAAACTTTCTCACGCATCAAAACCACATCCGATTTGCATTTATTGATTCCACATGATGTGTGGCAGAAATTAAACTAAAAATGTTGAAATAAGATATGATTCAGTCATTCCACATAAACTCAACAGTTTTAAGACAAAATTAACCTTACCATCTCAGATTTTCATGAAATTTGGCAGAGATGTACTATCTATACAGGGTGGTCACGAATTCATGGTACAAACTTTAATGGTAGATACAGGACATTTTAACAATGATTTATTGTATAGGAATGTATGGTCGCAAGTGACGCGGTGTGGCGTAAACAGGGGAAATAACAGAAAGATGCCTGGTGTTTCTCACACACCTGCAGCAGCTACGGGTATGCGAGAAACGAGATCCTCATCCGAGTAAACTGGAGTCTCATAAACAAGATGCTTTAGATGTCCCCATAAAAAGTAATCGATGCTCGATAAATCGGGAGATCTACTGCCCTCTACCGGCAATGCTACCAACCGATTACTACATTTCTCTTTCCTTTTATTTCCCCCATTTGTGCCTCACCACCTCAGTTGCGACCATACATTCCTATACAATAAATCATTGTTACAATGTCCTGTACTTACCATTAAAGTTTGTACCATGAATTTGGGACCACCCTGTATAGACTTGGAATGATAGCAAATTTAATTGAGATGTATCTACTCCTTTTCAAATGACAGTTTAGTAAAGTTATCAAAAATTCACAAAAAACTGCAAACTAACATTTTGAATTGCTCTAGAAGCTCTCCTAATTTAAAAAGAGAGCTGAGAGAGGTGTCACTTTACAGCATTTTTATGCCCTTTCCTGTGATGATACCTACTATTTGCTAAAACAATTTTGATGGTTTTAAAAAAAATCGATTTAAAATTTTTCAAAAAGTACATTATTTCAAAATTTTGAAATTAATTCCTTAAATAGATAGTATTGTTGCAAATAGCTAGACAAAATATAAATGTGCGATGGTAATGTCTTCATTGTAAAAATAATTTAAAACTACTGCTTGTTTTCCATTAATTCCCAGTATACAACTGAATAATACAAGAACGTCAATGTTTACATTTCTACGAACACAAATATGAGCACTAACCTGGTAAAAGACTTCAAAACGAGTCTAAAATAATTAAATCATACAGACTTGTAATATTCTGGTAATAATTAGTAGTTAAAATTTTTAAGAAAAATCAATCTTAGGCTAAAGTGCTCATACTTCAACATTAAAAACATTTTAACCAAAGGAGCATTCCTGAAATGTACTAAAGAAAATATTAACAAATCAGAATTTGCAGTCACCTGTTATTATTTTAAAATTTTAGCACAGTGCTACAAGATACAGAACAGAGCTACAACTGGACAAGACAGCAGGTAAAGAACCAGCCTTTTATAATATATTTCAGTTGTTGTTGTTGTTGTTATTAGGGCTTAGGGGCGCGTCGACGACGGGGTCATTAGCGCCCTAGCAACAACCGGCTTAACAGTGTGGCTAGTTAGGAATATAACCGTCTGCATGGCCGACTGTAGAGGGGTCGGCCATACAGACAGCTAACCAAAATAAAACCAAATCACGACGTGGCTGTAAAAATGCTATCAGCGTCAAACAGGTTTAAAAACGAATTAAAAACCATTCCACCTCACTGGCTGTATAATGGCCAGGGAGATGGGAATTATTACAATATAAAAAGTAAAAGCAATACACATGGACGGGAAGCTGTAGAGGGGCCTCCCATCCATCTTAAAACTTATGCCGGTCTGCCCAAAATTTTTGGGACCAGACCGGCTAATGCCAGAATTTTAAAACTTTTGCCACACTGTTAGCTTCATTACTTAAAATAAGGGTCAGATCGTTGGCTAGGCCCAACATCTGCCCTTAAGTCAAAAAATAAAACACAATCAGTTAAAATGTGGCGTACCGTCAAAAGTACGC
This sequence comes from Vandiemenella viatica, assembly GCA_031002005.1. Taxonomy (NCBI): domain Eukaryota; kingdom Metazoa; phylum Arthropoda; class Insecta; order Orthoptera; family Morabidae; genus Vandiemenella; species Vandiemenella viatica. The sequence continues at coordinate 94,111,468 of JARYHS010008075.1, read as the reverse complement.
CACAAGCATCACATTCCGGTGGGTCCTCCCGGCGGAGAAGAAAGCTGTGCGTGAGAGGACAGTGCCCTATATGGAGGCGAGTAAGGAGAAACCTCATCCCTCCTCGCCCGCTGGAAGGAGCTGCTCCACGGCTGAACGGGGCTTGACCTGCCGGAGCTTATTATGCTCGACTTCCACCCACATGCAACTGCCAAATATCAAAGATAAATCTCTTCACCGCCGAGGCAAGGTCTGACTTTGGGACCGGTGCAAAGTCGATTCGGACCTTGTCACAGGCTAATTTGGCAGCTTCATCAGCTGCCCTCGTTCCCCCCGATTCCCACATGGCCCGGTACCCAACAGAATAAAACCTCCTTTCCAGATGATTGAAGTGAAAGGAGGGCGTCCTGGACTAAGCGGTCTGTTGGGTACATGTTTCCTAATGCCTGAATGCAGCTGAGGGAATCACAGCATATGATGTATTTCATATAACTTACCTTCATATGCTGGAGCGACTTTAGTATGGCGTAGCACTCGGCAGTATAGACGCTGCACCTGCTATCCAGCTTGTATTTGTAAGTCGCTCGAGGGAACACTACGGAGCAGCCCACTCCGTTAGCCTGCTTAGACCCATCCGTATATACCGGGGTAAAATCCTGATACTGGTTTAAAATGTCACTAAAATCTGTTAAAAACACTGTCAGAGGTAGACAGCTTGTGGAACCTTGACATTTCTAAAATCAATCTGGGCCTCTTTAAAAGCCAGGGAGGAGATTTACTCCAACCCTGGTAATAAAAAGCTGGTAGTTCACAACCATATTCTTCTAAAATCGCCTTTGTACGGTGGCTGAACGGTCTGGTCGCTCTACGGCGATTATCGTATAGCTGACCATAATTTGGCGTCATTACTACGTCGTGCACGGGACTACCGGGTGTTGCGGCAATGTGAACATAGTGCCGCACCATGAGGAGGTGCCGCCTGGTGGAAAGCGGCGGCTCACCAGACTCAGCACAAATGCTGGGTATAGGGCTAGTGCGATAGGCACCAGTGGCGAGCCGGATTCCTGCATGGTGGACACTATCTAAAATGCGTAGGTAGCTGTCCCGTGCCGAACCGTATATGGCAGCCATACTCCAGACGCGACCGTACAAAGGCTCTGTAAAATGTAGCAGGCAGGAGCGGTCAGGCCCCACGACCTGCCACACAGACATTTTAAAAGTTAAAGCTTTCAAGGCCTGGCTTCACATCTTTAGATGCGCAAGCCAGTTGAGCCTTGTCTAAAATGAGGCCCAGAAATCTAACAGTATCAGTAAAACTTAAACGGTGTTCCTCAGGGTAAGGTGGGGTCTGGTAAAAGGCTTCTGCTACGAGTAAAAAGTACACACCGGGTTTTCTCAGCAGAGAAACGAAAACCGGTGTGCACTGACCATTCATCCAGCCTGTTCAACGCGAGTTGCAACTGCCGCTCGCGCTTCTCAGGCTGGACGATGCAATAAAAATTAAAAAGTCGTCCACATATAAGGAGAACTAGGGACTGTTAATCGCTATGGCAAAAGGGTCGCTTAAAACTGATCCCTGAGGGACACCGTTTTCCTGAATAAAAAGATCCGACACTTCACTACCGACTCGGTACCGGAAGCAACGACCAGATAAAAATGATTTTAAAAAACGGGGTAGGTTACCCTAAAACCCCATTCATGTAACTGTTTTAAAATTACATGCCGCCAGGTAGTATCGTAGGCCTTTTCAAGATCGAAAAAACACCCACAAGGTGTTGGCTGCGAATAAACGCATCCTGTATTGCCGCCTCCAGGAGGATCAGGTTGTCCAAGGTGGAACGGAACTTCCTGAATCCACACTGAAAGCGGCTCAGTAGGTTACGGGATTCAAGACACCAGACGAGGCGGCGATTGACCATCCTCTCCAGTGTCTTCCCCACGCAGCTTGTCAAGGCGATACTACGATAACTACCTGGCAACAACTTTCCAGGTTTTAAAATAGGGATAAGCGTTGCTTCTTTCCACGAGTCGGGGAAGTGTCCTCCGGTCCATATGTCATTAAAAATATCTAGAAGGTACTCCTTAGCATCTTTATTAAGATGCCTCAGCATCTGGTACTGGATCAAATCAGGCCCTGGAGCAGTGTCGTTGGCGCTGTTTAACGCTGACTCCAGCTCCCAAAGTGTAAATGGGCAGTTGTAGGCCTCTGTATTCGACGAGTCAAAGCATAGCGCGCGCCTCTCGGCAGCAATCTTGCGTTGCTGGAACCGAGGGTCAAAATTGGTGGATGAAGTGATAGCGGCAAAGTTCTCCGCCATCAGCTGCGCTATGCTTCTTTTGTCGGTAATAATACGTCCGTGATCCAGTAATCCAGATACTGGTGGACGGGAGTACCTTCCAGATATACGGCGGATAGACTCCCATACTTTCGACGAAGGTGTGGAACGATTTATGGTGCTCACAAAGTTCTGCCATGACCTTTTCTTGCTCTCCTTAATAACACGACGCGCCTTAGCTCTGGCTATACGGAACGCTGCCAGGTTGTCGGATGTAGGGTTCAACCTGAAACGCCGCAACGCTCGTCTGCGACCCTGAATGGCGGAACGACATTCATCGTTCCACCAGGGGACCGGCGTCCTTCGCAGCGTTCCGGAGCTTTTCGGCATGGAAACGTCAGCTGCCTGGTGAATCGCCTGTGTAAGGTGGTTCACCTTCTCGTCAATACTGTCATACTCCTTTAGAGTAAGGGAGCGGCGGTAGAGTTCCCAGTTGGCTTTGCTGACGTTCCATTTGCGTCGGTTATTACCTCTTCCACGGTCTAACTCAACGTGCATCCATATTGGGAAGTGGTCGCTCCCGTGAAGGTCCCGAACCACCTCCCAATGCACGGAGTCCGCGATTGAGGGGGAGCACAACGAAAGGTCAATGGCAGAGGACGATCCGGATGCAGTGGTGAAATGTGTCATTGCACCAGTATTGAGGACACATATTTCTTCTTGCTCTATTAATCTACCAACCATTCGGCCTCTGGGGCAATCGGAGTTTGAGCCCCACAACGCACTATGTGCGTTGAAATCTCCTAAGAGGAGGAATGGCCGAGAAAGCTGCCGCAAGATGTTGAATAGGTCGTCATAACTGACGGGCGTATTTGGTGGTAGATAAATAGAGCATATGGTCAATTTTATAGGACCATGAATCCTCACTGCCACTGCTTGTAAATCAGAGGTGAGAGCTACAGGTTCGGAGTGGACAGTGTTTCGGACAAACACCGCCACTCCACCCTTCGCTCGATCACCCTCGGTATCGTCCTTACGGTACACATCATATCCTCTTAGCACAGGTTGGTGTGATGGTCTGAAATGTGTCTCTTGCAGACAGAGACACAAAGGATCAGACCGTGCTAAGAGGTGTAACTCCTCTTTGTGAGCTGTAAATCCATTGATGTTCCACTGAAGTATGGGAGCCATCCTTACCTATTTAACCTCACCCGCCCCGGTTCGGGTGGGTCTTCGGTCATTTCCTGCTGAGGAACGGGACCAGACTCGTCCACCAGCATTTCCGTTTCTTCCTGCCCGGAAGCGGAGACAGACATCTCCGACCCAGAGGACTCCTCAAATTCCTCGTCGTTCTTTTTTCTTCTTCTTCCCCACCCTCCCTACTGATGGACAGTCTGGGAGGAGACGAAGAAGGGGACTTGACAAACTGGGTCGGATCAGTCTGTCTAAACTTGGGACCTCTGATTTTCTGGTCACCTCTATTTCCACCGCTAGCTAATGGTATCGCTACCATTTCAATAGCACGCGGTGGAATAGGAGGTGCCGTTAACTTGATGCTGGTGGGTCTTTGTTACTGCTGCTGGATGGTCGAGGTTGCAGATGTTGCTAGCGACATCCGCGGTCTTTGGTGTTATGACCTTGTGGATTTTGCACCACACTTGCACTGACATGAGCACGTAGTGCTTGTGCCCATGTCTGCAAAGGATGTCTGCGTAGCAACACTTTCTTTCCTGACGGGAGTCGAGACCGTCTTGGCAAAGCTTGTTCCAAATATTGGAGCGGCGAGCGCTTTCGCCTTCTTCTTTGCCTCTATATAAGGTATCCGCTCTTTGGTCTTCAACTCCTGTATCTTGCGCTCTTCAAGATACACTTGACACTCCCTGCTCCAGGCAGGGTGCGACCCGGAGCAGTTGACACACACCTGTGGGAGCGTGCAATTGGCACCAGGCTCATGTGCCCCCTTGCCGCATCTACCACAGGTGGGGTTGCCCTTGCATGACGCCGTCGTATGTCCGAACCTCTGGCACTGGAAGCAGCGCATTGGGTCCGGAACATACGGACGGACGTTCAAGTTAATGTAGCCAGCTTTAATACACTTGGGCAACACTGGAGTGTCAAACGTCAGGACGAAGGTGGCAGTCTTTTCAAGACTGCCATTTACCCTCCGTGTAATCTGACGCACCTCGACCACTTGCTGATCCTCCCACTCCTTAACGAGTTCCTCGGTTCCTAAATCCATGATGTCACGGCAGGTGACGACGCCTTTTGAAGAATTCAGGGATTTGTGGAGTTCGCATTTAACGGCGAACTCCCCGAGCTTCTCACAGTTAAGGAGCTGGGATGCCTGCCTACTGGTGGTTGTTTCCAGCAGCAGCGTCCCGTTCCTCAGCTTTTTAACTGATCTCAAGGTTCCAACCAGTCCTTCCAACCCTTTATTAATATAAAAAGGGGACACCTTTTCAAATGTCACCCTTTCCATTACAAAAAGCGTTCGGTATCGAACAGACTTTCCCGTGACTATGGCTTTCTGAAGCGGGAGGGCTATCAACCCTGGCCCGCTTCTTAGTACTGGGTGTATTGGGTTTAGCCTGCGGCACACCCGTACCGCAGGGTTTTGTAGTTTTTGTGTGTGACTTCGTTTTGGTCCCACGAGCAAAAACATTTTATACAGGAATGCTGATACAACAGGGGTGCGCAGGTGCCCCTGAGGTCGCACGTTAGCGGGTGGTTTGCCTCACCACTCATCCACCTCCTCAGCACGTGTCCGACCTTGAGGTTGAGGGTTTTTTTATAGAGGTTTGTACCGTCCTCGCGATCCGGGCGATGAAGCCAAGATCCCCGTTCTCCTAGGCACACAACGTTCCACCGCCACGCCCTACGGTGGTCGTTGAAGCATTACGGTGTGGGAAACTTGCGGCGCTCACAAGTTTCCAGCTCGGGCACCGCGGGTTCGCCAAACCCGTACCTGGCACTTGCGTACCAGGCCCCTGCGGGGAATATATTTCAAACAGTAAAACAAAGTTGAACACTTTAATTCATAGAATGTAGGCTTTCTCGGCAAGTGAGTTACGTAAAATGTTCTAGGGCTTTCCACCGAGATAGCGCGTCAGTAAAAATACATAGTGATGTTTCAGAGCCTGCCTCCGGCTCCATCTTCCAGCGAAGTGTCGGATGTCAGAAGTGTCCCTGCTTATAAGGTTTTTGGTTGCCAGGTGACGTCAAGTTACGTGCATCAAGGCCTATTGTTACACAGACGGTGGGGCAGGGAAGGACATGGTGAGGCGGCTGGTAGTGGAGCCGGAGGTGTGGTAGGGGTACACGCAGCAGAGGGGAGTGGCTGGAGGTGATAATCTTGCAGCCTCCTTAGATTATATATCAATAGATTCCATGCCATGCTGAGGTGGTATCCTGAATCCCTATTCACAATCACACTACTGCTTTATGTCTCATCGATGGCTAAGGTCATTAGAGGCAGGATGGGAATGGGGACAAAGAATGGGAAGGAATTTGGCCATGACCTTTTTGAAGGAAGCATCCCGGCATTCGCCTGGAGTGATTTGGGGGAAACCATGGAAAACCCAAATCTGGATGCCCAGACGCGGATTCAAACCGGCGTCCTCCCGAATGCGAGACCAGAGCGTTAACTGTTCACCCACGACGTTCGGTCACACTATCCTAAAAGCCCTACGAACCACTGATGGTAGAACTTTTCCACCATACCCTGACTTCAACATACTTCTTATTTGAAGGGAATTATTTTGAACAACGTGACGGGGAGGCCTGTCTCCCCAGTGGTTGCCAACATGTTTATGAATATTTTGAGAACATCACTCGAGAGTGAGAGCTTCGACCGACTTCATTTTACAGATGCGTGGATGATACATTTGTGATATGGCCGCACGGAAGAGAGAAACTGGACGAATTCCTTGAACACCCGAATGGAATTAATGATATCAGATTTACGATGGAGGTGGAACAGGATGGTTGCGTGCGTTCCTGGATATTTAAATTACAAGAATCGAGATGGCACTCTGGTCCATCATGTTTACAGGAAGCCTAATCACAGTGACTATATCTTGGGGTGATACAATATTCCCGCCCATTGTAGTTTGGTGATGTCGACACTTGTGTACGTCATGCTAGAGCCTCTGCAAACGTGGACAGTCTTCCGCTGAACTGGGCCATTTACGATGCACTTTACATATGAACGGATACAGTGAGGCACAAATTAACAGAGCTTTCTGCAAGAAGTTGAAAAAGAAGACGGAGAAGCAGCAAGCAGACCAGTATGCGTTTTATTATTATTATTATTACTCCGCGATTCACTAAAAGTGTGTGGCAGAGGGTGCATTGCACCTATCGAAAAGGGTGATTGTTTGGAAGGGATATGCGGGATATGGCAGGAGGCGCCCATGGGCTATTGTGAGGAACCATCCCAGCATTCGCCTGGAGTGATCTGGGAAAACCATGGAAAGCCCAGATCAAGATACAATATGCCAGGGAAATTTCAGCTTAAACCACCAGAAGGTTAAAGTCAGGATTGAAACTTTTTCTGGCCACCTAAGGAAAGGGACCTACTACGCAACATCAAGGATGGGTTGGGCCTTAGGCATATATTTGATTTCGTGTGAATGCGGACAGCGATATATCGGGCATACCACAAGGTATGTATTCCAGCAGTTTTTAGAGCACGCAAGATGTGTACGATTAGGGAAGGTCACTAAGTCGGCCGTGGCCTTGCATAGTATCGAGGAAAGACATATCGTCGATTTCAAGGTGACAAAAATACTATCTTTTGCAAAGGGCTTTTGGGATAGTGTGATTAAGGAGGCAGTGGAGATTTGGCTGGCTGATGGAATTGTGAATAGGGATTCAGGATACCACCTCAGCAAGGCATGGAATCCAGTGATATATCATCTAAGGAGGCACAGATCAAGGCTGCAAGATTATCACCTCCAGCCACTCCCCTCCACTGCACGTACCCCTGCCATTCCTCTGGCCCCACTACCCGGCTGCCCCATCCTCTGTGCAACGATTGGACCCAACACACATGGCAACCAAAGGCCATATAAGTGGGGACACTTCCGACATGTCACCGGAAAATAGAGCCTGAGGCAGGCTCCGAAATGTTGCTATGTATTTTTACTGACGAGCTATCTCGGTGGAAAGCCTTAGAAGATTTTACGCACTATAATTCACAGTTGTTTCCAATTTCCAAAAGCACAACAAAGTTGCTGGTTGCATCTTTCAACAACAAAAAATCTCTCAGCCTTCCTAATATCCAAATTTCATAAAATTTCAAACAAGATTCTTTATTTTTCATATAGATCTGGTGCCCAATACAAAAAATTGGAAAAACTTTTAAACCTCTTCTTTCTTGAGGAAGATTTTAAGGTGAAAAAAGAGTTGCACTTTTGGCCACGGCAAATGGAAAAGCATCTTGTAACATGCTAGTGCTAGTTTGCATAGATCCTATGAAAATCAAATTGAAATTCCACAATTATTTGAGTGAGCGGTAGAAAACATTACCTAGGTAGAGGTTACCCACTCAATCAAGACAAATATACTAAATCATATTTATTATCAAACAGTCTCTTTGATTATCCAAGGTACACAGCAATACCATCGGTTCATTCCCAAAAATACTTCAGCATTATTGATGAAAAAGTTTTCAGCCGATTTGAAGATTTGTTGAAGAAAATGTCAAAATCTCAATTTAAACTTAAAACAGATGTCATATCAGGCTACCTTACTGCTGTCTGTGAAAGTAACTGGTGGCTTGGATATGTTTTACAGGAAAATAAAGAACTTGGAGCAAATACAACATTTCTTCATCCATCTGGGCTGTAACATTATTCTCATATCCTAGAATACTGATGGTCTGTAAGTATCAGCAGTGAATGTTTTGACCTAAGTAAATCTTGTGGCTCCCACTAGACGGAGTTATGTTCCACATATAAGTGATGTATGCCAAACAAATTCGGCTTTAAAAAAAATGAACATATCCTAATACTTAATGAAAAGTTTTACTTTAGACTCATTACTGAACTCTTATCAGGGCAGTGTTCGTATTTTTTTACAGAAGTTTAAACATTGGTATTCTTGATTCTTGGCTCTCCGGGTGGCGCCGCATCATGTTTCTTGAAACCGATGTTACGACCCTCATTCTGGGGCCTTCTTCCAGGGCAGAACTGCGCCAAGAATCAAATGACTCTGGCCACAGAAATCTATGATTAGATTAGTATTCATGTATTATTCAGCTGTAAACTGGAAATTAATGAAAAACAAGCTTCAGTTTAAATTATTATTATTAGTGTTCGGATGTTTAGGACAAGTCATATTTTTTCCTGCCTTCTTTTTGAGATGAAATGCTGAATTAAACACCAATTCAACATATCTGATAGTATTTAAATGTATTTTATATAGCATATAAATGCATATTCAGACTATTTTCCTAGATTTTGTCATATTTCAATAATATTTATAGTCGTTTGGCCATATTTTGAGTAAAAATCTGGTAGTGTTTAATAGTACTGGGAATTCGCTAGATATAGATGAGAAGAATTAAGATAATTATTCACAGAACTGTACTTCTGCTATACAGGTGGGGGGGGGGGGGGGGGTGACCAAAACTAATTTTCACTGTGGTCAGAATTCAATAGTCAAGAATTAAAGTTATATGTTATTGTCATTCTCTAAATGTAATGGTCCGCCTGCCTTTTAATCTCAACAATGCAACAGAAGATCCTTGTCAGTTAATATCTCAATGAAATATCTCCAGTCATTGTTAAATCTGCAGTGGATCAATGTGTAGACCTACCACCATGCCGAAAATAAAATCTTCTGAAAATGTGAAGTTACCTAAGGGAAATTAGAGAGGAGCATTTTAGTACAGTTGAAAGAATTCTATTCTGTAAATTATCTGGAATTAACGGGACTTCAACAAAACGATTTAAAATTTAATTTCCAAATGGTGCAGAAAGTGCACAGAAGCAAATTATGCTGTCCACCTGAAAGCAACACTACTAGATAAAATAAATGATTTATAATTGAGCATGTTTTGATGTGTAGTAAATTTAAATTTTTGGTCATATTTTGTCATTTTTAGGTCATAATTACCCATTTGTAAGGTCATAATTGCCAACATATTTTTTTTTTTTGTCATAAAGATCTGAACCATAATTATTACAATGAAGCCATCACCATTATACATTCATATTTCAGCAAGTGATTTACAACAGTACCATTGATTTAAGGAATTAATTACAAAATTTTTAAATATGTATTTAAAAAAAAAAAATTTAAACAAACAAATTTGTGTTAGCAAATAGTATTATCATCACAAGAAAGGGCATAAAAATGCTGTAAAATGACACCTCTCCCAGTGTTCTAGGTAAGTTAGGAGAGCTTCTAGAGCAATTCGAAAATTATCACAGTTTTTTTTTGACAAATTTTTGAAAACTTTACATAGCTAAAATTTGCAAATGAGAAGATACATTTCAATAAAATTATTCCAAGTCTATATGAATAGTATATCTCTGCCAAATTACGTGAAACTCGGAGATGGTGAGTTTTACAGAGTGTGTTTAGTTGACATGGAATGACTCAGATACAAAACTTCAAAAAGTCACTAACATTGCAAAAATGGTTGGTACATTGATCATTTCAAATTAAACTCTGTAATTTTTTATTTATCATTCTGCAGCATCCATGTCAGAAATGCAATATTTGTCAAAAAAAAAAAAAAACTCTTGTCAATACATGGTGAGCATAGCTTAATGCAGCACACTAAAAATTTACTGCCTGTAAACATGTGGGAGAAGTGGCACCTGATAGCTATGCAGCACACAGATATTTCAGCATTTTTAGTTTGTGGTAGGGGCTATCTTATCCATAAAAAATTAGGGGAGGAATGTAAATAAACACATTGCAAAAAAGAAGTAAATCAATTTTTATGAGGTTAGTACCACTTTCTGATAGGTGGAAAAAGTTGTGCAATACCCATAGTTTTTTCACTTGCAAAAAACATCAGGAGGTAAAACACATATTTCTAGTGTAATAACTTGTACTCATCTACCTATGTTTCAAGAGTCTTTATTTAATTAATATATATTTGGTGATTTTAATGTAAACATTTTCCTTCAATAACACCAATTACAGATCTCATTTACCAAATCCCATACCAAAAGGACAATTCTTCCTAGAATTCTTGTTATCATATCACAACCATGAATTTTAACTACATATTTCTGGGAATACATAATACACCACAATCGAATATTTTTTTAATAAATCCTGTTAATAAAAATAACTAGGGGGAATGTTTGGGATTATTGGAGATCACAATTCTGCAAAGAATTGGCGTCATAGTACTGAAGTAGTCAAACGCAAGACATTTAACAGTGTCATGCTGCTCCAAGGTGTATTACAACTTAATTTATGGTTGACAATAATAGTCCAGGCTGTATTACAACAGAATTACTGCTTGAAAACACTACATCTTGCGATTGGCTACAGCAATATTATGACATCATTAGTGAAGTGAAAATTGATTCTTTCCCAGTGTACTGCTGATAAAAAAATTTCCCAGGTGTTCTGCCAAATAAGTTCGTCTGCCATACACTAGGTTTTACAGATTCTTCTTCTTCTGTATTCATCAAGTGGAATCAAAGTCAATGTTATTACACCCACAGTTGGTGACATGTCGTCCCAGTAGTAACTTCGACTTTCAGTCCACTTGTTGAAGACAGCAGAGGAAGCTGTCAAAACGTCTTGTATGAACATCCAGGAAGAATTTTTGTCACTACTGATTGTTGTTGCGATCTCTGGTAGAACCAAATGTTGAAAGGAGTCAAACTACAATAGTCAATTACATACATAAAGAATCACTTTTTACAAACAATAACCTCTATACATCTAAATATTAGGGTGGAATATAGTGATGTCAAATGAGACAGATAAAGGCTAATAAATTATGAATCATAACTGAACATAAAATGCAACAGCATATGCAATTAATGTTGACAGGCCATATGTCCATTAGATTTAAAAAATGGGTTATACAGGGTGTTACAAAAAGGTACGGCCAAACTTCCAGGAAACATTCCTCACACACAAACAAAGAAAATATGTTATGTGGACATGTGTCCGGAAACGCTTACTTTCCATGTTAGAGCTCATTTTATTACTTCTCTTCAAATCACATTAAACATGGAATACAAACACACAGCAACAGAATGTACCAGTGTGACTTCAAACACTTTGTTACAGGAAATGTTCAAAATATCCTCCATTAGCGAGGATACATGCATCCACCCTCCGTCGCATGGAATCCCTGATGCACTGATGCAGCCCTGGAGAATGGCATATTGTATCACAGCCGTCCTCAATACGAGCACGAAGAGTTTCTACATTTGGTACCGGGGTTGCGTAGACAAGGGCTTTCAAATGCCCCCATCAATGGAAGTCAAGAGGGTTGAGGTCAGGAGAGCGTGGGATGGGGGCCATGGAATTGGTCCGCCTCTACTAAAATGAGCTCTAACATGGAAAGTAAGCGTTTCCGGACACATGTCCACATAACATATTTTCTTTATGTGTGAGGAATGTTTCCTGAAAGTTTGGCCGTACCTTTTTGTAACGCCCTGTATATACAGCACAAAACTTGAGAATGTGTAACAGCTGTTCCGAGACGTTTAAAATACTATCGCATCTGAAGTTGGATTAAACAAGACAGTTAACATTACAGAAATTAATATATGTTTTTCTCTGCAATTTGTTCCTCATCTCCAGATTCAAATACGGCCACTGCTGGACAGATCACTCCATCGGACTTTTCAAATGAAAGTAAGTACATGAAATTAAGTTCCGACAATATTACGTACAAAAGACCACCTCGCCATCGCTGAACGGCGGTGGAGAAAATCCAGTTTGTGTGCCCAAAATGTAATTAGATGCTTTCTTTAAAATCCTCGGTAGCGGCATAATGGAAAAATTAAATACTGTTAGGAATTACGTTATGTCAAGCGAAAATTTAAAAACTTCCTTAACAACATCAGCTGGTTTCTGAAACAGGCCATGACCTTACAGTTGTTTCCTATGTATTCACTCAGATATGAACAACACAACTAACATTCTCAACATTAACTAAGCAACTGACATCAGCGAAAATAACTGACGTCTGACATACTGACAACCAGAGATTATTCTGGCACAATTCACACCAAAGGTACTAATCATGGAGGAAGTAACCATGGAGGTAGGAACATGGGTAGGAATAGAGGGGAGACCAGAAGTCGCTTAAACTGTGAAGCAGCCAGTCTTCGGAGCCGCCATCTTCGTGAGTTCAAAACATTGGTCTGTTTTCAGTAGCTTCCTGCTGTGAACATTTCATGTTCGGATATTTCAAGGTGTTTTATAATGCCAAATTGTGTTGGCTATGGTTGCACAAACAGAACAAGTAAAAAACAACCTGAAATAACATTCCATAGGTAAGTCACGTTGAAATTATTGTTCTTGAAGTATTTGTAGTGCGGCATCTGCAAGACATAATAGATGTCATTATAGATTTACAGTGCCTGTTAAAAAAGTTTAGTCACAGCTCTCAATAAGACGACGGTGTTATCAAATATCTGCTGATGCAGAGAACCATTTTATCTTACTATTTTTCACGTGTGGATCAAGTTTACATCGCGATGAAGCGAATACATTATTCTATGTGCTTTAGTCCAGTTGTACCTAATTTATGTTGAAAGTGTTTGATGAAATTAATTGTGATAATTTGTGAAATGCGATCTAGTAATCGTAATGAAGTCCATTTTGTTGTTATCTGAAATGTAATTCGCAATACGGTTAAAGTGTTTGGTTGCATTTGCGTCGTTTAACTCTTTTGCGGGAACATTAAGTCAAATTGTGATTAGGTTGAAATGCAGCCTGTTGCAGAATATTCTTTTTCCAGCATAAGGGGAACAAATTATTTATTTGTTATTAGTAATTTATTGAGCACGTTGTTAGTGACACAAGCTTGCGACTTTTGGTATATGGTAGCAAGATAATTGCACTGGCCAGTTCTATCATTACATTGGCGCCATAATCTGATGATGAATACTTATGTAACTTAACGAAACTAATTGAAAGTAAAGAACACAATTTTTTGATATCTCACTTAGTTCTCTTTTCTTTTGGTCCAAGCGACATTTCGACCTAACCACCTCATTTTTGAGACAGTATATCTCGAGAACTAAGCGATATATATATAAAAGAATTCATCATCAGATTGTGGACCCACGGTAATGATAGACTCCCCTTGCACTGATGCTGCTGAAGAATTTAAATAGGTCTATCGAATACTAGTGCAATATCTTCTGAGTAAGCCGCATGGGCGCCGGCAGGATTGTCTCTTGGGGGGGGTGGGGGTGCACCAGGGCTGCGTTGGGCCCCCCCCCCCCATCGGCCCAAAAATTTCCGGGCGACCATTTTTTTTTTTTAGCTCTACTACTGCCCACACGGCGACCCGGGATGCGGGATGTAGGAGGGTGCACCCGGGATGCAGGGGGTGCACCAGGGCCGTAATTGGTGCTCCCCACCCCCTATCGGCCCATCGGCCCAAATTTACGGGCGACCCGGGATGTCAGGAGGGTGCAAGTGCACTCCCCTCCCGGCGCCCATGGTAAGCCGTGAATTCTTTTGAAGGTTTCAGTTGTTTTAAAGTACTAACCATTCATCTAGGCTATTTTAATAATTTCATATAGCACTTACCTCTGCTTGTAAATAGGTCTAGACCTATTTTTCTTGATTTTGTAATCTTTCTCATCAAAGATTTTGAAAGGATTAAAATTACTGAAATGGAATGTGGTAATATAATCTATTTGAACAGCTATCCAATCTATTTGAAACAGCAATATTAAGCTTAGGTCTTGTTGTATTTTTTTGCGACTGTAGGGAGACTGTAGGGAATTCCTATCAAAAATTATTTAGCATCTTGTTTTCCTTGAATTCTAATTTTTATAGGTTATATCAATTACGGTATTTATAAATGTGACCCAATAGGCTTCATTTTTAGTAATGCGATGATTAAGAACGAAGAAATTCTTCCGTTCCGTATACATTCCTTGTGGTTCTTGACCCTACCAATATGGCGACCTCGCCACCCCTCCGCTCTCCACTCGGCGTCACGTCGTTGTATGGAGAAGGTCCCTTACGTGGTCTCCTCTCTTTTCTTTGCTCCATGGAAGTAACGTGGAGGAAGAAATATATGGAACGAAATAACGCTAAATACGTGAAACGTCAAGAAAAAACTGCACTCCTACTGCGCATGCGCAGCGGACATAGTAGGAGTACCAAAGCATAGGGCTGTATGTACTGTGTCAGTTGCTGAGAATATTTCATTTTCTAATATTCTAAAGTGTTCTATAATGCCAAGTTGTGCTGCATATGGTTGCACAAACATACGAGATAGGAAAAAACCTAGAATAGCGTTTCATAAGTAAGTTACATTGTAACTATCGTTCTTGAAGTATCTGACAGGTAACTGCAACATTAGGGCCATTGGCTATAAATTTTTCATTGCTCTCAGTAGGATCATATAATTCTCAAATTTTTGTTGGTGTAGTGTAGACAATTAGCATATGTTACTATTTTACACCTGAAAAGCTAGCCTTATTGTAGACAAGCGTAGAAAAATTAATTTAAGCGGGTCATGTTTACATCGCGACACGGTGATTACGTTATTCTGCATGCTTTACTCACTTTAAGTTTACACTGAAAGTGTACGATGAAATTAATTGTGAAAATTTGTCCAGTGCTAACTACTAAACGTGATGAAATAAACTTTGTTGTCCGAACTGTAGTTCGTGATGCATTTCTTGTGCTTAAATGTGTCTACATAGTTTGATTTTGTAGCGGCAATATTAATGGAAATGTTGGCAGTTTGAATTGCGGTGTGTACCAGAAGAGAACAAACAATTTATTTATTATTAGTTGTTAGCTTCTGACTTATGAATGCACTGATTTTGTTAGCAAAATTATATAGGCCACTAACAGTACAATATCTTCTAAGTAAGCTCAGAAACTATGAGGTCTTTTGAAGTGATAATTTTTTAAAAGTTCTAAACATTGACTTAGGCTATTTTTAAAAATTGAGATATGACTTGTTTCTGTTTGTAAATATGTCTACAACTATATTTCGAAACCTTTCTTATCAATTACTGAAATAGAATGTGAAAATATAACCTATTTGAACATCAACTAAAATTTAAGGACTGTAGAAATAAACAATTTGTTATTCAAGTTAAAAAGAATTACCTACTCATTAAGTTACGTCCGAATTCATCATCAAATATGGTTATGGCGTAAGTTTTCTTCTGGTCCAGGCCAGGGCCGGCGTTAGGGGGGGGGGGTAAGTGGGTCAAAAGTCCCCGGGCCCCGCCGGCTGATGGGGGGCCCGATCACCGACTATAGGTGCCCTTAGGTCATGAAGCCAGGAATACGCCCATTTTCGCCTGGCCAATTTGTAGAGCTAAAAAAAAAAGGTCGCCCATTTTACCCCGGGCCCTAAATTCCTAGCCCTGGTCCAGGCCGCATTTCAAACTAACCACGTCAATTTTAAGGTATAATATCTCGAGAACTAAGCGAGATACCAAAAAAATTTATTCTTTACTGTCAGTTTTTCTCATCGAGTTACATACGAATTCGTCATCAAATTGCGGCGCCACGGTTATCGTTGAATCCCCTCATAACCTAACAACCTCACTTTTGAGACAGTAAATCTCGCGAACCAAGCGAGATATCGAAAAAATTTATTCTTTATTTTCGATTTTTATCGTCGTGTTACATAAGAATCTACCATCAAATTGCGGTGCCACGGTTGTCTTATGATTCGCTTGAGTTTTTTGTGCCTATTTCCCGTGTTTCTCCTGCCAAGCAATATAGCGGCCTCCCCTCCCCACTTCTCTCCACCTGGTTTCACTCCACTATGTGGTGAAGGTCCCTTGCGTCGTCTGCTTGAGTTTTTTGTGCCTATTTCCCGTGTTTCTCCTGCCAAGCAATATAGCGGCCTCCCCTCCCCACTTCTCTCCACCTGGTTTCACTCCACTATGTGGTGAAGGTCCCTTGCGTCGTCTCTATATATTCCATCCTCCATGCTCCATGGTACCTACCTGAGATAATACAGTACTGCGTCTGTGAGGTCGGCGGCAGCTGGCGTGCAAGGAACGTAATTTTCTGCATCGGTTAGGTCGGTGGCAGCGCGTTTGTTTCTACTAGCATCGTCTCGCCACGTACACACTGCTTCTGCCGGTTGTCGTGCACAGCGACAATGAGCGCGTTTTTTTTTTGGGGAAGACATGATTAATAATTCAGCCTTTATAGGTCGCTACAAAATAGCCATGCCACGATATAGTATACTGCCGTCAGACTGTTTGGATTGCAGGTTCGTCTATATTAAAAAATCACTACGTGGACAACTCTATAGTTGACTCTTTATCTATTAGCTAACCACGTACACTTTTCCCTAGTTCCTAGTTGATTTAATTAACTAACAGCGGAAAAATCTGTTTGTAATCTCGTCTCCCAGTATAACAGATTAGCTTGCGGTTACTATATGTCGCGCTAGCGGCTTTCTTCCACTTCCCACGCTAAGTAGCCACGGATTAAATTCAACAATTACTTCGTTTCTTCACGAAATCGACAATACTGAAAATCTGAGACTTATCAGACAATTAATCTTGTTTAAAACATTTATTTGACTCTCTTATACCGCAAAATGTTTTACGTCAATTTCAGATATTACACAAACACATTAAATCTGCCAATTTTATATCCACTTCTATTTAACATTCTAAATATTAACCTGATATAATACTATCTCACCACAATTTGATAGTAAATTCAGATCGAGAAGACAGATCTGGCAGGTGGTAGAAAAAAATACAATATCTGTCATTTACTAGAGAGGGTGATGAGAGAGGAAACTATGTTACACTTAAAAAAACTTTTATCAGACCATTGCTTGAATGGGAACCAGCCAGTAACTGATATAACGAAGGAGTTTGATTGGGAGTCATTGGAAGAGAATGAAGAGAGTTTTTGATGTGTACAAGGTGTATGTTGGTGATAGGGCTTGGAGGGTTATTGGTCGAAGAATTAGGAATAGTTGATGGAAAGGAAAAGATGATCAGCTGCACAAGCTGGCACTTGATTTCATGTATAAGGGAAAATTTTATCTTGTGGGTAAACGTGTCATAGACTGGAATAAATTACCAAATACGGTGAAGGAATTCGCAAATGACAAAAGTACTTGCGTGGTAATTTAACACTGAAATTATGTAAAATAATAATAGTAAAAATAAGAAACTGGTAATTAGATGACTAGTGAAGTTTTAAATTTTATTTTAAAGACATATGTAATAAACCAAGCAGGCAGTGAAAATCTGCAGACAAATATTCTTAATTTATCATATGTATTAGACAGGATATACATTGAAAACTTTAAATATACTTTTTGGCATGTATTGTTTACTTGAGTTTGTTTTTGTGGGCTGTCCTTAGGTCTTGTTTAGTTTGTTCTTCATCCGTAGTACTTCGCTGATATCATATATCTCTGCCGTTTATGGTTGAAAGCCGATAATCAATTGAAGGATTTTTGGTGGGGAGTTCCAATTATAAGGATTCATCCTAGTGACGATTGAAGTAGAAGAATAAGTATCCTAAATCCCCAACACCCAACCGTTTCACTCACATGTTGGGAAAGTGATCATGTTTATCTGAGGAAGTGACTTGGGAAGCGGCCATGATTAAACTTTAGTCTAGAGGCGAAGGTGACATTCTCATTTAAATCGAGGCACTGTAATGCCAATGCAAACGTGGAATTATAAAAAGGCACAGAATTCGAATTTAAAGAGATGTTTCAGAGAACATTTCAGCAAATGGAAGGAAGGCAAAAGTACAGTAGAGTCAAGGTGGGAAGAGTTCAAGGAGATAATAAAAGAAGGAAGAAAAATTTATTCCAAAACAGAAAATAAATGGAGGTAGAGAACCGGGGAGGTATGAGGGTAAAGAGGTTGGTAAGAAAAGAACCTAACATAGTTAAGAGACAGCAGGGTGGTAGGGAATATTTAAAACATTTAAACAAGGACTTAAGAAGATGGCTAAAGATGGGTTTGTATACAGTATTGTCAGTGCGGGAGGACCATTGACTGAATCATCTAGAAATTTCTATGGCTATGTTAGAAAAATGAGGGGAAGGGAGGGTTTTGAGACGCTTATAGATAAGGATGGAGGAGAAGTTACTGAGAATTTGAAAAAGGCAGAGATTTTCAAGACAATAAACCAGAAACGGGATGACCCAAATCGAAGAACGAGCTTAAAAACACAATTAGAAATGAACAAACAAAAAAATTTGAAATTCATCTTGAGGATATCATGAAGCAAATAAGGTAACAGAAAAAGCATAAAGCAGCTGGTGTAGATAATATTACTACAGATATCTTAAAATTAGCCGGATGTGGCATTGTACCTTATTTTGAAATTTTATTTAAACTGAGTCTGGATACTCGCTGCTTACCAGAGGACTGGAAAAGTGCGATAGCAGTTCCATTAAATAAAGGAGAGATGAAAAATAGAGCCAATAAGTTTGACATCAGTGGTAGGTAAATTAGAGGAGAGATTGATATGCAACCACATAAGAAATATATGTGAGGATGTAAGTGGTTTTCAAGTCAGCAACATGGCTTTAGGAAAGGATATTCATCCAAATCTCAGTTGGTGGAATATACGGAAGATATTTCGTATGAAATCGACAAGGGAGGCCAAGTTGATAGTGTAGTACTGGACCTTTAAATAACTTTTGACAGATTGAACCATAAAATGGTAGTAAATAAGGTAAAAACTATTTGAGTTGATGAGAAAGTGATTTACTGGATAGAAATATTTATAAAAGGTAGAAAACAGAAAGTTATTGTATCAAATTCAGTATCAAAAGAAGTGGAAGTAAAAATGGGAGCACCTCATTGTAGTATGGGGGTCATTACTATTCGTTATTCTAATGAAGAATTGTGTTGATTGTTTACCGTCAGAAATTAGATTGTTTGCAGATGACGCAATGTTATATAAAAGGATGAAAATGGTAGAGGAATTCCAAACAGCTGCAGGGTGACCTGAATAGGATATCTAGTTGGGTCGCTAAAAACAGTATGAAGATAGATGCAAAGAACAATCAGCTTATTAGATACACAAATAAAAAATTAAATTTTGATTACGATTGTAATGTTAGGAAAGAATTGCTTGATAAAGACTTGAAAAGTAAACATCTTGGCATTATATTTGATAACAAGCTTAACTTGGCAGGACACATTAGTCGGGTAGTAGGAAAAGGTTTCAAAATTCTACACTTGTTGGAGAGAGCGATGAGGGGATGTACGAGAGAAGTAAAGGATTTGGGTTACAAAACTTTGGTCAGACTATTGCTTCAATATGATGGAGTCGTATGGGTCCCACATTTTTAGTATCAAATTCAGGAGTTGGAGAAGGTGGAAAAAAGGACTCCTAGACTTGTTTCTGGAAATTGTCGCAGAACGTACTCAGTAACATATATGATAAAAGAGCTGGAATGTGGTTCACTGGAAGACAGGTGAAGAGCGTCATGGGAGTGTACAAGGCATATATTGGTAATCGAGCGTGGTGGGTGAACGGTTAACGTTCTGGCGTCGCATTCGTGAGGACGTGGGTTGGAATCCCCGTCAGGGAATCCAGATTTGGGTTTTCATGGCTTCCCCAGATCACTCCAGGCGAATGCCGGGATTCTTCCTTCAAAAAGACCATGGCGGAATTTCCTTCCTGTTCCTTGTCCCCAGTCCCATCCCGCCTCTAATGACCTTATCCGTCGACGAGGCGAAAAGCAGTACGTAAAAAAAAAGAAAAAAAAATGGGCACCGGAGCGTGCGTTCCATTGCAGTTTCTAATCAAATTTAAATTAGATCTGTCTATAATGTAGACTTTTGTTCCCCACTCCATGTTCTATTTAGCCCCATACTGCATGATTTTTTTTTTTTCTGAAAAGAAATGTCATTTGTTAAGTCCAATTCCGTGATTTCAAGAAAAATACTTAAAAAATTCCAAATCTTATTTGGGGGAGATTATTATTGATTTAAGGGTTTATGCCATGTATGGGACAGCATGCAATAATGGCTAACATGTTGCGATACCAGTTTCGAGAAGGATGATGCAACATTTGGAAAATATATAAGATATATACATATAGTAGTAGAACTTAGTTTATTTACGTAAAATAATTACAATTTCTATTCATTAGAGTACTCGTACACATTTATCGCAAATAACACTAATTCACTTTGCATTTAGTTTATTTGTTATGAAACTTGATAAAGCAGTTTCTCTCCTTGTCCAAGCACAATGTTGCACTGCACTTTAGACATGCTGTATAGGATTTTCCTTTGCAGTCTGGATAATTAAAACAATTACAGTTTCCCAACCAGACGGGCATGAGATCTATCCATCCTGATATTGCTGCAGATCTGCCGCAGGCTCTCTCGTCTTCTTACTGTCCACCTTTTATATATATATATGTATATTTCATTTTCTTGTCCTACCCAGTTTCTTGGATAAGGTTTCCTTGTTTGCCAGAGGACATCTGCAACCTCTACTCGAAATAAAATAGGAGTATTGTTGTCGGTGTTTCTTCTTTTCAATAGGGGCCACTTTGTTCACACAAGCTAGACTGCATATTGTGTCATATCTGTCACAAACCCTTTTTTTCAATATTATATATATTCTAATGGACAAATATATAAACTTACCTCTTTATAATTGTCCACAAATGTCATTTTCATCCTAGAAACTGTATAAACACTGAAATCAAATGTTTACTGTATAAAATACAACTGTTTGTATGGCCGAACTTGGATGTAAACTGTTTGAAGATCTCTCGGGCGTGCAACCAGGTCATTTGGTCGTAAATGTACGAATTTTCGATGACGTACCGTGCCATCATCTTCAGGTAGCGTCCAGTGGTCGGCGTGAGGAACGCAGTCCAGGACGCGACTGGTGGACTGCTCCGCGCGCATCGATATTTATACCCTCCGACCCCGCCCTCCCACTCCCGCCGGGTCGCTCCGATGGCGGTGGTGGGGTCGGTGCGTTACCGTGCGTCGAGCAGTGTCCATCAGATCCGCCGGGAAAACTTACGATTACACATTGGATGTAAACTGCTCACAGCGCAAAGCAAAATTTCATATTTCCTTATTCTCTCAACAGATCACATTTAATATTTGCACAGCTCTTCTTGATTGTGTACTTTATCTGTCGCAACATGCAGTTTCAAAGTATTTGCTCAAATATGAGTTCCACAAACAAGAAAATGGTATGTGCCATATATGTCCCAGTATGCTGTGTTAGGAAGTCGAGGAATGCCATCGACAATTTCACAAGTTGTCAATATCGATATTCACTATTTATCGATGCTCGCTATCTGTCGACGCTATTATGGTATTTGAAATGTGCAATTTTTGAAGTTGTATCGTGTTTGTGATAGTTTCAGTTTGAGAAGAGGAAAACATAAGTGTGGATGTACTTCTATATCAGTGGAAAATAATCTCTGCAACAATGCTTAAAACTTTTGATCAACATCAGTTTTAAAGAGCACTCCACCAGCTGTAATTTCCCTGTCAAAATTTCTAAATTTTTTGCTATTGTTCCCGGAATATATGCCAGTTAGAGGAATTGATTCTTAGAGGGACCTGAGAGGGAACAGCAGTCATGACCTTTGATTATTTGAAAAACCAGATGTAGGATTAACTTGTTTATGCATATGTACCGTGGGCAGATGTGTCTATCTTTTAATGTTAATAAAATGCTTTGCTCATATAAATAACAACGTTTTATGGATTAGTGTAGGAGAATTGAAGTGCTTTTTATTGAACTGAATCTTGTGTGCTATCAACCATATAGTGTGGGGTGACAAATTATTGAAATTATTTATAACTGACTACTTGATGGAAAAATGATAGTGACCTCAGTTGTTTATATTTTAGATACTGGGCACATCAATAAAGCGGGTCTACTGGAGATCACGATTCCACTACAACAATATTCAGTAATATCGTTGGATTACTGCTATAGTCAGTCTCAAGACCTATTATTTTCAAGCAGTAATTCCGTTGTAATACTGCTTCGACCATTATTTTCAAGCAGAAGCTAGATCGCGATACCGCTACAACCTGTTACCGCCTAGCGATGTAAATACTTCCCGATAGAGAGAGTATGATGTCACTCTGTTTCCGTGTGTGACATGTTTAGCCTTCGATTGATTTGAGAATACACGTTAGGCCATAGAACGTAACCAATAGTAATAATAATAGAAAAATGTACGGATTGAAAAAGTTAAAGAAAAATATTATTTGCACAATTAATAATATTATTAAAATATGTACAACATTCCAAACTGATAATTGATATTGTTCATTAGCGTTAACATTGTTAGTCACAATTCCATTGATTTGTATTTGATTCCGTTCTTCTATATTTCCTCGCGTGGCTGAAATTGCTATTAAATCATTCACACGAAATAAAATGTATATAAAACCAAGATTTCGTCAATAACCGTTTGCGTTTAGGTTGAAACGCCGCCTGGACCATACTAACAGTGATAGATACGATTTGGAAATTGTTTTTCAGCAATATCGTGTGCGATGTTTACGTTTCACTATGGTCCAGACTGTATTAAGACGTAAACAGCGATAGTTACGACATAGAAATTAGATATCCGCAAAAAGGTGTTTGATAGTTACGTTTCAGTGTGGTCCAGGCTGCATCAAAATCTCATCGCTAATGAATTTATTCCTGTACTACTGGTGCAAAATTAACGCTTTCTCGATATGAGACGTATTAGTGATGGACTACTTTCCGTGGAAGGCCCCATTATTGACATTTAAAGCTGCGAGCGGAGCATTCAGCAAGGTACTCTCTCGATCCGGAAGTGTTTACATCGCTAGGCGGTAAGTGGTTGTAGCGGTATCGCGATCTAGATATTACCCCATTTTCAAGCAGAAATTAGGTTATAATACAGCCTGGACCAGCATGAAACAGTTAAATGTACTTCGTAAACAATTTCTAGTGGAGTCTTGCATTTGATCACCGCAGTATTATGATGCCAACTCCTGTCAGAATCTGGATCTCCAGTAATCCCAATAAAGTAAAGCATTTGTGTCAGTTTTAGTGGTGTAATGTATTTAAGCCTTATGCAGGACTAAGCAATGTTGTGGATAAAATTTTAAACATGTAGTAGGCCTAATATTGTATGATTAGAGTTGGGAGCCCGGAAATATTTTGTCCAGAAATAGCAATTATGATATTGAAAAAGATAAAGATAGTGTTGACAAAAACACTGAGTTTCATTGGGCTCTTTGAGTATTATGATAAATCCTGATTCATGGTCATGCAGTTTGTACAGTCAGATCTGATTTTTCTTGCATTACAAGTAGGGACCATATTGCCAAGGGATTACATCTGTCTGTGACCGTTTGCCAGGTGCATCAGCATCTGAATGCAATTGATTAACGTTAGTGTCAGGAGAGGATGGTTGGTAATAGAACTGGGTCAGAAGAAGAACTTTTTAACAAATGTTTGTGGTGATATTAATGTCAAAAATAAAATATCTTCTTGAACAGGATATTAGTGGCATTGAAAGTAAAGTTGATGAGTTAATAATATCTATAAAACAAACCAGAAAATAATTTAATCTTAATGTCAATGTGTGACATAGCACACACTAAAAAAAGCCCTCTCCCTTTGTGAGTATAGTTTACTTCATATTTTTAAATTTGAGATGAAGGTAGGTATTACAATAACATGTTTAAAATACAGACATAAAAGACTTGGGTTTCAGTAAGTACTGTATAGAAAAAGACTTTGAATGTGGTGCATTGTAGTCGGTACCATATACAGTAGAACTCCAATTATCCGAATCAGTTGGGACTCGACCCCATTCGGATAATCAAGAATTCGGATAATTGGATTTTTTCCGAAAAAAGGTCTATTTTCATGTATGTTTTGGAGAAAAAAATAGTTTTTGATTAATTAAATGAAAAGGCTACATATTTACATTTTAAGCACAATTACAAGTGCTTTTACATCAGTACAGGGTGATTCAAAATGATTGTCGGGGTTTCAAAAAAACCTACACTTAGCACAATTGAGATACGAATTTGAATCTTATTTTGATGTGCAAGTTTTTTTTACATCCATTACAAATGTTCGATATGTGTGCCCTGTGTCACTCTGCACACATCTATGCGATAGTCGATTTCATCCCACACGCAATGCAGCATGTCATCAGAAATGTTTAGAAAGGCGGCCCTGATCTGTTCTCTCAGTTGCGGAATAGTCGCAGGTAGAGGAGGAAGATAAACTTGATCCTTGACGTAACCCCACAGAAAAAAATCACAGGGGGTTAAATCTGGTGAACGAGGTGGCCAAGCCATGAGCATTTGGTCACTGTCAGCTGCTCGTCCTATCCATCGCTGCGGCAATTGTTCGTTGAGAAATGTTCTGACCTTCCGATGGAAATGAGGTGGAGCACCATCTTATTGGAATATGAAATCATCCGCCTCTTTTAGCTGAGGCAACAACCACTCAGAGACCATATAGAGGCAAGTTAGTCCTGTTACTGTCTGTTCATTGAAGAAGAACGGGCCGTACACATTCACCTTGGAAACAGCGGCGAACACACACACTTTTGGAGAATCACACTGGTGTTCAATAAAAGCACTGGGATTTTCTGTCCCCCAAATCTGCATATTATGCTTATTAACTTTCCTGCACAAGTGAAAGTTCGCTTCATCACTAAAATCACAAAGCCCATCTTCTTCCACTTTTCTTGCATAATGTTGCGAAATGTGAGATGTTTGCGATGGTCGTCAGGTGTTAAAGCCTGAACCAGCCCTAGGCGATAAGCTTTCATTTTTAGGGCGATTTCGTAGCATGCGCCAAACTGTGGTTTGCGGAATGTTCAGTTCTCTGCTGCCTCTTCTAGTTGATTTCTGCGGGCTACATTGATAAGCTTCTCTGATGCGGTTCACGTCGACTTCCGTCACAGAAGGACGCCCACTGCTTTTCCCTTTGCATAAGCAGCCCTTCTCCATGAACTGCGCATACCACCTCCGAATGGAATTGTCTGAAGGTGCATCCTTCATAAATTTTTTCCGAAAGTGCCGTTGGACAAAGGTAACTGACTGACACACGTGAAAAATCTAGAGTGCAAAAAGCCTTCTCTATAGCGTTAGCTGCCATATTGCAAACACTGAAATCTGGCAGAACAAAACATAACTACAAGATTAGTGGCTGCTACAAAAAAAAAAAAAAAAACTTTGAGAGTTTGTCTATTCATCCATGTAAAGAAAATACTTGTATGTTTAGTACACAGCTGTAAAAAATTCATGAAACCCCGACAGTCATTTTGAATCATCCTGTACAGTGTGTATGTACCGTATTTAAAAAAAAATGCATTGCTTGCTGAACATCTCTGTCAAAGTAAGCTGTTGGACTCTATTCATCCGCTTGATAGTGAGAAGTTGCATGTGGTGACACTCGGGCTAACGCTCCATCCACTTCAACGCAGTTTCAAGGCCGAAAAATGTTTGACTCACTGATGGTCCCATGTCTGCTTGGACTTCGATGTTAAGGTCATCTTCTTCCTCGACACTTTCGTCTCTCACACTTTCCATAGGTTCATCATCGGTCACAATTCCATACTCAGGGTCTGATGAATCACACAGCACCCACTCTCCTAAATCTTCAGCACTAACTTCTGAAAATCCAGGAATTTTCAGAAGAATGTTTCTGAATTCCTCAATTGACACGTCATCCCAATCTTCTCCCGTCTCTTCTCTTTCCTTTCCTTGAGCTTCTTTTTCCTTTTTCTACTTTCCCTTCTTTTCCTTCTCTTCTCCAGTTGATATGCCTTTCAACTTGTTCCAGCATGTCTTTATGTGACTGCCTTAAGTGATTCGGATAATCAGCAATTCGGATAGTCGGAGTTCTACTGTAACACCAATGCAGTAGTGCTAACGATTTATATAACTGCCACTGAATTAAGTATATTTTGCAATAAACTTGATGCAATTTTCAAAAATCTATCACACATTAAAATGGAAATAATCCACTGTGATTAGTCTTTCATAATTTTTTTTTTTCCAAAATGGGGATTGCTGCAGATTGCAATACCGCAAGGAACTGGTGTAATAATACTGTAGCAGTCAAATGCAAGACATCGCCAGAAATTCCTTCTGAAGTGAAATAATGGTCCAGGTTGTATTAGAATGGGATTTCCAGGTGAATATAATATGTCTTGTGATTAACTACAGCAGTATTATGCCATCATTAATATATATATATATATATATATATATATAATTAAGGAAGGATAGGGAAATATGACCCAACACTTACCACAGATGAAGGCGGCTGAGACGACAAACAAAAACAAACACAAGAGAAGCGCAATATTTCGGCCTACAGCAGCCTTAAACGTGCAGAAGGTGAAGCACCAGGCGGCCGTCCATGTGTACACATAGACGGCCGACTGGTGAATCGCATAGACGCCATTCACCAGTCGGCCGTCTATGTGTACACATGTGACGCCGCCTGGTGCTTCACCTTCTGCACGTTTAAGGCTGATGTAGGCCGAAATATTGCGCTTCTCTTGTGTTTGTTTTTTGTTTGTCGTCCCAGCCGCCTTCATCTGTGGTAAGTGTTGGGTCATATTGCCCTATCCTTCCTTAATTTTATTGCCTAAAGCTTTTTCCTGCTCATTGTTATTATATATATATATATATATATATATACAAAACTGCAGGTTTTCTCAGTGTTGTAAATGAATAAATCAATTCACTTGACAATGGCGGCAGAGATTGTGACCACCAAAACGTCGTATTTGATCGACAGACTAACTCGGCTAGTTACCGGAGAAAATTTTATTCGTCTTTAGTATATGTTGGTTGTAGCAGAATCACGATCCCCAGTAGATGCCTAAAATTTTACCAACAAGATTATGTCCTAGGAATGCTGAAATTATTCATTCTTTGTCAAGCCGTAAATTTCTCAGCTAGAGTACAAAAAGATATTGATAACAGCTTTCTAGAGGAAAATAAATTGTAGAAATATGGAACAGTTACAATTGAAAAGCAAACCAGAGCTCACATAATTATTTTTTATGGAAGGAAATAACTCGGAGAAAAGATTTATCAAACTTAGGCCATTAAATAAGATTTCAATAAAAATATAGCTGTAGTTGGGGTTATTAGTGGATGTGTGTGTTTGTTGTTGCTGCAGTTGGGAACTTTCTCTCTCTCTCTCTCTCTCTCACTAGAAAATGACAATGCCGTGTGTCCTGTGTTGCTTAATGCGAGTGTCAATGCACAAACTATTACTATACACAATCAATTGAATTAACTATAATGTGAACAGTTTGGCAACAGGACATTCAAAGCCACCTGCCAATATGACAAACCACAACTGTAAATAATGAACTGGACTGTTGTGTTTAAAATGCCAGGGGTGAAGAATAAATTCAGTTATTTTCACCAGCTGTTTTTGGAAATTTATGATTTATGCCTCCCTACAAGACTACAATTGGAGTAAAGAGGATTTGGCTAACAGTAGATATTAAAACATCTTGTAGGCATACAAGAAATATATATGGGCTGCTTAGAATTCATTACATAACTGTGTGAATGTAGGCTTTCCCAGAGTGTTGCTGAAATGTAATCGTCATGGATTCTCTGCTGGATAGTATTTTAGAAGGATGAGCTATTGGCGGCTAGCTCTGCCACCAGATTCAGGTCTGGTGTCATCACAGTGAAAAATGTGTGTGAGGGAAAAATTACCACTGGAGCACGCACTCCATAACAATTAAATAAGATGGAGACTGCTGGTGTATGGTAGCAATAAAATTTTCACAGATTATGTATGCCAGAAAGTTACTTGGTCCGTGATATATTCCCAGTTCCAGCGTCTTAGTCTTCTCTCTGTGTCCTCATTCAGTTGGTTTGTCCATCTTGCTCTTGGTCTTCCCACTGATCTTTTGCTCACTATCCTTTTTTCCAAATAAGTTGTTGGTAGTCCTGTAGTAGTCAATCTCTTGACATGCCCAACCTACTTAAGTCTTGATGACCTAAGTCTCTCTTCCACGGATTCCCTTAGCTCTACGTTTGATCTAATCTTGTCATTCTTTATGTGGTCTAGTTTTCTGGAGGGCCGTTCTAAGAAACTTCATTTCACATGCTTGGATCTTGCTATGGTCCCTTGATGTTAGTGTGCATGTTTCCAAAGCATATGTGAGAATAGGTACAAGACAATCTTTGTTCTTCTGGGAACCTTCATGTCCCATAGTAAGCCCCGCACGATAGATAGATAGATAGATATGTTCACTTTGATCCCAAATGTGAGAATAATCTCAGGGATGTGGAACAGTACATACATTTATTAGTAATGTCAATATTACTATATAATTGATAATACAGGGCGTTCGCCGGGAAACGCAACCCACTGTTAGCGCTACAAGGAAGAAACTGCTCCCGGCGAGCGAGCGATCAGCTTCCGGCATTGTTCGACCGTCGGCCGCGGACTATTTCACAATAATTACGCTTCATAAACTTGTATGTGCTAAGCATTTAAATGTGTCGTAATTCATTAGCTTACCTTATAAAAGATGCTGGAAGTGTTGACCCTCTTGTGTAATGCACATTTCACATCTTCTGAACATATTTCGAGACACACGCTGGATTTCACCTTTGTCAATGGACATTATTACTTGATAGATTTTTTCCTCAAGTTCTTCCAATGTGTGAGGATTTCCTTCGTACACCTTACCCTTAAGTTTACCCCAAAGGTAGAAGTCACAAGGGTTTAAATCCGGTGATCTGGCGGGCCACAACCCACGGCTGATTACACGATCATAAAACACTTCGTCAAGTGCAGCAAGCGAATTTCTAGCGGTGTGAGCTGTCGCCCCATCCTGTTGAAAATAGCCGTACAATTTTTCTTCTTCAGTAAGTTTCTCGAAAAACGGTTTCACAATATTTTCGATATATCTTGCGGAAGTAAGAGTTTCACGGAAGAAAATTGGACCTATGATTCTCGAAGCACTAATCGCACACCAAACACCCACTTTTAAGTCATGCAATGGCAGTTGGAGTAGAGTATTTGGTTTTTCTGAACTCCAGTGTCGACTGTTTTGAGCATTAACATAACCACTCAGATGAAACCAGGCCTCATCAGAGAAAAACGGCAGTTGCGGATCAACAGTGCCATCGTGGACACCCTGCAGGTACCAGTTGCAAAATCTAATCCTAGGCCCCTGGTCTATTTCTGTAATTTTATGCACCACAATTGTTTTGTACGGCTTTAAGTGAACTAGCTTTGTTACTTTCCAAGCTGACGTCTTAGATACGCCTGCCTGCTGCCCTAACTGACTTAATGATTTTTTGGGTGACTGTTCTAGTCGAAAAGTGATATCGTCAATTTTCTCCTCTGTGAGAATACGGTTGACCGACAGTCTCTTTTTGTTAAAAAATGAACCCGTTTCTCTTACTTTTTTAACCAGACGCAGAATTGTTGATTTAGCTGGCAGTAAAGCGCCAGGATATTCGCGACGAAATTTACTGCGACACTTTTTAAACGACTTCTTCTTCACATATGTATCGTAGAGAAATATTCTTTGTTGCAAACTGTAACGTACCATAATTTTACTCACACTCAAACACGGTACAGATTAGTAAGAGTATGAAGCCCTAAACCAGCCAAACCGCAAAGAATCGTTTATTCACAACACTGATTAATAAGAGACTGAAGTCACAAACTAGCTACAATGCAAAGAAACCGTTCTTAACCATGTAAGGGTCCCATTATACTGTGCCACTGCACTGTTGGGGCAGCGGAGGTGTTAAACAGTGCGGTGATTCACGGTATCGTGTGGCGGGAACCGCTGGCCCCGCTGACCGAGCAAGTTGCCGACGGCAACAGACTGGGAGGGTTGCGTTTCCCGGCGAACGCCCTGTATTATTATATATTGACAACAAGTTAGCAACAACCCATTAGTATAACCAATATCTCCTGTAATCTACAAATACAATCCCGAGTTAATTAATACTTATTATGTGGAACAGTGTATACACTTGTTACCAGCATCTAATAACCAGTTATTTTCTTACCAACCAGTTACTACGATAAGTTTCACTGTAATTTGTGACTACATATTATATTATGTTAGTTGCTATTTATGTGGAACAGTACACACACCTATTAGCAATATCAATTATATTACCAACAACTCATAAGCAGTCAATTACTTAAAAACCTGTGAGTATGATAATTTTTCACAGCATTTTTTGAGTGCATGCTATCCCATGTTAGTTACTATATATGAGTGAAATTTTGTGAACAGTGTAATTAGTTCATTTGTCAAAAGTTTCAACAGAAAGATATATCATTTTAGTAATTGTGGATAATTTTGTCACCTTCCCCTTCCATACACCATATATACTGTAGAAGTTGGCTCCTTTGGTTACTCTATTCATTATTTCTAACTCACTTCTACCGTTACCAGTAGTTATGCTCCCCAGGTAGCTAAATTGGTCAACAACTTCAACTTGGTGGTCTTGTAATTTTACAGTCTGTTTTCTTTCGGCTTATTTTTAGTGATACTTTTTTTATTATTATTATTCAATTTCATTCCATATTCTTCAAACTCATTGTTCCACATTTTCAGTTTGTTTTCTATTCATTCTTTGCTTTCATTCCATACTGCTGCATCATCCGCAAACACCAATGCCTGTAGATCTCTATTGATTGCTCTCTATAGTTTTTTTTTTTTTAAAGATGTTATCCATCACCGCTATGAACAGAAGAGGTGAAAAGGCACTTCCTTGTTGTACTCCTTTGGTTTTACTAAACCATTCAGAGTAACCATCCCCAACATTGACACAGCTCTTGCAATTAGTGTACAGTATCTGGATCTTTCTAATGAGGTACTCTGGAATTATAAGTTTTGTTAGACTTTTCCGGATTGTTTATCTAGGAACATTATTGTATGCCTTTTCTAGCTCCATTAACACAATACTTAGGTTTTTCCCCCTCTAATGAGGTACTCTTGAATTATAAGTTTTGTTAGACTTTTCCGGATAGTTTATCTAGGAACATTATTGTAATGAGGTACTCTGGAATTATAAGTTTTGTTAGACTTTTCCGGATTGTTTATCTAGGAACATTATTGTATGCCTTTTCTAGCTCCATTAACACAATACTTAGGTTTTTCCCCCTTTAATGAGGTACTCTTGAATTATAAGTTTTGTTAGACTTTTCCGGATAGTTTATCTAGGAACATTATTGTATGCCTTTTCTAGCTCCTTTAACACAATAATTAGGTTTTCCCCCTTTCCCAATATTTTTCTACCAGCATTCTCAAGGCAAATATTAGATCTGTTGTGCTTCTTCCATCCCTAAAACCATGTTGTTCCTCTTCTAAGATGGGCTCTAATATTGTTTGTACTCTGGCTTCACCTATCTTTTCCATAATTTTGGGATAGGAGGGTAATACCTCTGTAGTTTTCACTTTTCCTTCTGTTCCTTTTCTTGAAGATAGGAATTATCACACCCTTTGTCCAGTCTTCCGGTATTTGGTTATCATTCCATATTGCTCTGAGGACTCTATACAGCCATTGTATCCCTGGTGGACC
Organism: Vandiemenella viatica; assembly: GCA_031002005.1. Classification (NCBI taxonomy): domain Eukaryota; kingdom Metazoa; phylum Arthropoda; class Insecta; order Orthoptera; family Morabidae; genus Vandiemenella; species Vandiemenella viatica. The sequence goes on along the minus strand of JARYHS010008075.1, from coordinate 94,079,472 downwards.
GGCAGCTTTAATCATGTCGGCTGTAACTTCGTCGGCTCCTGCTGACTTGCCACTTTTCATTTTATGGAGAGCTTGCTCGACTTCTGACCAAGTTACAGAGTGTCTTCATCTATCATCTATTGCTGTAATTGTTTCCTTAACCGATCTTTTGTGTTTTACAATTCCATATAACATTTCATATTCACTTTACTATCTTCTTCCAGTTTAGATGTAAAATCATCCCAGCTTTTCTCCTTTTCTTCCTGCACAATTCCGCATTGTGTTACGAAAATACAGTATTGTGATGACTGGTTCCACCATCTTGGTGATATATCAATTCATCTGTTGCAAAAAAATCTTTATTATTGGATTGTGTTAAAAAATAATATTTTACAAAAGAATATGGCAGTACACCCATGAAGATTTCATTGCAAAGCGAAATATGTTTGTCAAATTACTTCATTTATTTATTATTCTCGATCCATGATCTCTGCTTAGGACAGACCTCTGGGATGTGGAAAAGTATTAGTTGACATACATACATAAATACAGTCATTGTGAAACACAATTATGTGTTAAAAAAATTAAGCATTAAAATTTACAATTCAGTATTGTAAAAGTCATATCAGTTACAATTAGTTCTTTTGAACAAGTTTTGGATGCAGTAGCAGGAGTAATCAATACTAAAATTTTAAAGTTTTTCATTAAATATATTCTTTTAATCTACAAATTTAGGAACATTACTAGCTGGTGCCCACAACTTCATCATGTTTTTCAATAATTTTGAAGGTTGTTATATTTTTGGACAAAACCATAAATTTTTCCAGAGTAAAAAGTATCACCAAATCAGCAACCTGCCAGTGAAAGTCCCGTCAAAATCATTTCACACACTAAATATGTTGCATATACAAGGTGTACAACTTTGCTTCCGCCGTTTTTCAATAGTTGGCTACAGTGGTAATTAGCGGTCGAGATAAACATATCGCAGACGACAGGCAGTTAGCTGTGAGCTTCGTCAACATAACATCATTCAAACATTAGTCGATTTGTGTGCGCATCGTAACGTTGTTCTCGATTGAAAATGTCAGTGTACAAGCCAAATTCTCGTCATTTGCGGGAGGCTCTGCTTTTTTGTTTCAGTATGAAGAAAACTGCGGCTGAGTCTCATCGAATGCTCTCCAGTACTTATGGTGAGGACTGTATTAGTGAGAGAATGTGTCGCGAGTGGTTTCAACGCTTCAGGAATGGTGACTTTAACGTGGAAGACCGGCATAGTGGCGGAAGAGAGAAGGTTTTCGAGGATGCAGAATTGGAGGCATTGCTGAGTGAAGACTCGCGTCAAACTCGAAGAACTGGCACGATCATTGGGGGTGACACAGCAAGCCATTTCAAACTGTCTCAAAGCCATGGGTATGATTCAGAAAGAAGGAACTTGGGTCCCATATGAGTTGAAACCGAGATCATTGAAAGGCGTTTGTGTGTTTGTGAACAGTTGCTTCAGAGGCAAAAACGGAAGGGTTTTCTGCATCGCGTTGTGACCGGGGACGAAAAATGGGTTCATTACGATAACCCTAAACGCAAAAAATCATGGGGGTATCCCGGGCATGCTTCCACGTTGACGACCAAACTGAACATTCAAGGGTCCAAGATCATGCTCTGCATTTGGTGGGACCAGCTCGGCGTCGTGTACCATGATCTGTTAAAACCAAGTGAAAAAATCACAGGTGATCGATATCGAACGCAATTAATGCGTTTGAGCCGAGCATTAAAAGATAAACGCCCGCAATACAGCGAGAGGCACAATAAGGTGATTTTGCTGCACGACAATGCTGGGCCCCACGTTGCAAGAGTGGTCAAAACGTACCTGGAAACGTTGAAATGAGACGTCCTACCCCACCTGCCGTATTCTCCAGACGTTGCTCCCTCTGATTCCTTGTTCCGATCAATGGCCCACGACCTGGCTGAGCAACACTTCCGATCTTATGAAGATGTCAAAGAGTGAATTGTTTCGTGGATCGCCTCCAAAGATGAACAATTTTTTCGACGCGGCATTCGCACACTGCCGGAAAGATGGGAAAAAGTTGTGGCCAGCGATGGACATTACTTTGAATATATCTGTGTAAGCATTTTGTTCAATAAAGGGTCATATTTTTGAGGAAAAAACGGCGGAAGCAAAGTTGTACACCTTGTAAATGATTGATATTTGTTAATAGCTGAAAAATGTGTCGTATTCAGAACATTATTCAAGAACATTCTAGAACGTTTTAATAAATTCTAGTACATTCTAGAAGATTCCAAAGATGTTTAGAATACTTTTATTGAAATTCCTTAGGTTGACCACTTTAAACAACCATATCACACACTACTACTGGCATGCAACTACCATAGCACGCGATAGGAGACTCAAGGTTATTACCACACAAAACACTAGTGGTCTGGTAATATCTTGGTTCTCCGGGTGGAGCCGCGTCGATATGTTAGAACCTATGTTTTGGCCATCAGAGGACTGCCAGTGGTTTGGCTTCGTAGTTGTGGCTGTAACGTGAAATATATATGTATAAGATTAAACATACGTGTCTCCGAGTAATTAACAACACTTGTATTATTATATTTGAGATTTGTCTAGGTTATTATTGTTTGTTGTATTGAGGCTGTCTACCTGGGAGTTTGATGTAAAATAGTAAGCTTTAAAAGATTTGTCTGCAAAAACCTCTTGGTTTCACTCTACATATCATCCTAATAACTCTATTCTGTACTATGAAGCTTTTTTAATCTTGTGAAGAGTTTTGCCAAAAACTTATGCCATACAACATGCTTGGATGAATATAAGAGAACACCTGATCTGTTCCAGATCTCTTGTTAGTTTTGTGTTCTCATTGCAAAGGTGGCACTGTTTAACTTCAACAGTAATGTGACTCGTTGTTACTAATTAAGTTTTTCATCCATCCGAATGCAAAGAAATTATATACTTTATTTCCAAGGTGCATGTTGATATATATATATAGATTGTTAGGAAACAAAGGCACTAAAAGCGGATATATTGTATATATATAAAAAAAAACCACCACTTACCAAAGAAGGGGATTCCTATGGCGTTGGTACACGGGAAAAAAAAAAAAAAAAAAAAAACATGAACACACAAAGAATAGAATTTTCGAGCATGGCTCTTCCTCAGTAGAAGTGAGATGACTGCACGCAAGCGGCCGGCAGCCAACACTAAGTTTCTGCTTTCTACCTTTTAAGAATTATTTTACCCAAGTCACTTTTTCATCAATTCCAATAATGCTTACCTTATTATGGCTCACTCTGTCAAAAGCCTTTTTAACATCTAGTGTTAAATAATGTTTCAAGTCACACTCTGCTACTTTAGACACCTGTAGTAATATTATCTACACCAACCCCTTTATGCTTTTTTAGTTCCTTAGGGATATATATATTCATATTTCTTTGTCTGCTCATTTCTAATTGTGTGGGAATGCCGGTTCTTCGATTTACTCCGGCCCTTTCCTGAAATTACGTCACTAATGGTCTCACTAAATCAGTTACTTAAAATCTCTGCCTCTTTCAAATCCTCATAACTTTTTCTACATCCTGATCTATCACTGTCTCAACACCTTCTCTTCCTCTCAGTTTTTTAATATAGCTATAGAAATTTCTAGATGTATATATTCTTCATAAAATCCATCGTTAGGGACCTTCTTCACTATTTTCTTGCATAACACGGAGTGACCATACCTCCCATGGACTCCACCTGAATGTTCGGGGCAAGCAGAAGCTAACGCAATTGATTGCCAGTAGCATCAGGAGAGGCAGGTTGGATGTGAACCCCATCCCAGTGGTAATTGGTGATAGGACTCAGTCTTTTTTAGGCCAAATATCAAGAGTAGGAAGAGTTATTTAAGAAATGTACATAATGATATTACAGTCAAAAATAAAGAATGTCAGTCTAAAATAGCTTTGTTCCATCAGAACATTAGGGGTATCTCAAGCTAACTTGATGAGTTGATAATATCTTTAGAAGAAACCCAAAAATCATTGAATCTTAACATAAATATTATATGTCTGACAGAACATCATCTGAAGAATTCTGAAATATGTTTCCTCCCTTTTATTGGATATACGAGGGTGAATCAAATATAAACAAGACTTTCGGCCGTTCGGGCGCAATAGTGGTGGGAGAACGTTCCCGCTTCGTTTGGCGATAGGTAGGTTTGTCAGGAGTGGGGGAAGACCGTTAGCCCCCCCCTCGACTCGCTCAGTGCCAACCGTCACGATGTCAGAGCAAGAGGTACACTCGTCGATTGCGCAACGTGTTATAATCAAGTTTCTCGCTGCAGAAGGCGTAAAACCAGCATAAATCTTGAGGAGATTGACTGCCCAGTTCGGGAAAGAGACACTGTCGTGAGCCAGAGTGTTTGCATGGCATAAACAGTTTGTGGATGGTCGTCATCATGTTGAAAATGAGAGCCATAATCGCAGACCCCGCACCAGCATTACAGAGAACAACATCAGCTGTGTTAGCCGGCTTATTGAAGATGACAAGCGTCTTACCACTTCTGAAATTGCAAGTAAGGTCGGAATAAGTTATGGGAGCACTTACTCCATACTCACAGAGGAGCTTGGGTACCGTAAGGTGTGCGCCAGGTGGGTTCCTCGCCTTCTCACAGCAGAACAGAAATTGAATCGACTTCAGGTGTGTGAGCGTCTTCTGGCACGATTTCGGGAAGAAGGGGACCCATTTCTGACTCACATCATCACCTGTGATGAAACTTGGGTGCACCACTACACCCCTGAGTCCAAACAAGCGAGTATGGAGTGGAGAAAAAAAGGATAACCTGGACCAGTGAAAGCCAAGTCACGACTATCGGCTGGCAAGGTTTTGGCTACGGTTTTTTTTTACCAGCGTGGTTTGCTGCACCTCGATTTTTTGCATGAGCGCAGGACAATCAATCCGGCCTACTACTGCGACATTTTGAGTGAGGTCCGACTTGCATATCGCCGCAAAAGACGAGACCTACCAATGAGGAAAGTGGTTATTCTCCATGACAATGCTCGCCCCCACACAGCAGCCTTAACCAGGGAAAAATTGGAGAAACTGGGGTGGGAGACACTGGACCACCCTCCTTACAGTCCAGACCTGTCACCCTGTGACTTTCATGTGTTTGGTCCTCTCAAGGAAGCTTTGGGAAGCCAAAAATTCAACAGTGATGCTGAGGTGGAAGCCTACGTGCGCAATTGGCTGCAGACACGACCTGCATCTTTCTACATGGAAGGAATTGGGAAGCTGCCTATCCGCTGGGAAAAATGTGTTTCTAAAGCAGGAGATTACGTAGAAAAATAAAATATGTACTTTTTTGCACTTAAAATAAAAATAATATTTTTAAAAATAAAGTCTTGTTTATATTTGATTCACCCTCGTAGATTAGCTTCATGTTATAGCAGGTCAGAGATGAGAATGGGTGGTGCAGCAATATATGTAAGAGAAAATACTGAGACAAAATCATTAGATGTAAGTAAATACTGTATAGAACAAGATTTTGAATGTTGTGCAATACAGTTAGAATTAGAAAACAAATATCTTATAGTGCTGACAGTTTATAGTGCTCCCACAGGAGACTTCAGTAAATTTTGTAATAAACTTGAAGCGGTTCTAATAAATTTATCACGAACTAAAAGGGAAATTATCCTCTGTGGAGACTTCAACATAAATTTTACTGTAGAATGTAACCAGACAGATTATCTTCTAGGAATGCTTTGATCATTCAATCTCTATCAAACTGTAAATTTCCCAACTAGAACACAAAAAGATAGTAGTACCATTATTGATAACATTTTTGTAGAGCGCAATAAATTAGAAATACATGGAACAATTCCAATGGAAAATGGTTTGTCAGACCATAATGCTCAAATAATTACTTTGGATGTTGTGGGAAATTAAAATAACAAAAAGAAAGGATTTGTCAGAGTTAGGCCATTATTGAACAATTCAATAAAAACATTAAATGATGAACTTCTCAATGAGGACTGGAGCACTGTTTATAAATTAAAAGGGGTAAACAATAAATTCAATTACTTTCACCAAAGGTTTTTGGAAATTTACGAAAGGTGTCTCCTTACGAAACTAGCTCCAATTGGTCAAAAATGAGTAAACAAAAATTGGGTTACAGTTGGTATTAAAACATCTTGCAGACATAAAAGGGAATTATATGTAAAAGTTAGGAATACTGATAATATGCTTCTCAGACAACATTACAAAACTTACTGTAGAATTTTAACCAAAGTAATAAAAGAATCTAAAAGTTTGGCCATAAACGATGAGATTAGTAGTTCAGATAATAAGATAAAAAGTGTTTGAAACATTATTAAAAGAGAAACAACTGTATCATCCCTTGAACATAAACCTATATCTATAAGTGTTAATGATAAACTTGTAAATGACCCCTCTTATGTAGGAAGTGCTTTCAATAACTACGTCTTAACAGTTGCTGAAAAAATAAAAGGAAAATATATTGGGAATATGGATGCCATAGCAATACTTAAATCCTTGTCACCAAAAACAGCACCTATGTATCTATTTCCCACCAGTCAAAATGAAATTGAAAAAATTATTAAATCCCTCAAAAATAAAAAGTCATTTGGTTATGATGAGGTTTCAACCCATGTAGTGAAACAATGTAACACCAGCATTAGTAGAGTTATTAGTCATATTTGTAATAGTTCTTTTGAAGGAGGTATCTTCCCTGACTCACTCAAGAAGTCAATAATCAAACCGCTTTATAAAAAGTGTGACACCTCAAAGATTGAGAATTACAGACCCATTTCACTTCTACCATCATTTTCAAAAATCTTTGGAAAAGCAATGTACAGGAGGGTGTATGCACATCTACAAAAGAATGACCTACTCAGTAAAGTACAGTTTGGTTTTAGACAAGGCGTTTCAACAGATTCAGCAATTTTTGCTTTTGTAAACAACATACTGGAATCGATGCATAAAAAAATTAAATTCCCTAGGTATATTCTGTGATCTTGATAAGGCTTTTGACTGTATTGATCTTGAGATTCTACTAGGTAAATTAGACCACTATGGAGTTAGTGGTAAGCCAGGACTTTGGTTTAAACCATACGTGGAAAATAAAAAGCAGTGTGTATCACTGAAAGATGCTAATACAGGAAATGTTATAAACTCAGAATGGGGTATAGTTAAATGTGGTGTGCATCAGGTTTCAATTCTTGGCCCTCTGCTGTTCTTAATCTATATAAATGATCTCCCACATATACTAGGTGATAATGAACACATGGTGCTCTTTGCAGATGATACCAGCATATTGTTGAAAGACCCATCAGCACAAAACATCGAAAACACAGCAAATGATGCTATAAAGAAAATTAACAGGTGGTTTAATGCCAACAAACTAATACTTAATGTAGAGAAGACACAGTTACTTCAGTTTGTTACAAAAAATAAAACAAAGGACAGCTATAATGTGATATCAGAAGGAAAAGCAATCAGTGAAAGTAATTTCACAAAATTCCTGGGTGTATGTATAGATAACAAATTGAGCTGGAAACAGCATGTCGCATTTCTTATAAGCATTTGCTTGATATTACTTGTTAAGAAATACGCCCGTGTTGTATTTAAGAATGTGTTTCTATTTATATTATTTCGGAAGATATCTTCTAGGCAGCTTAATCAAATAATTAATCTTTTAGTTTTACTCTTCACAACATAAATCACAACTTTTATTTTAAATTAAATACATTCATTAAATACATTATCGGACTTCGTCATTAGCAAGCTCTCCTTAGCTGCTGCTAAGTAATCTCTTAGTCTCTCTGTGTGTGTCTCTCGTTGCTATGGAAACTTCTCTAAGAGAACTCACTGGCCCGTGGCAAGGAACGCTTACCTCAAGGATGTTACTATCGGTTATGCTACAGCCCCCCCCCCCCCAAGTTTACCATACCATTTGACATCCATACCATTATAAATGGTTATGGTAAACTTTCCTGTAATTGTCACGTTTTTAGGTAAGGAGAGCTTATATTTTTACATTTGGCTAATAACCCATTTTTTTACAAATCACGAGTACAGATGTCTTGAGGTAACTTTCCCTGGTGGTTTTCCATAAGCCACTACTGGTTGGAACGTCCTATAGTCTGTAACACACATTTCGACAAGTTACTGTCCTTATCACTTAAAAACCAAAATTACAATAGGAATATTATACTACAGAATTGTTTTTAATAACATCATCTTTAACTGTCATAGCCTCCGCCTGTTTACCAAGCATACCATTAAAATAATTTAAAAATTCTATTACCTGCCCTTGGTACATTATATTCTTCATAAGACCGATCCTTTTGAACCATTTAACTGTTGTATAACCGGCAACATTATTTAAATCACATATTTGGTCCCTGGACCAGTACAATCCACCCTCGCTAATACGACTGGGACACCATTGTTTCTTGCTAATCTAGCATCACCATCACAACTTCATTTTTATTTTATTTCTTCAATACATTACTTTATTTTCTCCCCATAAGTAATAACTTTTCTCCACTCTACTTCATCTTGAATATATTCACATCTAGGCTAAGAGATGTAACAACAGAGTCATTTGAAGGTTCTACCTGGACCTCAGCTATGCCTGTGTTAACCAAATCCCGAACCTTTCGGTATCATTTAAAGGCAATGCCTAGATAGTGGCCTTATTTACAGGAACTGAGTCTTGACTGTGTTGTTGTACCCGTACCCTCTCTATATGATATTTTACTTTTTAATTCATTACACATTTATTCTATCATAGTAACACCTCGTTTCTTCTCCACTCATTCTATTCATTCTAATGCTCCAGTATACCTTACAAACTATAGACTATATTTAATAAAAGAAAGTCTTAATAGACAATAAACTTTTATGTAATGGTATGCTGTGGTAACAGCCGAAGACTGCACATCTGATCGAGATCATCAATATTGGTAATTGACAGCTTCCACTTAATGGTTATAAACTTTTACTATCATTACAGTTGAATTGTGCGCAGCCACAACAATCAGTACTATTTACAAGTGTTTTGTGGCACTGAATAATAATAATATGCTAACTATAACTTAATAATAATAGGAAATTCCAATATGATGGAGTTTATCTTTACACACCTGTGACTTGCACTAGTGATAAATCTTTTCATTCATCTTAAACTAAGTGATCATTTTTTTTTTTTTTGGTAGATTCAATGTCCTGATTGGATTTGTACACAGGATGAGGCAGTAAGCATAGCTTACCCCTCTACAAAAAAGAAAACCTTTTTTTTATATTTCCAGTTCACCTTTCCCCAGTTATTCATACAAAACAACTTTCTGTTTACAATTAATCTTACTTTGCCAGAACAGTAACATGGCAAACCAACTTCAAACCCTGCAGTTGATAAAAAATAACAACTAAGTTACAATTCGACAACAAGAATTCATCGAGAAAAGATCCTGGCAGGGTCGCCATGTCGCATTTCTTATAAGCATTTGCTCAGGGTCGCCATGTCGCATTTCTTATAAGCATTTGCTTGGTATTACTTATTAAGAAATACGTCGTGTTGTATTTAAGAATGTACTTCTATTTATATTATTTCGGAAGATATCTTTTGTGCAGTTTAATCAAATAATTAATTTGTTAGTCCTTTTCTCCACAATATGAATCACAACTTTTATTTTAAATTAAATACATTCATTAAATACATTATCGAACTTTTCCTAACAAGCTCTCCTTAGCTGCTACTAAGTAATCTCTCCGTCTCTGTGTGTGTCTTCCGTTGCTATGGAAACTTCTTTTAGAGTACTCACTGGCCCGTGGCAAGGAACGCCTACCTCAAGGATGTTATTACTATCGGTTATGCTACAAGCATATTCAACAACTTCTTAAAAAACTGAATTCTGCAACATTTTCACTTAGGGTAATATCTAGAATAGCTAATATAGAAACCAGAAAGTTAGTATATTTTGCATATTTTCATTCCCTGCTCAGGTATGGCATCTCACTCTGGGGAAACTCGTCACAAGCACAGAGGGTATTTAAATTGCAAAAACGTGCTATAAGAACTATTTGTGGAGCAAGCCCACAGACGTGCAGAAATCTATTTAAAAACTGGGTGTACTAACAATGCCAGCACAGTATGTATACTCCATACTATCATTTTGTAGTGGAAAATCCTGAACATTTCAATCTTAATGCTGACATACGTAGCCATAATACTAGGAATAAATATAATATTCACAAGGATTACAAATCACTGTCAATTGTACAGAAAGGGTTAACATTTACTGGAGCTTCCTTATTCAATGTCTTACCAACAGAAATTAAATGTTATCTACAAAAACCCAACTACTTTAAGTCCAAACTGAAAGAGTTTCTGCTTCAGAATCCATTTTACTCTGTGAAAGAATTTTCTTCTTAAAATTTGGTAACTAAGAATGACTGATAAAATAGTATATATGGTGTATGGAAGAGGAAGGTGACAAAGTTGTCCACAATTACTAAAAGGATATATGGTTTTTCTTTCTGTTGAAACTTTTCACAAATGAAGTAATTACACTGTTTACAAAATTTCACTCATATATAGTAACTAACATGGGATAGCATGCACTCAAAAACAGCTGTGAAAAATTATGATACTAACAGGTTTTTTATATCTTGGAATTACTTTTGATAACAAACTTAACTGGTATGGACACATAGGACAGGTGGTAGGAAAAGGTTTCAAAGTTCTGCACTTGTTGGAGAGCGTGATGAGGGGATGTACGAGAGAAGTCAAGGAATTGGGTTACAAAACTTTGGTCAGACCATTGCTCGAATATGGTAGTGTAGTATGGGACCCTCATTTTACTGTATCAAATACAGGAGTTGGAGAGGGTGCAAAAAAGGGCTGTGTCGCATATTGTGTCGTATTTCGTGTCACACTTCATGTTGTATTTCTTGTGTTCGGTCGTATTTTTACTTTATTAAACTTTTATTTAAATAATAAGTAAACTTGTCTGATGATTAATTAACATTTATTAAAGTTTAATCATATGCTTTTAACTCTGAAGATTGCAGGTTCTTCTATCAATAACATTCACGTTCCAACTCGTGTCTATGCTTTCACGCTAGCTCTCGTTGATAGCCAACTGTTACCATAGCAACCTCTTACTGACAGAGAATAATCTATAAAACCTTTGTTCTTCGTTATGCCACAACCCCTCCCAAGTTTACCATATATTTAAAAGTAAAAAATTATGGTGAACTTTATATGAGGTTGGACGTAAGAACTTTGCATTCTTCGGGATCTTATTTACAATAAATGATCACAATTTGCATTCTTATAACTGATAGCACACAGAACCAAAACAAAATCCCAATGTCCTGTCACGGTCGCCATGTCGCATATTTTCGTATTTCGTATCACACTTCATGTTGTATTTCTTGTGTTCGGTCGTATTTTTACTTTATTAAACTTTTATTTAAATAATAAGTAAACTTGTCTGACAATTAATTAACATTTATTAAAGTTTAATCATATGCTTTTAACTCCGAAGATTGCAGGTTCTTCTATCAATAACATTCACGTTCCAACTCGTGTCTATGCTTTCACGCTAGCTCTCGTTGATAGCCAACTGTTACCATAGCAACCTCTTACTGACAGAGAATAATCTATAAAACCTTTGTTCTTCGTTATGCCACAGCTGCTAGATTTGTTCCTGGAAATTATCGCAGAATGCAATCGGTGACGGATATGATAAAGGAGCTGGAATGGGATTCATTGCAAGACAGGAGGAGGATGAGGAGGGTCATGGGAGTGTACAGGGCATATACTGGCGATGAGGCATGGAAAGATATTGCTATTGGTATGAAAAGTAGTGCATGGAAGGGAAAAGATGACCACGACCACAAGCTGGCACTCGATTTCAGGCACAAGGGTGTGGGAAGATTCTCTTTTTTAGGTAAGGGTGTCAGGGATTGGAATGAGTTACCAAGAGAAATGATGAATAATTTACCGAAAACTATGAAAGAATTTAAAGATAAAATATGTAGAGGGCAAATGTAGGTAGGTGCAGGATAGGGGGAAGATGGGTGTGTAGGGAAATTGCCACCGGGGCCTGTATTCGATTGCAATTAAATTAAATTAAGTAATTGACTGCTTATGAGTTGTGGTAACTGGTTGGTAAGAAAATAACTGGTTGTTAGATGCTGGTAACAAGTGTATACACTGTTCCACATAATAAGTAGTAATTAACTCGGGATTGTATTTGTAGATTACAGGAAATATTGGTTATACTAATGGGTCGTAACTAACTTGTTGTCAATATATAATAATATTATCAATTATATAGTAATATTGACATTACTAATAAGTGTATGTATCTTTCCACATCCCCAAGATTATTCTCACATGGGATTAAAGTGAACATATCTATCTATCTATCTAAAACTAAGGAAGGATAGGGAAATATGACCCAACAGTTACCACAGATGAAGGCGACTGGGACGACGAACAAAAAACAAACACAAGAGAAGCGCAATATTTCGGCCTACAGCAGCCTTAAACGTGCAGAAGGTGAAGCACCAGGCGGCGTCACATAGACGCCATTCACCAGTCGGCCGTCTATGTGTACATATGTGACGCCGCCTGGTGCTTCACCTTCTGCACGTTTAAGGCTGCTGTAGGCCGAAATATTGCGCTTCTCTTGTGTTTGTTTTTTGTTCGTCGTCCCAGTCGCCTTCATCTGTGGTAAGTGTTGGGTCATATTTCCCTATCCTTCCTTAGTTTTATTGCCTTAAAGCTTTTTCATGCTCATTGTTATTATATCTATCTATCTATCTATTATTATTCCTTTTTTTTTCTTTTTATTTCAAGTATTTCTTGCTGCCTTGCTGTATCTTTAACTTTATTACGTTCCTTTCTCACCAGTGTCTTTAATTGCCTAACCTCTGTATTATAGTATGTAGGTTCTGTAATTTATTTTCTGTTTTGGAATAAATATTTCTTCACCCTTTTAAATTATCTCCTTTAACTCTTCCCACTTCAGCCTCTGCACTTGTGTTATCCTTCCATTTGCTATAACTTTACTTGAAATATCTCTTCAATTTTGAAATCTTTGTCTTAATGTGGTATTTATGTTCCAATTTTAAATCACTAAGTATAGCAGTGTGCTGTGTATCCTGAAATGGGAACTACTTATTGCAGCCATTCTTGGTCAAATGACTTATAATTTGTTTTACACTCCTGGAAATTGAAATAAGAACACATTGATGCCGGTGTGTAAGACCCACCATACTTGCTCCGGACACTACGAGAGGGATGTACAAGCAATGATCAAACGCACGGCACAGCGGACACACCAGGAACAGCAGTGTTGGCCGTCGAAGGGCGCTAGCTGCGCTGCGGTTGGGCACCGCCGCAGTCAGTGTCAGCCAGTTTGCCGTGGCATACGGAGCTCCATCTCAGTCTTTAACACTGGTAGCATGCCGCGACAGCGTGTACGTGAACCGTACGTGCAGTTAACGGACTTTTGAGCGAGGGCGTATAGTGGGCATGCGGGAGGCTGGGTGGATGTACCGCCGAATTGCTCAACATGTGGGGCGCGAGGTCTCCACAGTACATCGATGTTGTCGCCAGTGGTCGGCGGAAGGTGCAAGTGCCCGTCGACCTGGGTCCGGACAGCAGCGACGCACGGACGCACGCCTTGACTGTCGCATCCTACGCAGTGCCGTAGGGGACCGAACCGCCACTTCCCGGCAAATTAGGGACACTGTTGCTCCTGGGGTATCAGAGAGGACCATTCGCAATCGTCTCCATGAAGCTGGGCTACGGTCCCGCGCACCGTTAGGTTGTCTTCCGCTCACGCCCCAACATCGTGCAGCCCGCCTCCAGTGGTGTCTCGACAGGCGTGTATGGAGGGACGAATGGAGACGTGTCGTCTTCAGTGATGAGAGTCGCTTCTGCCTTGGTGCCAATGATGGTCGTATGCGTGTTTGGCGCCGTGCAGGTGAGCGCCACAATCGGGACTGCATACGACCAAGGCACACAGGGCCAACACCCGGCATCATGGTGTGGGGAGCGATTTTCTACACTGGCCGTACACCTCTGGTGATCGTCGAGGGGACACTGAACAGTGCACGGTACATTCAAACCGTCATCGAACCCATCGTTCTACCATTCCTAGACCGGCAAGGGAACATGCTGTTCCAACAGGACAATGCACGTCCACATGTATCCCGTGCCACCCAACGTGCTCTAGAAGGTGTAAGTCATCTACCCTGGCCAGCGAGATCTCCGGATCTGTCCCCCATTGAGCACGTTTGGGACTGGATGAAACGTCGTCTCACGCGGTCTGCACGTCCATCACGAACGCTGGTCCAGCTGAGGTGCCAGGTGGAAATGGCTTGGCATGCCGTTCCACAGGACTACATCCAGCACCTCTACGATTGTCTCCATGGGAGAATTGCAGCCTGCATTGCTGCGAAAGGAGGATATACACGATACTAGTGCCGACATTGTGCATGCTCTGTTGCCTGTGTCTATGTGCCTATGGTTCTGTCTGTATGATCATGTGTTGTATCTGACCCCAGGAATGTGTATATAAAGTTTCCCATTCCTGGGACAATGAATTCATGGTGTTCTTACTTCAATTTCCAGGAGTGTATATGCCATCACAGGAACTTTTACTTAAAATATTGATTTTGGGAGAAACAATTTTACTTATTCAAAAAGTTCTTTTGTATCAAAATGAGATTTGCTTATGTCTTTAAGCCTTGTAAGCATTGAGGCCAATAGAGGTTGGAAAGACTCTAGACAAGGAATGGGAAGGAATACAGCCAAGGCCTATTGAAGGAAGCATCCCGGCATTTGCCTAGAGTGACTTTGGGAAACCATGGAAAACCCAACTCTGGATGCCTGGACAGGGATACGATTATGTAATTGATATTAAGTAATTGCTTGTTGAAGAACTGAAGTGTTAATATCTTGGAATAACATTTGATAATAAACTTATCTGGGCATGACTTGTGCAGGTGGTTGTAATAGGTTTCAAAATCCTTTATTTATTGGAGAGTGTGACAAAACTGAAATAGTTTTTAGATTGAGCTAGGATTTAATAGTAATAATTTTTATGATTTTTTGTTTTTGTTCTTTGAGCATGAATGCAGTTGAATAACGATTGCTCTTAAAAAGTTTGAGGTTACAATGTTGAAGAGGAAATACAGTGAGGTTTGAACATCATAGATCAGATATATATAGTTGCTCCCATGAATATTAGCCATTGTGAAAAAGAACCTGGCATTCTCGAATACTTGATCTCTCAAATGTAGTTACATGGGGAGATAGACAAAAGGATTGCAATAAAGTTTGAACCTGTTGAAATATGGAAATGACTACATTCTTTGTTTCAGGATAGTAATGATTAAGGCAAATTAAACAGGACTTGTCCCCTGGCAACTGTAAATATCAAAGCATCTAAAGGTGACAACACGGTCCTTTATAATAGTCATAAAGATTATATGGCAAATAAATGCAACAAGAGGTTAATGACATTTGTCTCCAAGAAGTGAAGGAAGTTGGGTACAAATCATTGGTCAGATTATTGCTTGAATATTTTGGTGTGGTATGGGAACATTATTTTGTGTATTAAAGGCTAATAAATTTGTCTTTGGAAATGATAGCAGAAATCAGTCAGTAACTTATATGATAAAGGAGTGGGATTGGGATTCATTGGAAGACAGAAGGAGAGTGGATAGTTTGTATTGTGGGGTGTGTGTTGGTGATGATGCTTGGAATGATATTTGTAGAAGAATTAGGATTAGATCATGGAAGGGGAAAGGTGACTTTGACCATCAGCTGGCACTCAGTTTCAGGCATAACGAAGTAAGGAACTGCTGAATAGTTTACCAAAAACACTGAACGTATTTGAATTTGTAAAGGGCAACTGCAGGTGGGTGGAGAAATTATTCTCAAAGAATTAAAGATAAGAAATGGGAAAAAGGTTGTGTTGGGAAATTACTAATGGAACATGCATTCCATCACAGTTAAATTAAAAATTAAACTCTCTGTATATCATGTACACTGATCAGCAAGAACTTTATGACCACCTGTCTAATAGCCGGTATGTCCACCAAGGATAATAGTGGCAAGGAATCTTGGCATGGAAGCAATGAGACCTTAGTAGGTCACCGTGGGGAGTTGGCACCACATTTGCACACACAAGTCACCTAATTCCTGTAAGTTCTGGGGAGGGAGGATGATGAGCTCTTACGCCATATTCAATCACATTCCAGAAGTGTTTGATCGGGTTCAGATCTGGTGAGTTTGGGAGCCAGCACATCAATTGCAGCTCGCCACTGTGTTCCTCTAACCACTCCGTCCTGCTCCTGGCCTTGTGACATGGCACATTATCTTGAAAAATAGCACTGCCATTGGGAAACATGATCTGCAACCAGTGTATGATACTTATTGACTGTCATGGTGCCTTGCACAAGCTCCCCTGTACCCATGGATGTCCACGTTAATGTTCACCAGAGCATGATTGAGCTGTCGCCAGCTTGTCTCCGTCCCACAGTACAGGTGTTCTCCTGGAAAACAACAGATTCACACCCTCCCATCGGCATGAGGAAGAAGGTATCGGGATTCATCAGACCAGGCAATGCTCTGCCACTGTGCCAACGTTTAGTGACGATGGTCATATATGTATTTCACCTGTAGTTGCTGATGTTAACATTGGCACATACATGCATCATCAGCTGCGGAGGCCCATTGGTAGGAGTGTTCGGTGCACTGTGTGTTTAGATATACTTGTACTCTGTCTAGCATTAAAGTCTGATGTTATTCCTGCCACAGTTTGCTGTCTGTCCTGTTTTACCAGTTTGTCCAGCCTACGACGTCCGACATCTGTAATGAGGGGTGGCCGCCCAACCCTTCGACATTTGGACTTGGTTTCACTTTGGTTTCACCACTTGTTGAAGACACTCACCACAGCATGTCTCGAACACCCGACAAGTCGTGCAGTTTCCGGAATGGTAATGCCGAGCCTCCAGGCCATCACAATCTGCCCTGGGTCAAATTGGGATAGATTGCGCACCTTCCCCATTCTAAACACGGATAGCACGCTCACTGATACTACATGCACCGTGTGTGTGTCTGACTGGCAGTCATTCCTCGTCAGGTGACAGCGCTATCAGCTGGACAGGTTTATATCTCTAGCAGGAAGGTAGTCATAATATTCTGGCTGATCGGTGTATCTGTTTTTTTGACTATTACAGCAACTATTCAGGTATTTTATGTAATGGGTATTACAAAATGCAGCATGGAATTAATAATCATATTTTTAGTATTATTCCTGAATTTCTGCATATTTGTATCTGCAGTTCTTGTTCACATATACTCTTAAATTTTGGCTGGCTGTTCATGTATATTTGTCACAAATTATGTGCAGAAGTTAAAATAGATTGAAATTAAAGTTATGAAACAGTAGACAATTGAGTCCAAAGCTGATAGTTATCGGTTAGATGAACAGGAAAGAAAGAAGTTGCACTGTACCTTTCCTTAAGTGACTGCTACTCTAGCGACAAACATAATGAGAGTAGAACTCAGCTTTTAACGTGGTTTTCATTTAGGTTATAATCATGTAGAAGTATGCACTGAAGAGGAAGAAGGTTGCAGAGTTTATAGTAAGAATGTGGCAACAGGAGGCTAGTGGGTGAAAGGGATTAACTGAGATGGAGGAAAAGGTAACTCCTGAGCTTAATAGACTGGTGCTTGCAGGTAAATCCTCATCCTGGCCCGATCTTACAGCAGATATTGACATTGGAAGCCTCCATCACAATTAAATGGGTATGTGTAGTGACTAAGTGATCCAGTTATGGAGGAAGCCTTCCCATATATGCAGTTTCGGTCAGTAGTAAGGACAATGTCGAATGCTGGATAATGATTTAGTGGTGACGGTAGATGTAATGTGCTGTGCCACTTATAGCAAAAGACTATCCTGTGAGAATAGCTAGTACTAGAGAGACTCATGTTGAGGAAGTTTTGAATAGGCTTGATTTGATATTTGTGAGAAGAAATCAGTTTTTAAAGTAGGGAGCATTTTTCAAGCAAATATGATAGTATTGAGTGAAGTAACCTTTTGAATAGGCCGTAAAGACATTGTTAGAACTGGGTTGAAAAAATTTAGGTGTAATCACTCCTGGATGGTGTATTAGTGTGTGTAGGGTGAAGTTTAATATAAGGTGTTTGTTTTTTAATCATGTAATGTAGATAGTTGCAGGTTATAAAGGCTTGGAATAGATTGTTGGACTACTTGGGAAGTTAAGTTACTCATAATTATGGAAAAAATCTAATACTTTAATGTAAATTTAATTTTAATTTGTATAATTTATTTGTATTATTATCAAGAATGTCTTTTTGCATCTATGCTGGGTCACAAGTTGATACAATTTCTTTTATTTTTTTTATTTTCATAAAGCTTTTGACTCTGTACCAAACAACCGACTTTTAGCGAAGATTCGAACATACAATTTAGAGGATCAGTTTTGTGAATGGATATGTGATTTTATAACTGGTCGGTCATAGTAAGTCATTGCTGACAAATGCTGGTTACAATTATTTGCTGTTGATGCAGTTATCTAAAGGGAAGTTAGGTGCTCTGACGATTGCTTAAAAATTCAGCATAATTTGCATGCTATTTCGGAATGATGCCATAAATCACATCTTACACTTAACTGCAAAAAGTGCAAGGCAATGCGAATAAATAACAAAAAGAATCTATCTGTTCATGAGTACAAAGTAAACAATTCAATTGTTGACACCATTGATTCCCTGAGGTATCTGGGTGTAGTAGTACAAAGCAACATGAAATGGGACTTGCACATAACTTCTGTCATAGGTAAAGCTAATTCTGGATTACAATTCATAAGTCATATTTTGAGGAATTGTAGTGTTCATACAAAGGAAGTAGCGTACGAAACTCAAGTGCATCCTCGTTTGGATTACTGTTGTGGAGTTTGGGATCCGTATCGCGAGGGATTGATTGACACAATAGCGAAAGTACAGAGGAGAGTTGCTTTATTTGTGACTGCTTGCTACACCCATTATGAAAGTGTCACAGAATTGATACATAGGTTGGGCTGGGATTGTTTGGTAGACAGACTATGTCATTTTTGTCCGAATGTATTGGAGAATATGTGAAATTCTTTGACTTGCGAGTGCAATGAAATACTTCTTCCGCCAACCTATTTAGGTCGCAATGACTGGAGGGATAAGATTAGAACAAAAATATGCCATACTTATGCTTTTATGTATTCTTTTTTTCCTCTTGCTATTCAGGATTGGAATGCACAGATTAGGATTGGTGCTCAGCACCCTCTGCCCACTATATTTGAGAATTGCAGAATATGGATGCAGATATGTTTGCTTTGCATGTATATAACAATCACAGTTATTTTTTTTTCAAATCTTTGCTTCTATAAATTATGGTATTCTTTCACCAAGTGGTCTACAGTGAATTGCAAGAACACTTTGGTTAGGTATGATAAATCATACTACACTGGTGGTACACATTTTTTTACACATCAAACTGGGAAATTGGCACAGTTAACCTCAGAGTTATCATAAACAATTAAAACCCTTTCACAAAGCAAATTTTAATAACTTTGAATTTCTATAAAATAACAGTAGAAATTGTACAATAGTCAGATTTATATTGTTAAGGTTATAATGCTCAAGTAAACTTTCACATAGTTGGTAATATTGATTAAAAGGCCAGCAAGGTCATTGCATTTGGATTTTTAAAAATTACAAATTACTTGTATTTAAGAGGGTGTACTGTATTGTATTTTACCTATGTAGCTGACCATGTTTGGGAGCTAATTTTGGAGCATTCTGAGCCCTGTAATCACTTATACAGGATTTACATAACTTTGTGTTCTAGGGGAAAACATATTTGGCATGAAGTTGATGGAATGTGAAAGGATAAACGTTGCCAGTTTTGATATGATAGAGTTACTTGGGAGACTAGTGGGTTGGAATAAGTCTGCTTTCATCCAGACATTACTCATGGAGGAAGTTAAACTTATATCTAAGCCACACGAATGGATAGAAAACAAAAGATGGTGGACCTACTGACTACTTGATTATGTGAAAGAAAATGCAAGATTTTTTTAATCATAAGTGAAGTATGAATGAGTGAATATAACTGGTAACCAGTGGTATGAAGAATAAGGTTGATTTATAGGTTACTAAAATGAAAAAATAATAATCTAGGAAAAAGATAATAGAGGGAGCAGAGTTTAACTAGGATGAAAACAAAATAAAATATACATTTGGCACACAAGTGACTGGACAACTACTTTAAATGCTTGACTTACATTTGTTAACCTTCTTGTTAGTGGGAAGTTTAATATTTTTTCCCCAAATTTACATTCTAACTGGTTTTCAGTCCAATAGAATATTGTGGTTTGAATATTTAGTTTTTCTTAGTATTTTATTAACCAGAGAGTAAATAAAATATTGTTTTTTTTTTTCCAGAAGCTTGGATATATGTAACATTTTATCTTTTCGATAATGGATTTTTGTGCAAACTCCTGTCAGTATATATCACTCATGGTGACCCTAATGCAAGCATCAATTTAAAATATTAAAGGATGTCATCAAAATCTTCTTCAGGCCATTTACATGGCTGGGATGAGTATGAAGGTGAGTTTTTTGTATATGAATATTGTGTGTGTGTGTTTTTTTTTAGTATTTTTCATGTTATACAGAAACTCTGTGATACATTTTTTTTAAACCTTACGAATAGGAAAGTTGTGCTATACTTATATCAAGAATTGTGTGTAATTACTTTTCATAACCAGTATGGAATATTTTTCACACATTATATTATGATTTGAGGGGGGGGGGGGGGGGAGAACTGCAACAGTGGCTTGAGTGGTGGAAAGATAAATTTAACAAATTTGGATTTATAATAAGAAAGACCAAAACTGTGTGCTTGGCAATCAGCAAGTGGTACAAGCACTTCAAATTAAAATTAGGATAACATGAAATTGAAAAGTGTGCAAACTTTTATTACCTCTGAGGTTAATGTCAGTTGATACTGTACTAATTCTCAAAATAAGCAATAAAAATAAAATAGGATATGGAAAATAATCCATTACTTATCACAGATGAAGCCAGGAGTGCTAGATGAACAGAAAAAAATATCAGGACAATTCACTATATTTCAGTTAATAACTTTAGTCATTTAGAAGTTGGGACTTACAGCAGGGGAAAGATATATGCACATCCAGACCCACGGCATGAGGATTAAAACAGCTGCAAACTTCTAAAGTTCTCTTCTGCAGGAGATACTCCTCAAGCAGAAAAAGTATCTTTTTACAGAACTGTCATGCTCTCTGTTCTAACCAAAGGGTTAGAAGCTGCCTCACTGACTAGAAGGCCAACAGCCATATCCTAAGTGACTGAAATGAAATTCCCAAAATCAGGCATCCATAAGACCAGATGAGATAAAATCAGAAGTGAATAAGTCAAACTTTAAATACACGTAGGATTACAAAAAAAGGAGAAACAAATCTGAAATGGTTTGAACACATGATAAGAATGGTACCGAATACACTAGTAGGCATATTGTTGAAGTGAGAAATTGATGATGATGACTGTTATGTAAATTGCATGCTTGAGTATAAAATAATAAATAATGTTTATGTTCACAGAAGCCCATAGGGGAAGATAATTTAAAGCTTTTAGCATTTAAACTAAATTGTACAGTTATAAACTTGATATTAGGGACGTTTAAAGTTAAGATCAGACTGATATTGTAAGAATACGTAAAATTTGAAGCAAAAAAATTGAAAGGAAAACGTTGTGACCATTTCCACATAAAGTACAGTTAAAGACAGTCATTTTGATATGATTTTTATAATATAGGGAAATTTTAGTAAAAACAGTAGAGTAATTTGAAAGTCTATTTGCCATGTTCTTGGAGGAAACTAGTGACACAAGTGCCTATAGCCATCAGACAATGGAATACACAACAAACAATGGGAAGTCTTTTATTGTAATGGATAAACTAAATTTAAATATGGCAATGTGTTTCAGCACTTAGGAAAATTTCCTGACAAAACTTGGAGCTTGTATGAAAGTCCTGAGTATGTTTTTTAAAAGGATAAAGAAACACGTCATTGCAGCTAAAAATGTTAGAATCCTGAAAATAGTTCCAAATGATAGCTGAAATTAGGTAAAGTATGAATACAATAACAATTTGAAAGCAAAACTACAGTAAAAGAAGAAAAATGGGATTTTTGGGTATTTCATGTTGATGATGACATAATTGACAGTTGGGAAAATAGAAGTTAAAAATTGGAATTTGTTAAAATCAAGATAGATATCAGAAAATGGAGCATGCAGTTCCAAGAAGAATAGCACAAGTTTCATTCAAAACTATATCTAAATAAGTGAGATATGTATTTCTGAAGTTTTAAGAGAGAGCCAAGTGGGTAGAAATGAAACACAATAGTAGAAAATTAAAGATTACATCCAAATAGGTATAGATACAGATTTGAAACATATGTCAAATTAAGGAATAAATTAAAAGGAATCTGGTGAGGTAAAAATCTTTGCGGGGGGAAAAGTACTTTAAACCGTGGTCAAATAATGAAAATGCACAACACTTAACTTTCAGAATGTAATAACTGTGAAACAAAAAGATTTAGGAGAAAATCTATCATAGGCAAAAGTATTCAGAAAAATCAGTTCTACATAATCGCCGAGTTTCAGAAAGATCAGACAAAAACTATCTCGGGAAAAAGAAAGGTTATAAATAGGCAACCATGTTTGCTTCTTTACAGCAGTTTATCATGATGCATACTTCACAGCAGTTTTAGTCAGGATTGGTCATGAACAGAACTTAGAAAGTTTTCATCATTTAAGAGATTGGGAGATATAATTTTGCTGTTCAAGAAAGAACTTGGAAACTTTCCCAGTTGGTTTACTTCAGTGAAAGACTTTAAGATCCTGATTTTGCAGTAGTTTGGGAACTGTGTAAATTCTTTCAAGTAACAATAAGGCGTGAATGCAGAACTTTTGGTGTAGTTACTATGGATAAAAACTAATAATGAGGTTGCTGATCCACTTCTTAAAAGGTGGCATACATTTGAAGTTAAGGCCAAGGAATATTACAGATATGATTTCTATTAATTGTTCTGGTAAAACTGAATATCTAATAGTAACTACTGCTCCTTCCAATGACAAAATTCATCTCTGTTTCATCATTTGAATCAATAGGTTGTAGGCTAGGCTAAGCTAAAATCCAGCATATCAGTTCACTAAATCATTTGAAATATAGATTTTCTCTGTCAATGGCCATTTTAATATCATCATGCTTTGTGTGGTGCTGACCACTTAATGTTTTAAGCTTAGGCACTGGGTTCTAGGTCAGAGCTATATCAAGTTGCTCACAGCTGTGTGATGCAGTGAGATCTTGTGTTTTATAACAGGCATTATCATGAAGCACAACAGTCTCTTTACTGATCTTGACACACACTTCGTTTCAGGTTGATTGATGCTGTTTAGTTAAGGTCTCACAATAAGTCTCAGAATTTATTGTGTTACCCCGAGGGGAAAAAAAATCCACAGGCAACACATGATTTGTCAGGCTGAAATTGTTTGCATGAACTTCACTTTCTTTAGTGATTTTGGATGTCTTCATTTTGTGGATTGTTTTTTAAATTCTTCGATAATATTAATCATCCAAGTTTTGTCTCGAGTGACGATTTGACTTCAAGAGTCATCACTTTGACGGTTTTACTGTTCAAGGAAATTCAGAGCACCAGCTACTCGTTTGGTTTTGTGCACCTCAGTCATTTTCACTACTGAGCGTGCACGCAACTTTCAGTAGTTTAAACATTCTTAAGAATTTTGTAAAGAATGCTTCCTCAAACTTGAAGAAATCCATTAGATAAGGATAAAATTGTAAAGTATATGGTTTGTTGAACTTTTATATCAAGTTCATGCATTAAGTCTTCAGTAACTTCATAACTTTATTTTGTTGAGGTTAATGGATTCAAGCAATATCCATTTATTATTTTTGCAAGGCTGAGTTATTCTTCTATTTCACATCATGTTGATAGGTGTTTCAAATAAACAACTGTAATCAATGATGCATATGCATTAATAGATACAAATTTTGGCTCATTATCAGCCCTAAAAACCACTACACACAGCTCTCCAAATAACTGCCATGAAAAACACAGGCTCCCACACCATGACGTATGTGAGACTGCACACATCTCCTCTGTTCTTAATACTTCCATTGACTGCCCCCATAGTGTACTCCTTGCAAACCATTATGTACAAACTTGAAAAGTAACATATGAGAAGGTGAAACTCCACTCCACCAATGAAGAACTCAGCACGACAAACAATTTTACCGTGTCAGATTCATAAATAGATAATTCTTAATGGCAAAGGTTAATAAAAAAAAAGCTGAAAATAATTTTAAATAGGCCTATTCCAGAAGTTTATTAAATACAAATTACTAGTATTGTAAATTAAATGAAAGACCAGAACACAGATACATAGAAAATAAATGCTATAGAACAGCCAGAAACTTGTGGTGAAAAAAATACCTTAATTCAGTTTCTCGTAAAAACTAAAAGATTGTTGTTTGCCTTCACTGTCCATCCCACATTCCTTTAAAATATTTCTGCTGCATCTTGTAAGGGAAAAAGATGCTATATCAGGGCAAGTATAGTGCTTCAGTACCTTAGCTGAATGTTACCTTGTTGAAAGTTCTGTTAAATTTGATTAAATAATTTTAAATGACCATGTGCCTCACTAGAATATTCAGCTGTAAAGCTTAACGGCCGCCACAAAGCTTATTTGAACCAAAAGCTTAGGAAAGGTTCAAGTTCACTACTAAAATTTTTGAGAATCTGCTTGATGAAAAACGAATTTTATTCCAAAGTCACAGAAAATATGAGGGTGAGTCAAATGAAAACCTTAAATTTATAATAAAAAATCGAAATTTCGCGCTGTTATCCTGTAAGTTGGTAAGCGTGCTACAAGCAGCATGCAGAATGGCCTGTAGGTGGCAGCATAGTGCAGATGCACAAATACCGTCGCTGTATCAGTATAAAGATGGCTGCCCCACTTGAGACTTGCACCAGGGAAGAACAGCGTTCTGTTATTCGGTTTTTGTGTAGTGAAGGTGTGAAACCTATTGAAATTCATTGAAGAATGAAGGTTCAGTACGGTGATGCATGTTTTTAACAGCAGCAAGTTTACGAGTGGAGTAGGAAGTTCGCAAATGGTGTGACTTCAGTGGAAGATGCTCCTCGTCCAGGTCAGGCACAACGAGTTGTGACTCCACAGAACATTGCAGCAGTTAAAGCCATAGTGATTGAAAACTGCCGAGTGACACTGAATGACATTGCAGCATGTTTAAAGATTAGACATGGTTCAGCACCCCACATTGTGCATGATGTGCTCCAGTTTCACAAAGTGTCTGCAAGACGGGTGCCATGACAGCTGACTGCTGAAATGAGAGAACGACGTGTTGATGCTTGTGAAGAACTTCTTCGGCCCTTTGAACAAGAAGGTGATGGCTTCCTTGCAAGAATTGTTACTGGGGATGAAACCTGGATTCACTTCCAACAACGGAAATGTAGAGAGCGAGCAAGGAATGGCGCCATTCCTCATCACCAAAACCAAAGAAGTTTCGAACAGAACCATTAGCAGGGAAGATTATGCTGACTCTCTTTTGGGATGAAAAATGCGTCATTTTGGAGCATTACATGTCTAGATGGATCACTGTCACCAGTGCATCATACACAGATCTCCTAAAAAATCATCTTCGGCCTGCAATCAAATCATAGCGACGTGGATTGCTGTCATCAGGTGTCCTTTTGCAACATGACAATGCAAGGCCCCACACTGCCCGTACAACAGTTGCAACAATCACAGATCTGCATTTTGAGTGTCTTCCTCATCCACCATACTCACCAGACCTTGCCCCAAGTGATTTCCATATGTTTGGACCACTCAAAGAAGCAATGGGAGGAAGGAAGTTTCGTTCTGATGAAGAGGTACGCCACATGGTGCATGAGTGGTTGCTTGGACTACCAAAAAAAATTTTTTTCTAAAGAAATTTATACACTTTGTAAGCGCTAGAGGACTTGCATTGAGCATGGGGAGATTATGTTGAAAAGTGATACGGCTTTGTACCACATCTGCACAATAAATAATATTTAAAAAAATATTTAAGGCTTTCATTCGACTCGCCCTCGTAGCTGTTACAGTTGAGTAGGTAATCGAACAAACGTTGCCAAAAAATTGTAAATTATGGAGAGGAAGAAAATATCAACGACCGAGCCCCATTGAAAATTTTATAAGTTCATAGTCTTGACTATCATCCATCACTCATTACCTAAAGTTAGTATGGTGGTGCACCGACCAACCTGAAATTGTCTCACCTAACTAGCAGTCACTTCAGCACACGCCTGACACATACTCGCTCAGCTCCAATATACGCCACGTTCCCGGAATAAAGACAAGACGAAATCGAAAGACAAAAGACAGCCAGATGGTCTGAGCAGCTTTATACCCTCAGCCGCCTGCTTGATGTATACCGACACTTTCCAAAAATAATATAAAAAAGGTGTAATTATAGAATGTGTTCTAACTTTAATCGTGTGTAGCCTGACCTTCAAGGATTATGAAAAGTGTTTAGCAAAAATTCTCAAATAATTATCTTGCTTGTAAATGGATATAGTTTTCAGGTGCAATGATAAAAAGTTTCCGAAAGTTAATTAGTGATTCCCCGAGATGTGTGTTAATTCTGGCAATTTTTAGGCGACCCTGCTGAATTGAAAAATTATCGTGTTAAAATTGGTGTCATCGTGTTCTATGTTAATTCCTGATTAAAATGGTGTAAATATTATTATTATCGGTGGTGTAATGGCAAATTTATGAGTCTAACAAAGATCGAGTTTGAAAACTGTTTAGCAGATACTTGGTTTCTAGTTCATAATTATTAAAGTGTTGTTTATATCGAAAAAGTGAAGTTATCTGAATTTTCTTTGAATTTAGTTACATGTTTTAACAGTCGTTTTATTTACGGAAGTGGCTTGGTTTAATCGCAAATAAATCTCGAGTGAAACCACGTTGACAAAATAACTTTAAAATTGCTTTAAAATCTGTTCTGCTACATGGAATGTTTTGAAATTTTAATATGTTATACTAGATTTTTAGTTCTTTTAGAAAATCTACTTTTTAGTCTGAGAAAGTACTGAAAACATGTGATTAAAAATGTTGAAAGTGGAAGTGTATTTATCAAAGTGTTTCAAATTTTCTTTTCTTTATTTACTCGGTCTGAAACTAAGGAATTTTAATGAATTTAACTTTCTTTTGAATTCGAGAATTTGTGGAATTATCACATAACAAAATCTATTGTTTACAAGTTAGATAATAATGGATTACCCTATTCCAGGTTGGTTTAAAGGTTCTTTACTATTATAAAATGTTTATTTAGCACTTGTATTATATGTTGAGTGTCTTTACTGTTTTTAAAATGGACTATTTATTGAATTAGGTAGCAGTATCAGCTTCTGCATGAAACGTTTATTGCTTCCTATACTTGCAATGAAAATTATATGTTTACTGTAAGGCTTACTCCCTCCCTTATGCTCTAAGATAAGAAAACTAGAATTTACCCAAATTTTAAGGTGCTTACAATCTCCTTCAGTTCGTTCATTTTCCCAACTATATTTCCCACATTGTCCACCATTTCTTCACACTCATTTGTGAATTTTATTTTTAATAGTTATTTACAGTACAGTATGTATCTGTCTCCTTCCTATTTTCTCCAGAATTTTTGTCTATTTTACCATTCACTTATTTTTCCCCCCCCTTTGCACTATCAGTTTGGCTTCCTCTTTATTATCTTCCAGGCTTCTTTGATTCTAATCCAGAATCATTCTCTAAAACTTCTGTGCTGTGTTCTCTTATATGTTAAATTCTACTAGTTTTTGTTTATGTTCCCTTTGTGCCCATTCTCCTACATGTTATATCTGCGGCATCCATCATTGTTCTTTCGATCTTTTCCCACTCTTCCCTCATGGTGCTGATATCTACTCTTTCCACACTCTTTCTTATCGATGCCTGATAGACTGTCTTAGCCTTTTGTATTTCAGTTTTAATAGTTTTAGTTATCTTTCCTGCATTGCTTGTGCCTTTCTCATTTTCTCTCTCTAATGCTCATCACTAATAGACTGTCATCATTGTTGTAAGGCCTCAGACAGTATAACTTTGACAATGACCATTTTCCTCATGTATATCTTACAAGGGTGTACTCAAAAGAAACTGAACTGATTCTATAGAGGGCAGAATTTTTGAAGTACCGGTTGTTGTCATAAGAGAAGGTTGTGTGAATGCTGCTTTGTATGCTCACCATTTTTGTGATGGCTGAATCTTTGAACAGTGTGCAGACATAAAATTTTGCTTCTTATTTAATGTTGAAAGTGGCATACAAGAGTGATGCTATGCGAAAAACCCAAGTGTTTGAGTGGTTTTCCCATTTCAAACTCGTGAAATGACAATTGATTGCCAGCCTCATTCTGGACGTCTTTCAACAGCCTAAACCAATGAAAATGTTACAAAAATTCATGAAATCGTCCTGAAAGATCGACAACGTACCATTGAAGAAGTTGTGGGGCTGTCTGGAGTGACTTGGAGCTCAGTTCAGAGCATTTTAAGTGAAGACTTGGGTATGATAAGGATAGCTGCCAAATTCATGCCTAACTGCTGACTGCACTACAAAAACACGTTCGCTTGGAAGCGTGCTGTGCTTTCAAGGAAGAGCCCAGAAACGATTCCAATTTTTTCTTCAAGGTGAAAAATCCTGGTGCTATGGTTATGACCCTGCAATGAAGCAATAATCGAGCCAATAGCAGACTCTGAGCTTGCCTTGCACTTAAAAAATAAGACAAGTGAAATCAAACCTCAAGACAATGCTGATTTGTTTCTTCGATGTGCAAGGAGTTGTCCATTTAGAGTTTGTTCCACAGGGTCAGAGAGTTAACCAGACCTTGTACCTTGATGTTTTGAAAAGTTTGCGCAACAATGAGTGACAGAAAAGGGCTGAATTGTGGGAGTCGGGAGACTGGTTGTTCCATGACGACAATGCCCCTGCTCACGCAGTCCTCTCTATGTGCTGATTTTAAAAACGCCATGTCCTCTGTGCGCCCCCCCCCCCCTATTTATCAGACCTTGCCGTCTGTGACTTCTTTTTATTCCCTTGACTGAAAAGAGACATGAAGGGAAACGTTTCTGCTATGTAAATGAGGTGAATTAAAAAACGAGAGAGATACGGTCAGTGTAAGGTATCCCTCGTTCTATTTTTAATATTCTGTTAAAATCCGGCCAAGTTTGAGGTTAATTTCAATACACGATACCACAGCTAAAATCGAGATAACAACGCTCCTTGTACAGTAAAGTGAATAGATAGCACATAGCAAACATAAATAAACTATAAACTGTAATAAATTGATGATATTTCAGTAGGAAATAGGTTATTCCATATAAAAGTAAACTTTCAATACCAGATCCTAACATTGGTTAGAGAGATATTCTGAACTGATTTAAAAGAAGTAAATGTTATATAATAGTAAATAGAGTGCCTAAACAAACTTTTTATCATGATCACTAAGCATTATTCCAGAGATAAATAAATAATTTCAATATAAGTTAAATCTAACCCTAAATTTTGGCATATACCAGATTTTGGTATTTCTGAAGAGGTTTTTATACAGTAAAGATTGTGAAGAGCTAATAAAAGCCAGGCCTAGACCTACAATAACAATAACTTCACAGTAATATGTAGTTTCAGTGAGATTTGAAGCAGTTTGGAATGTTTGTAAACACATTCGCATAAGCTATTTACATAAACGATTTGAGACCTTTTAAATAATTTCAAGACTTAAAAAGTAGATCAAAACATAGTAAATAATCTTATCTTTCAGTTTTAATAGGTTTCAGGTAGTTTCAGTCCGTAAAATATGAAATATCAATGCAAACAGAGAGCCGGTAAAATAGACGAATTTATCGAGCCTTTCAGAATTAATTCCAATAAAATTGAACCATTTTAAAAGCGCTAAGAGCAGTTAAATGCCAGTAAATACACGAAATTAATTTTCTATAAACATTTAAAGACATTTTACTAACCTGTAGTTTGTTAATCCAATTTTGGAGTAACTGGTTATAGACACCGTACATAAAATATGCTTTTTCACTGATTTTAACCACTGTCACACCATATAAAGTAACTGATAAATTAAAGCGATCCTAAAGAGAAGTAAATTCACCTAAATCTTGTAGTTTCCAGCCGTTTAAGTATTTTTAAATGTTATCTGAACACATAAAATAGATCACTCAACTTTAACATTTTCTCATTTAAAAGCCTACTTAGATTCCGGTTTAAAAAGTAGTTTTTCTTAAAGATCTATTCTTCTAGTTTCTTACATATTAATTTCATGCCATTTAAAGCAGTAACACCGATGTTAAAGAATTTTCTAAAACACTCTGTAATAGCACACGTGTAAATAATAGAAAATTTATTGTGTCCGAGATATAGCACCTACAGAGATGAAATAACCTTTAAAATACGCAGTTTAATTCAGGCTTCATATTAGTAATTTTTCCGGCTTTATAATCAATATACCTTCAGAGTTATACGTAAAATCACAAATAATAAATATGGCGCCAAGACGAATTCACTGTTTATAGCAATAACTCAATCATTTCATAACCGATTTAAACAAAGTTTGCATTTTTGAGAGGCTAAAATCGGGGCCAACAGTTTGAGCATAGTTTCATGTTTGTACTTAAAAGCCGATTTAAAAATTCTAAAATTTCTGGCCTCTGGTGTAATACCGTAAGGATTTCCATATTTGGTGATGTCATCGGACATAAAAATTAAAGAAAAATAAAGTAAAATTTTGCCACACCATAATACATCCGTAAACTCCCATAACTTATTCCGTTTCACATTTCAAATTAAACACTTGGTAGAGAAGTTATAAAATTAAACATAAGGGAATGTTTAAGAGGGCGGAGGAGCTCAGCCGGAAAGCAGCCTCACGTGAGGTAAACCTATATAGGCGAGACAGCGCGCGCAAGCATCGGCCGGTAATATTCAGTACTTCGTCAAACGTGTAAGAGTGCGGACGCGTTGAAGACGCTGGGACGCAGCTTAGGTGGGGGCAGGGAGACATATGGCCGACCTGAGCAATGCTTGATGGGCGCCATTTTCAAAGTTTAGCACAGTCTACTTTCAGACTATCAGGTTTCGGCATGTGACCTTCTAACTTTCAATTTTCATCTTTTTTGGGGAGTGCGCGTTTGCTCTGTTTCATAATCTGTGATTTTCGGTGAACGATTTATATCCGATTGCCTTTGCTAACTGTGAACTTTTATACTAAATGTGAAGTTTTCAAGAATATAAATTCAGTTATTCAACTTTTGACTTTCATTTCTACAATAGCACCTTTCTTACAGGAGGTTAAAGCTGTAAGTGGCGACTGTGGTCATTTTAACAGTTAGCATCCTATATGGTTTAACACGGTAACAGAACTTTTCAGTACTTGAATGATTTTGGAAGACTTCGAGTTCAGGTGATGAAGCAGATACCAACCCCAATATCCCGCTACGACCCTGACATCAGGTATCTCTGAAGAGAGTTTAAAAATGTTTTAAACAATGGAATTTAAGATTGGATAGTATTTTGAAGGAGACTGATTGATTGTATCTTATCAAAAAATTAAATACGTGATATTTTTTTGTGTATCCTCTGTACTTCACTAGTCAGCCTCCTATGTTCTTACACAATTTGCACCATACCAAGTGATCTAATGGGATTCTTTCTTTGTAAACCAGAAATCCACAATGGTAAAACTATTCCTTTTAAAGGATTCCAGCATCTTCTTTGCTCATTCTTTTAATTTCCACAGCCCGCTAGTCTAATTAAATCTCTCTAATTGGTTCTGCAAATCTGCCTCAAATTTTTTTCTTCATTTTTTGTGCATCCTACTATTGGGGATAAATCTGGATGATCTTCATGACTATACCTCTTATTTGTACTTTTTCCTAGTTGATCTTGTCCTGATACCTTTCACCTCTCCACGAAACCATTTCCTCACCATGAATCTCACCCCCTTTCCATCCTTTTTACCTATAAAATACAGTACAGTCCTTAGTTAATTCCTTTGTGGCTTCTCCTTTCCAATTAGTCTCTGCTAATCCAAGCAATCTGAGATAACTGGTTGAATATTGCAATCTGCAAGCCTTTTCATAGTCCATCTCTTTTGCCAGGTGGGTAATACTTGAATTCTGTCTTTTTCCTGATGCTTATTTACTGATTTAAAGCACTCATTTGTCAGCCAGCGTTTTTCTCAGTTTCTGTTAGGTCTTTACAGCTATCACAGTAATAATTATTTTGATCTTAATGTTCTGCCAATATATTTTTACTGAATGCATAATCTGCCTCTGTTGTAGCTGACCCACCTAAAACAGAAACTACTTTTTAAAGTGGAATCTGAACCATGAAATACCATAGTGTAATTCACATTGACAAAACAAAGCAACACAAGATGTGTAGTACAGCCAAAAATAATTCCAGCTGAAACCAGGACTTGTGCAGTGAACCTTTAGATCCTCACTCACAATGACCAACACTCATCAGAATAATTGGTTATCATAATGGTCTGAGGGTACAACAATTCTCCTCTCTACTTCACCCCTCTCTACTTCACTCCTACCAACTATACCCTGCTTCACATATATGTTCACTTTGATTTTTTGCCGCTATTATATAAAAGTTCCCAAACCGCCACCTGAATTTTAATAAATCAATTTGACCTTATTGAACTACATTTTCTAAAGATTACTTACCACACACTCTGAACTTCAACTGCCAAAGCACAACAGCCACTACAAATATCAGATAATCTTATTAATTCTCCTAGCTTGTGTAAATATGGTTTCTAATTAAATGAATGACCAATGAAAATGTTCTGAAAATCCCACACTACTCTCTTGAAACACTTTTTTGAGATTTAGGATACTTCTCACATTTTTTTTTGACTGACCTGTCACTATGCGAAACTAAGCCACAATAATGACAACAATCAAGAATCAAGGCCCTCTATAGTACACTCCATGATATTTCCTGAGCCTTCCTGAACTACTTTATATCTCATAAACAATTACTTTTAATGAAATTACTTTTTTAAACTACATAAACTAAACAAATGTTTTGGAATATATTCTTGTAATTTATTTGCTTGAAATATCACTTAACAAATGTGTGAACCTTTTACAGTTTAAGTTCAAATCTGTAGTTCCAAACTAATTTAATCTACCATTCTATGAACATGCGTCTTGATATTACTGAACCTTAAAATACTCTAAACCAGAAAAATGCCTTAAATTTACCCAGAATAATTCCAAAGCATGGTAATTTTAAAGATTTTACATATGTAAACTAGTTTCTCCATGAACAAAGCTCGCTATCAACAAATTCCTTAGACTTGTCTGAAAATGTTATCCACAATTTAATTTCTAGCCTTTCCTTAAATGAGTTTTTGAAATAGAATTGCTAATATAAAACATTTTCTCATTTTTTATCTTGCATATGAATCAGCAGAAGTATTCAAAACTTTTTAGATATCACACACATTACCTGCTTTATTTATGTAGTTTTTGTGTCACTGTGGAATGTTCTTCTATGATCTAATACTTGTATTGATTTTTTTAGCAAGTCTTGAAGAAAAATTGGGAGCAATTGAATTTGAGCTTCGAGATGTTGAAGCTAAGATTCAAAGTTTACAAGAGAGAAAAAATACTTTACAAAAGATGAAAGATCAGATAAAAGATGAAATGCTGTTGAAAAAAAGTCAGATGGCAGCTGAACATAATTGGGATGGGAAGGGTAAGAAATTGTTACTTTTGATATTTGTCACAGTTAAAATGAGATACAGAACACAAAACAGCTTGTGATTTTTCAAATGCTTCAATTTTCCTTCTTTCCGGTATTCCTAACGTCCATGTTTTACTACTGTAAAGTGCTGCGCTGTGCTTAAAAAGTTCTTTCTAATTCATAGATGAATACTTGAAACTAAAAGATTTCTCTTTTTCATGAAGGCTCTTTTTGCTAGTGCTATTCTGCTTTTAACATCGTTCCTGCTTCAGCCATCAGTTGTAATTTTCTTCCCAAATAACAAAATTCTCTAACTTCTCCAGTTGCATTCGATCCTATTTTTATATTTAATCTACTATTATTGCCACCATTTCTGCTACATTTCATCACTTTAGTCTTGCTTTGATTTATATTCAGGCCAAAATCTTCTTTCAGTATTTTGTTCATGCTATTCAGTAATTTCTCAATATCCTCAGCCCATTCTGCTATAAAGACAGTGTCATCAGCAAATCGTAGCATACTGATATTTTCTCCCTGAACACTTCTGCCACATGAAAATTATTCTTTTACTTTCTTTATTGCTTCCTCTACAAACAAGTTAAATATTAATGGGGATAGACTACCTTGTCTCACACACTTTTTATCTGATGCTTGTCTCTCATGATTCTCTACTTTTATTACAGCCATTTGATTCATGTGTAGTGTATAAAGTATTCTTCTATCTCGATACTTTAGGCCTACCTTCTTTAAAATTTTGAACATCTTGTCCCACCTAACATTATCAAAAGCTTTTCTAAATCAACAAATGCCATAAAAGTATCTTTGTTTTACTTGATCCGCCCTTCAAGTATTAATCTTAAAGCCAGAACTGCTTCCATTGTACCTCGATTTTTCCTAAACCCAAACTGAACTTCACCTACTATGTCTTCTACTACCCTTTCCATTCTTCTGTAGATTATTCTGATCAGTAATTTTGAAGCAAATGATGTTAGACTAATGGTGCAATAATTCTCACATTTGTCAGCTTGTGCTTTCTTCGGAAGTGTGAAGATGATATTGTCGCGAAAGGCATTCGCGAGGGTTCGCGAAATATAATTATTTAAAAGGAGTTAGACTTATTTGAATTGTGAATGTTAAAATACTAGGAGCCAGCCAGCCAACACAGAGACGGGAGGTCATTAAGCAAACACATTAGGAAACTATTAAGACATCCACTGCACGTCAACAGAGGGAAAGTCTGGAGTGCCTCAAGGAAGGTGACAATATTAAGACACACACTTTCAAAGCCGGACCTAGGCATGGAAGAAACCGGGAGGCAGGGTAAGGTCACTGAAAGAGAGTTTCCAACCTTACAAAATCTCACGTGGAGGCCCATGTGAGGCGGACGTGTCTGACCACAGATTAGCTTCTGGAAAGGACGGAGATTGCCGTCATTAAGCAGTATAAATAGTGGTGGCTGAGCTAACAAACGTTAGAGTAGGAACGACCGCCAGAGAGTGGGGTCGTAGCTGCCTAGTGCCGGGGGCCTAGCAGCACTGCATAGTAGAATAGCGGAGTCAGAGGGCTAGGACTTCGAATCTCAACTCCAGTCTCAGTTGGAAATTGGGACTTAGGTTTCCACAACGGTGGGAAGGCACTCACTTAGCTTCATGGATGTGGGAGATTGGAATTTCCCGCTGATTAACCCTCAAGGGAATGTTATTACCTATAGGATGGTAGTGAGAACTATGCGAAGGATTCGTCAACGGCTAGAGCGACTTAGGGCACGGGTGACTTCGAGATATGTATTGGAACACTAATTTACCAGTGCCCCGCCCCTCTCCTTGGGACTTTATCAGTTCTTAGTGAGTTGCAAGTTTGTTTCTTGTAATTTCTATGTGTTTGTTTCTTTCTACCAGTTATTCCACTCCGAGTTCCCCTGTCTGAAAACCCGAATCCAACTTAGTTCTGAGACTTCTAAAGGTAACTTTAGACAGGCTCCCCTGAGCTCTCATCTTCCGAACCGCTCGCGGAAGTAAAAGCCAACCAGGACGCAACAATATTTTTATTAAAATCAGTTGGAATTTCTCCTGTTTCATAACTTTTTGATATCAGCTTGAGTAATCTTTCGATTCCTTCTTCTCCTAGGGATTTAAGAAGTTCTGCAAGGATCTTATCAATTCCAACTGCCTTATTTGCTTTCAAGCCACTCAGAGCTTTATTACATTCTGTCCTCAAAATATGATCTCCTAAGTCATCAATGTTAACATCGCCTTCCTTTTCTATTACGCTATTGTGTAAATCGTTCCCATCATACAGTTTTTCGGTGTATTCCTTCCATCGGTTAGCTCTATCGTCAGAGCTTAAAAGAGGTGTCCCATCGGTGGCTTTAATGTTCACACCTCTTTTCTTCATTTCTCCAAAATCCTGTTTGATCTCCCTATATGTGTAGTATAACAGATTACTTAAAAAAGAATAAGGATGTTTCCAGGTATATATCCTTTTTGTATGGTTCTTAAACAGTGTGTTTGCCACTACTATCTTATATCTTTCACAAAATTCTAACAACCTGCTTCCTCGCTCATTTCTTTCTCCTAGACCAAAACTTCCTACAATATTCCCCTCTTTTCCTTCTCTCACTATCGCATTCCAATCATCCATGATTATTAGATTTTCCTCTTCCTTCACATATTGGATTAATTCTTCAATTACGGTGTATATTTTTTTTTTATTTCTTCATTATCTTCCTGTGACGTTGGCATATACACTTGTACTAAAGTGGTTGGGGTGGGCTTAGTTTCTAACCTCATCAAAATAATCCTGCCACCAAACTGTTCATAATAACTCACCAGTTTCCCTACTCTCTTATTCATCACAAATCCTACACCAGTGACTCCATTGACAGCTTGTGTGCTAATTATCCTGTGTTCCCCAGACCAGAAATCCTGCGCGTCCTTCCATTTAATCTCGCTAATCCCAACAACATGTAAATTAAGTTGTTCCATCTCCCTTTTTAGATTTTCTAACCTACCTGCTCTATTCAGATTTCTAACATTCCACACTCCGACTTGTAGAATGTTTCTATCCATTCTGATGACTCCTCCCTGAGCAGTCCCCACCCAGAGATTCAATTGGGGGACTATTTTACCCAGGAAAAAGCCATCTTGATATATGTAATTTGAATATGTCCTCGGGATACCCTTTGGGTTTTTAATGCAGTGGTTTCCCGTTGCCTTCTGCATCCCCATGCTGATGATCAATTCTGATTCATCCAATTTTAGGGGCCGTTTCCAACCCCAAGGGCAAGAGGGTTCCCTGGACCACTCCCCACTCTTCCGCCCTTCTTTCGGAGGCCGTTGGCAAGCAATGGGTGACTCTTTAAACTGGGAATCATTCAGTCGCCGGAGCCTTGTCCATGCAAACAGGGTGCACCGCGTGATGGGGAGGTTGACATTTGGTTGGAAAAGGCTAATATAGTCTTTCCCAAACCCTTACACCCCAAATTGAAACTAATCGCAACAAAAATTCTCATTCACTTGCTTTCATTCTTGAATAAATTTATGAAGTCCCCCAAACTTTCACAAATCTTAACAAAGTTCAGCTTGCATGAAAAAAAGTACAAAATCAATCACTGTAATTAGACAACTGAAATAGTTTCAGTGTCCTTTTCTTGCTATAAAAATTTCTATCATTGAACTGCTACCAAACTGAAAATATTCTAAGTCCCAAAGGGTTACATGATGGAAAAATTTCTAAGTGTTTGCTGGTTCTCTACCAAGAAATAAGTATTTCGTACTCACCTGCTTGATTGAATGGCCCCAGAGGAAAGAAATGGTGGGTTTGTATACCTTTTCAATGCTGGAATGCAATATTCTTGGAATCCCCAGTAATAATTTTTATCCCAATTTCCCTCAAACTTTACTATCTAATATAATGGATTATTTTGTATCTTTTAATCTATGTCAACCTTATTCTAAACGTCTTTGTTTAGCAGTTATTAATTTTTAAAAAGGCAAAGCTGGCTAATTTTGTTATTTGTCTATATCTTTAAAAGTATTTAATCCCTCGTGAAAGTACTTATGTGACCAGATTCCATTTAATTTTTACTTTAAAATGTCATGTGTCTCAGTTCTGTGGGTATCTTTATCCGGCTGTAAACTCTCATTTCCCGAAATTATGTTTTACTTTTAATTTCCCTCCTTCACCCCAGGCAGAAATCTTGAACTTCAGAAAATCATATCTCCTTTATTTATTAATGGTTTTAAATGAAATATGTTTCATTCTTCTTGGAATTTAATCCTCTATTTAATTATTCAAATCTTGTTTATAACAGGTTCCTGTTTATATTTGAAATGTGTCAAGGTCACCACTCTAAAGTTATACATCAAAATCCCATTTTTCCGCTTCAAGCTTAAATTTAGCTCAAAGCTGTTACTGTATTATTACTTTACTTAATTTTAGCTTTGATTTAGTCATATTTTTAATCCTCAATTGTTTTATTTAAAAAGTCATATTTACTAATTTCTAAAAAAAAAAAAAGTTATTTAGGACTAATCTATGAGCTCAAATTTTTGTCAAGAAATCATCCTAGGTGCTGTAAATACATTGCCATCATTAAATTCTGTTTACCTATTTGAATAAATGTCTTTTCTTTCACTCTCCCCAAAACTTGCTTCGTTCACTCACTCTGATCTTGCTGCTGATTACCTCGTCTTATCCATGTGAGCACATGGTGAATAAATTTTCAAATTCATTTATATTCTTAAATAAAATTTCCAGACCTTACAAATACTATTTTAACTTGAAACTTCCTTCAGTATCAAGTTTATGCTTTTATAGTTTATCTTCATTGCTAGAAGCTTTAAGTAGCATTGAAACACTGAAACAAGCCGCAGTCAACTCCTTAAACCCCTAACTGTTAAAGTCAGTTACACCGAGAATGAGTCTACTGCATCACTATCACTTCCAAAATCATTCAAGATGGATGCCTAACCTTCAGCATTTCCGGTATCGCTTGCTGCCTACCCCATACATATTTTGCCAAATCAACCGTAAGCCCTGCGTGGCTTTCTCCCACAAGTGCTCGTCAACAACTGTCCCTCACCCTGGCTTTTGGAATGCCTTTTATAGAAAAGGCCGAATATTGCAAAACTTTACTGGATCATACGAAGTATCCGAAACTATACAAATTGATTTTTCTTGCAATTCACTGGAAACTTTGGTGATGTGTAGTTCAAGGTCTAAATGTCAAAAACAAAAATATTCCAATCTTTAATAGTTCAACCGTAAAAAAATATTTTAAAGTGGCAAATCTTATAATCTCTCTCATATCCAAAGTATTTAATCTACTGAGCTGAAACTAGTTTTAAAATGAACTTTTAAATTTTTTCTTTTTTTTTGATGTATAAACAGGCTTATTTAATTCATTGCAATTCCTAATGCCAATTTTCAAAAATCGATATCTCCGAAAGCATTAAAGCTACACAACTGAAATGTGTTTTAAAGCACTCTGCATAAAATTCCCTATAAGATATGAAGTTATGTAGTCTCTACCTGATTTCCTTCTGGGCCTGTCTTTGATCTATCTTTCACAATTTTACAACTGGAAGGAGCCATTTCTTTTGAAACTATTTATTTTTTCTATTCTATCCAAAGTACTGTATGTATTTTCATAAAAATTATTGCAATCTGCTCAGGAAAAATTGTACCTTATTTTAATTACACTCCCTCCTCTGAATTCAATCAAAATGTATAACCTAAAATCTAAGCTTTTCACACATGTCTAATAACTTTTCATAAAATTTTCCTAAAAAGAACCCTT
Organism: Vandiemenella viatica; assembly: GCA_031002005.1. Classification (NCBI taxonomy): domain Eukaryota; kingdom Metazoa; phylum Arthropoda; class Insecta; order Orthoptera; family Morabidae; genus Vandiemenella; species Vandiemenella viatica. The sequence continues at coordinate 94,039,712 of JARYHS010008075.1, read as the reverse complement.
AACTTTGACATATTGATTTCAAAATTTCACAGAATGTACTACAAAATTCTACGCATCTTTTGAGCTATAAAACTTTTTTGTGACTAGAAAACTAAGCGCTCAGGAATTATTTGGCTATTTATTGTGACTGTACCATTGTTAGATTCAACTTTAAAGCCAGATATCTTTATACTACAATTTTATAGCTATCAGAAGTGAAATATCTCGCTTTGCTTCTTGTGCCCTTCTTTACCTCTGAAAATGAATGTGGCATTTTCTATTAACAAATAGCTAGAATCCTACATAGCAGCAATATTTACATATGTTACAATCTAATATGACTCTATACCACTGCTTAACCTTTGAAACTTGTAAGAAAGTGAATTTAAATATGTTTTTCAATAGAATTGCTACCAAATTTTGGTGATTTATATAAGTGCAGAGAAGGGCTGCTAGATTTGTCTCTAAAACTCACCACAGAACACAATCAGTAACTGATACGATAAAGGAGCTGGAATGGGATTCATTGGAAGACAAGGGGAGGGTGAAGAGAATAATGGGAGTTAGTGAGGTGTGTATTGGTGATGAGGCATGGAAAGATATTGTTGAAAAAATTATGAGAGTTGCTTGGAAGGGAAAGTTGACTATCACCACAATCTGGCACTCTTTCCTTTCGTAAGAGTCTGAGGGATTAGAATAAGTTATTAAGAGAAATGATATTTAATTTATAAAAAATGCTGATATAATTTAAAGTTGAGTTTAGTAGTGGGCAAAAGTCAGTGGGAATAGGAAGGAATAAAAATGAGTGCAACTGGAGAATCTGCTCCATCACAATTAAATCAAATGTTTAACAATATCTTAGCCACTGAACTGAGTGGGTGAGCAATAATGCTTTGCCTTGAAATCAGGAGCACATGGTATCAGATACCCATTATGCCATTCAGATTTCAGTTTTCCACGGTTTTCTGAAATCACCCTGAGACGATTCCTCCAGAAAGCCATGACTGAATTCCTTCCAGTGTCTTGTCCCCAATTCCTTCCTGACTCTGATGACCTTGCTATTGATGGGGTACAAAGCCCAAAGTAAAGCAGTGACACTGTTGTCCTGACACACCAAGTGGTTAAGAGAATTACGATTGATTTTTCTGAAGATGTGTTTGGAAGTCAACCATAGTTCTGCTATGATTATTATGGGGAAAATCAGGGCCAATAGCTGCTGCATATTTACATATTTATTTACTGGTAATGTACACAAGTAATTATACATACCCATACATATATAATTAAGGAAGGATGGGGATATAATATCCAACTCTTACCATAGACGACAATGGCTGAGAACTACAAACACAAAAAAGGAAGGGAACATGAAATACAATATTTTGGTGTTGAAACTTATTCTTGCAAGTTGATGAGACACTTAGTGGGGTCAGATGTGATCAGATCATTGTTTGCCTGTCCATTGGGGAACCCAGGCAGTAAATCATTGCCTGCTTGTTGAACGGGAACTCTACCTGGTTTCCCCAATCACCAATCCGGCAATGATGTTGAATGAGGTTCAACACCAAAATATTGTGTTAGATTTGTTCATCTTTTATATGTTAATTGTTCCAAGTCACTATCATCTATAACAAGTGTTAGGTTTTGATTCCTTGTCTTTCTTTTGTTTCCTTGCCATAAAGCATTTTCCCGCTTATTATTACTATACATATATTTTCAAAGACAAGGGAATAACTTGATGTGTGCTACTCAGGTGTGCTGGCACTATCCTTGAATTCTGACTGGTTAATACAGGTGAAGATGCATTTTGCTAAAGGCCACAAATATTAAAATGAGGAGAGCAAGCATGCATTATAGTCACCTTCCAACCCAAATTTGATTAATTGTTATGATTCAGTGAAATCTCTTTAATACTATTTAATTAGACCCATATCCACATTGATCCATCACTACCAGCACACCGCATCTGATTGCTGGTGGCAACTCTGCACTGACGGCAACACTTAGTTGCTTCTGACTGCGTCTCCCACGTGTGTCGATGCGACGATTACAGGATACTCTCCCAAATAGGGACTGACAATGGTCTGCTCAGAGAGCTTTACTAGCTTCTACCTCGCCCTATTCCCACTGGGTGAAGGGTCCAAGGCCATATCACTTGGGTGTTTGATAGGCTCATAATGCCAGATTGCAATCTTTCTTTCCCAGTCATAGCCATCTATCATTTCATAACTTTGCACAGTCACTTTTCCACAACCCCCAACTTGAAGAAATTCATGATTTTGATTAGGTGATACCTGTCAATCACCATGGTTTTTAAAAAGGCACAAGTTCACAGCAACAAAAAAAAAAAAAAAAAAAAAAAAAAGGAAGATAGATAGATAGATAGATTCCAAGTCTTGGGTAGAGCTGTACCTGCAAAAGCTGATATATGTATCAGTGGGAAATAAAATGAGGTGTTATGCTAATTACTTGGAAAGACTTATAATGATATAATGACTACACTGAGAAATAACTTTTAGTCCTCTTCAACTGAAAGCTTTGCATAGTCATGTCAGTGATCGAACCCATCATCCATGTAGTGTGATGCAATGTACAGATAAGAGGGATGACATATGGATCACCATTCTTGCAGCAGTTGTTATTCTTTATTTTAAGTGTTGAGAAAAAGAGACTTGGAAAGTGTTGCTCTCATCATATTTCTTGTGTCTCATTGAGATTTTTATTATATGATCTGATTATTATGTCAGTGAAATCAATATTTCATCAAATTTAATACAGCTAGAGATGAATATATAATCACAAAGAAGGAGAGGCTAATAGTAGGAATTCTGATGGCAGGACAACAACTGAAGAAGGTGAATAGTTTTAAATACCTGGGAAATGTGAAATAAAATGAAAGGAACAATGGAGAAATATGTGAAAGAGGTAGGCAGCTGTAAACTTTTTAAAAAGTATCAGAAACATCAAACAAGGATGTGACACAGAAAAGAAAGGGAATAATTTATTTCGTATACTATATTCCCATCCTCATTTATGCTGTCAAAACATGGGCAATGTAGAATTGGGATATCAATAAAATACAGGAAAAAGAATGAAATTTCTCAGCTATAGAATTGGAAATTCAAGAATAGTCAGAACATAAAATGAGATGAGAAAATTATGTACATAGTGGAAAAAGAACACAGCAGGAAAGGATAAAGGATGTGACACTAAAAATGGGATGAATATTTTGCATCACCAATGGCAGTGGAATCAAAGAAAAATTAAATGAAGTTACAAGGTAAAGCGACCAGATGAAGACCAAGGGATAGGTGACTGAGAGGAGTAGCAGAGTATGTGTTGAATAGAGAAGAGACTTGGCAGTATGGTGATGGAAAGTTGGTTGGAGAAGAGAGAAAAGAATGAAAAATCTTGTGTTTTAAGCACACCCAGCTAGAGGATGGATACTATGGATGATCTCATCAGTGATGTCTGTATTTCAACATTTGCAAATTTTCCTTCGTAATATTATTCAATTTATTTTGGACCAGAACTTGGCTATATAGAAAGCAACTTAAGTCACTTGTTGCTAGTCTCCAGATTCAATCTAAATATTTCCTGATATGATATAATGCCAACCTGCTGTCTTAAATACATTTGTAGTAATATTATCCATACTAGACCATTTATGTTTCTTTAATTTTCTTAGTTCCTTCATAATTTCTTCAGGCTCTATTTTCTGTTTTTTAGTGTGATCACTTGTGTGGAGAAGATCCTCTTCTGGTTTTCATTCTCACATCTTTGAATTTTAGCCCTTAATATATCATTACATTAGTTGCTTAATATACCTTTCTTTTTAATATCCTTGGTAACTTCTCCATCCTTGTAATCATAGGACAGACTGCCTCCACTACAGGTTGCCGGAGGTCTATGAGATTCCGTTCACCTGCGTTCAGGTGTACATAGGAGAGATGGGTGTACATAGGAGGATAAGGGACAGGCTGCGCGAGCACATCCGCAACTATAAATCTAATAACATTGATAAATTCGCCATTGCACGGCATGCAGCCGAAACCAATCACGCCATAGACTTCGAAAACACCACCCTTATAGTGCGTGAGGGTAAATGGTGGCCAAGGAGAGTAAAAGAGGCGTTAGAAATTGCTAAATGCCCAAACAATATTAACGAAGACAACGGCCTTAAATTACACGATGCCTGGTTCTCGCTGGTACGGACAGAACATGTCACGTGTCACCTCCCACCAGGCCAACGAAACACGTGATGGTTCGGACCTTTGACTGGCCAGGCAAATCGAATCCTCTGGATGGACGCAGGCCTCAGCTATAAAACAAAACCACTCACTGATCGAAGGTTCAGTTCTGCCCTGGAAGAAGACCCCAGAATGAGGGTCGAAACATCGGTTTCAAGGCCACCCGGACAGCCAAGAATCAAATTCTCCATCCTTATTGACAATTGTCTCAATTCCTTCCCCTTTCTTCAGTTTTCTATCATGGCTATAGAGATTCAATGGCCCCCTGCATCCATAATATTATTAATAAACATTCTTCAGTTTCCCTCTTTGCTTCTATCAATTCCTTGTTTTAAGTATTGCCCACTGTTTTGGTTTCGTAACTCTTTAGTCTCCTCAGCTTCCTATTATAGTATGTAAGTTTTGCACTTTTCTTGAATTTCTGTTCCAGAATAAGCATATTTTCACCCATTCTTATTATCTCAACAAATTGTTTCCTCATTGACTCAATGGTACTTGTGCTCTCCTTTCACATACTGTACCTTGTCTTGAAATATCTCTTCAGTTTTAAAATATGTGCCTGTTTTTAATTATATCTATAACTACCTTCAGTATTCTTGTGTTCACATTGGTCTGTGTGTAAATGCACAATTTTTCTGTTAATTGCAGTAAGATATGTTCTTTTCCCTTGTATTTTTTGTTAGTTGGGTTCAGCAGCCTTTGATTCCTTTTAGATCAAAATGCTATGGTTGCAGGTATTTATGTTTTGTCCTATATCCTGTTTTATTAAAAATTAAGATACATCTTTTAATTGTTCCTTTGACTTACCACATGTTTTAATTCGAAGAAAATTATTCTGATTATTTAAAATGTAGTTATTAATTATGTCACTGGGTGACATATTCATATAAATTCTAAGGAATAATCTTAGAGCTATAGCCATAAAATTATTATTGAATGTCCTAGTTATTCAATCTCTTTTTTAGACTTTGCTTGGTCCAAAAAACTCGATGAAAATCTGCTCAAAGTATTTGGTCTAAATGATTATCGTCCACTACAGTTATCGACAATTAATGCTGTGTTGTCAAAACAGGATGTCATTTTAATAATGCCTACTGGAGGAGGGAAAAGCCTTTGTTATCAGCTGCCTGGTGTAATAAGCAGTGGTAAGAAGACTAAAATGGATTTATGTATATTTTACATTATGTGTAAATATTGATTGAAGCTAGGCAGCATTAATAATCTGCTGCCATATGTTTAGTCACAAATATGATGTTACATAAAAATTGTAATTTATTATTTTATTGATTTTTGTTTATCTTCTGTGTTGTACTCTATTAGGTGTGACATTGGTGGTATCCCCACTTGTTGCTCTAATGGAAGATCAGATAATGAGCCTTAAATCTCTAAACGTTCCTGCTGAGATGTTGACAGCGTCAAGTACTAAAGAGCAAGTGAATTCAATACAGGCGGTTGGTTTGTATGAAACTTTGCCATGAGTCTTAAATTACTGTTTAAATTTCGTGTGTTTGTATAATGGTTGGTAATTGTTGTGATGGGTTAAAAAATGTGAATATCATGATTAAAAGAAAATCATAACCCGCATTTGGAAATTTACAATATTATTATTTTCTTAATTCAGAAAATTATGTTTACCCTTGTTTTATAATAGATTAATTAGGATATTGGTGACAATGAAAGTGCCATTAGGCAAGGAAAATAAGGAAGGATAGGGAATATAAACCACCACTTCGTACAGATGAAGATAGAAGGACCAAACAAACAGAAAAACATGCATGACATGTGAGTCATGCAGTAGGCCACAGTGTGTGCACAACCCTCTAGGCCAAATTGCTCAGACCTACATACACGAATAAAATTTTTTATTCAAAATATTGTAAAGTGTGTTTGTGTTCTTTTGACCATCCTGCCTTCATCTGTGGTGAAGACATTAATTTGATATAACCTTAGCGTAATGTGCATTCAGTTGTCATATAACTTCTCTTTTCAATTAATCATATGTTTGTTTTTGAAAAAAAAAAAACCTACAACAAATGATCAGTTTTTGATGTTGTAGATTGTTCACCTCTTTGTACTCAACATTTCGTTTTTTGGAAGCTGTGATTTGTCCCTTGAATTCAGTTTAGAATTCTGAATCTGACTGTGTTTTATGATTCTATTTTCTTCAGCATCATATAAAGTATGGGTAAGATGGAAGTAAGTCCATGCTAAAAAGATTATTTGGAAGGGGGTCAAAGTTTTGTGATGTTACACATCTCGAAAACCCTGATGGTGGGTGATGTTTATGTGAGGAGGCAGACATCTATGATTTAAAGTCAAATGACATTGGCATTGTGCTGTCACTTTATTTTTTGATTCTCTTGAAAAAATCCTTTGTATGATGAGGGAATCTCAAAAAGAAAGGAGAGAGAGAGAGAAATTAACAACTATTATATTAAATTATAACACTAGGGATAAAATACTGCTTTTAGATAATGTAAATTACAAATAATAGGAGAAATCGGGCCTATTGTTACGACTGTGACAACCAGAGCTGTACTGATGTTATCTGGCAGCCCGACAACACTTGTAGTTCTGCTTTGTCATGATTGGTCAGCTCTGGAATCCTTGACAGCTGGACATTTTCCGTCCTCCTGCCAGAATCCGTGATTTGGTATGATCTGTGAAGTAAGATTTGGGGTTGAAGAGTTTATAGCATACCGTGGCAATGTGGTGAGTCTTATATTCGCCTGACCATCTGTACCATCAAAGCCCGTGTGGCCGAATATGAGGGTAACATCCAGCTGGAGAAATCTGCTGTTGTGCATCACTTTATTTAAAATTGTCACAAAATGGACCTTGGTAACGTGAAAGTGCTGACAAAGTGTTCCTTCTTCTGGGCGTCAGAAATATGACTGAATAATAATACTGTTAACAGGGACATGGGACTGTGGCTCAGGGACGTGTGGAAACCAGCTTTATCATTCTGAGACAACCACGTTTCCTAGATCTGCTGGCCTCTGGGCATTTGATTACTGGATCACCCAATCAGAGCATACAAGGCCTGTCTAAAAAGTATCCGGCCTTAATTTTTCCCGCGTAAAGTAGTGATTCTAAGGCGGCGCCACATTGCACGGTGGAAGGAGTAACCTTACTGCGCATGCGTGAATGTTTTCAATGCGTTCGCTTGTGCCAGTCACTGGCTGATGGTCATCAAGTAAGGTGCTCTTCGTAGTGGTCGTCGGATTTCGTTGTCTCGCAAGATGACTGAACGAATTGAGCAAAGATACTGCATCAAATTCTGTCAAAAGCTTGGTGATTCTCAAAGCCAAACAATTCGTAAGATTCAGCAGGTGTTTGGAGAAGATGCGATGGGTGTAACTCAAATTAAGGAGTGGCTCAATCTATTCAAAGATGGCCGCACATCAGCGGAGAGTGAGCAGCGTTGTGGCAGGCCCCAAACTGCTCGGAATGCAGCTAATGTTGAGAGGGTGCGAAATTTGGTGATGGCAGATTGTCGTTTGACAGTGCGGGAGATTGCAGAAGAGGTTGGAGTGAGTAAAGATTCTGCACATGCAATTTTGCGTGAAGATTTGAACATGAACCGAGTGGCTGCGAAATTCGTACCCAAGTTGTTGTCGCTGGAACAAAAAGACCTCCGTTTTTACGTTGCACAGGACCTCTTGGACACCGCCAACACTGTTCCTGGATTTCTGAACACCGTGGTAACTGGAGATGAGTCATGGGTGTATGGGTACGACCCAGAAACAAAAAGACAGTCGTCGCAATGGAAGCATTCCGATTCTCCGAGGCTGAAGAAAGCATGGCAGGTGCGAAGCAAAATCAAGGTCATGCTGACTGTTTTCTTTGATGTCCGAGGAATTGTGCATCACGAATACGCACCAGAGGGACAAACAGTGACAAAGGAGTACTATCAAGATGTTCTCCAGCGACTCCGTGACGCAGTTTGGCGCAAAAGACCAGACATGTGGAGGGCGAACAACTGGCGCTTGCATCATGACAACGCCACTGCACATTCATCCCAATTGATCAACACTTTCTTAGCCAAACATGGAATTACAACCGTTCGCCAACCTCCCTACTCTCCAGACCTGGCTCCTTGCGACTTCTGGTTGTTTCCAAAATTGAAGATGCCACTGAAAGGAACCCGTTTTGCGAGTAGAGAAGAGATAATGCGGAATGCGACAACGGAGCTGAACACCATTCCAAAAGAAGACTTCCAGAGGTGTTTCCAGCAGTGGAAGGATCGGTGGATTAAGTGTGTGCAAGCAAGGGGGGCCTACTTTGAAGGGGATTAGGGTCATAACTCCGTCAGGTATTTGAAATATTTTTTCTGGCCAAAGGTCGGATACTTTTTAGACAGCCCTCGTAGTATAACACACAAAGGAGTGCATCTCAAGATATCATCTGACCCAGTTTACAGGAGATTCTGGAGCTGACCAATCATGGATAAGCAGAACTGAACCATAGCTTCAGTGTACGATGAGATCGGACACTGGTGGCTGGAGCTTCCAGAGCTGACCGATCATGACGAAGCAGCACTATATTGCGTCGCTGAGCTGCCAGAACTATGAGTTGTTGTGAAAAATTTTCTGCCAGGCTTTCAGTTGGATTGCTAGTCATTCATCGATTATTAGATCACCCAATCAGAGCGAGATAAAACACACAAGGGAGAGTAGCTCAGGATATCATCTGACCCGGTCTACAACAGATTCTGGAGCCATAGGATCAAGGATAAGCAGAACTGGAACTGTAGCTTTAGGGTATGATGAGACTGGACCCCAGCTGCCGTGGCTTCCAGAGCCAACCAATCATGATGAAGCAGAACTAAAAGTGTTGTAGGGCTGCCAGACAATCCCAGTAGAGCTCCGGTTATCACAATTGTATCACCAGACCTGAAGATGATGGCAGAGCTAGGCACTGAAAGCTCATCTTTCTACAACACTTTCCATTGGAGAACTCATAAAGATTACAAGTCAACATAAGGTTGGTAGGCACGATGGGGTGAAGGAAAATATCGATAACTCTAGGAAGAAAGTAATAAATACAGGCAGATACACAAATATATATTCATATGTATAGAAATATGGAAATGAATTTTTCTTTTTGTTGTGATCATTGTCATGACTGGTTTGATGCAGTTTTCCATCTCTTCCTATCTTTTACTACTTCATCTCTAACAGCCTACATCCTCAGCTATCTGCCTCATATATTCTAATCTCTGTCTTTTTCTTTATTATACTTTACTTTCAAGTGATCCCTCCACTAACAAATTAACCAATCCCACATGTCTTAAAATTTGACCCACCATCCTGTCTCTTTTATCTGAGAGACTCTTCCACGACCTTCTATTCTCATCCATCATTTCATTCTTTATTTGTCCATTTATTTTTTTAGAATCTTTCTACAGCACCACATTTCAAATGCTCAACTTTCCTTCTTCCTTGTATTCCTTAAGTCCACGCTGTGCTCCACACATAGAGTTTTCCCTAATCCAGGATCAATATTTTAAACTAAAAAAATTCATTTTTTCAAGAAGGCTCTTTTTGCTTGTGCTATTCTGCTTTTAGCATCATTCCTGGTTTGGCCTTCAGTTCTAATTTTACTTCCTAAGTAACAGAGTTCACCTACTTCTCCTATTGCATCCAATCCTATTTTTGTTTTTAACTATCTGTTACTCATGAGTTGTATGTGTGGACTTAGAATATTATTGCTGGAATTGGATATAGAAAGATGTAAGTTATGTAACAGGTATTTCAAAAAGCACAGAGTCCAGACAAACAGAAAGAGGGACATAATTGCATTGGCATTTATAATATTAATATAGATATATTGCTATCATTTGTGCTACATTCCCTCTCTTTGTCTTGCTTTGGTTTATATTTAGTCCAAAATCTTCCTTCAGTATTTTGTTCATGCCATTCAGTAATTTCTCAATATCCTCAGTCTGTTTCATTTACAGGAAAATGTAGCATATTCATATTTTCCCCTTGAATGCTTTGCCATATTCAAATTTATCTTGTACATCTTCTATTGTTTCCTCTACATACAAGTTGAATATTTATGAAAATTCACTAACACCTTGTCTACCATTCTTTTTAACTGATGCATGTCTCTCACGATTCTCTACTTTTGTTATAGCCACTTAATTCTTATATAGATTACAAAGAATTCCTCTACTTTGATATTTTAGACCTGACTTTTTTTAAAATTTGAACATCTTGTCCCACTTAACATTATTAAAACTTTTTTCTAAATAAACAACTGCCTTGAAAGTATTTATTTATTTGATCTGCTCTTCAAGTATTAAGCTTAAAGCCAGAATGGCTTATGTAGTACCATGGTTTTTCCTAAACCCAAACTGATCTTCATCTACTATCCTTTCTAATATATAGATTTTCCTGATCAGTAATATTTAAACATGTGACTTAAATTATTATAATCAATTAGAATCTCTCCCATTGCGTAAATGTTTGAATAATCTTGATAGACACAGTTGTAGCCGGGGTTTGCTTCAACACTCATGTAAGTTAAGTTGTGACCATTTCTGGTACCAAAACAGGTTCTTTATCTTTACAGCTGCCACACTATTGGTTCTGCCTCAACAGTGAAAGGTATTTTGAAAGAATAACACAACACACTCGATCCAAATTCAAAGTTTGTATTAAACTTGGAATCTTGCGTTCCTCATGTGTTCAGAATCCAAAAATATCATCTATCTATCTCAGTTATATGAGTTGTTTTGTAGGAACTTCGAATAGAAAATACTTCACAAATGATAATTCCACACCGGTAGTTGTGACTTTGCCAAAGATATTGTTAGGGTCGAAGCGCGATATCGGGGTCGGTATCGGCTTGTACACCTAAACTTGAAGTCTTCCAAAATGTTGTCAAAAGTTCGGGAAAAGTTCTATAACCGTGAAAAACCTTGGAGAATGCTAACTGTATGATGAAGTCGGCTGCCACTTACAGATTAACCCCCTGTAAGAAAGGTACTAAAGTAGAAATGAAAGTCGGATTCCGGATCACTGAAGAATATATTCTTAAAAATTTTCACAGAATTTACATAAAGTCACAATTAGCAATGGCAATCGGAGAAAATCATTTACTGAAGATCACAAGTCATGAAACAGAACAGACCGCACCACCCCGAATGAAATTGAAAGTTAAAGTTCACATTGATGAACACCTGCCAGAGCAATTCAGATTTCAATGGTTTCCCATCCTGTTAGTAATGGCATCTGTCAGCCATGCTGCCCGAATTCCCACTTCCCATCAGCCACCGCGAGCCGCCTCGCTCAAACACACGAGTTGCGTGTAGACTCTACTAGATGTTATGATCAACTGGGCTGAGGGGCTGTCCATGCTAACTTTTATCAAAATGGCCTACTAAACTAGATAACAGTCTATCTGGAAAAAGAATCTGTTTATTACAAACTACCAGAAAATCACAAGATGAAGAGCGTAGTGAGACAAGTGTAGTGATGTGGTTGGTTATGGTTTTAAAGCGTCCAGACCGGTGTAAATGAATTTTGAAAGTTGGTTAATCTAAAAGCACATTTGTTTAAAGTATTGCGATACGTCACATCCGAAATATGGATTTGCAAAATTTTAAAATATCAAGTTAATACTATTTTCAAAGTGTTCCCCAGCCTTCGCTGAGTTCAGTGATGTAAAAATCTTTTAAATCGGTAAAGGATATCAAAAGTTATTGAATTTCTAAAATTTACTGGTTTCCTGGATGGTGCAACAAATAATTCACTTTTTATTTAAAGTCTGTTATGGCCTGAAACTGATTTTAAATCGAACCTTTATTTAATTTAAGTACTTTAGAAAAGTTTTTAGTTCGTGAAACATGTTCGTCAGAAAGAAATTCAATTTGCAAATCGGTTTCTACGACGTCATTAAAAAGAGGAATTTTATTTATTCATATCTTCTGTTTATTAGTTGATGGCTATTGGAAACTTAAAGAATATTGACTGGCCGGTTATTTTGCTTGGTTAAATCTACTTTTAAAGCTCTGAAACTACCTAGATGTGGTGGAATTAATTATTGAACTCAATCCATGAGGTGATGCTTTAAAAATCATATTTACTGCTTTAAATTAGTCTGGAACTGCGAGTTATTAGTGAATTTAATATCAAATGGTGAAATTATTGTTATTAAAGTGCTTTACAGTGGTCAATTATGTGGAATATTAGTGATATGGTTGTTTAACCAAATCTGTTTACTTTACTTCAGGATTATTATGGATTATGCTCATTTAGGTAAGTTTATGGTTTATATTTTATTAGAAACTTCTTATTTATGGTTGTTATGTGTTGTTTATTTACTTTTCTGAACTTAAAATGTTGTTATCTCGATCTCAAACTATGGTATCATGTACTGAGTGTTAACCTCAAACTTCGCCGGATTTTGACTGAATATCGAAAATAGAGAGTAAGGTAGCTTACAATATGATGATAAATTTTTATCATTGAGCGAATAGTATTTATTTAAAATCAAATGGAGAGGAAAGCTGAGCTGTGAGACTGTTGACAATGTCCTATTGCAAGAAAGTAGCATTTTGTTATTGGCAATAGGGATGTTAAAGTAATGTGACATAGGAGGTCACCAGAATGTATGTTCTGTATGATCTAAGCCTGATATTTAATAACGTGCTAGTTATCCTTTATATTTGAATAGTACTGAGTAATTATTTTTCGAAGGTGTGAGCCTACAATATCAGAGAGATATTTGTCCCATAGGTAAACAATACCAGACTTATGGATATTTGGAGCAGCTAGAGGGTCCCGGCTTGTAGAAAAGTAGAGGAGGAGTTCATACATTCAAATTAATTTGCAGGTCTCATTGAAGACATAAATGAATGGTAGCTGATGTATGTTTCCATAAATTAGCAACTCTGATTGTACCGAGCGTGGTGGTGTAACGGATAGTGTTCTGGCCTCGCATTCGGGAGAACAGCGGTTCGAATCCCCTTCCAGGCATCCAGATTTGGGTTTTCCATGGTTTCCCAAATCACTCCACGCAAATGCCAGGATGCTTCCTTAAAAAGGCCATGGCCGAATTCCTTCCCATTCCTTGCCCCCATCCTTTCCCGTCTCTAAAGACCTAGCTGTTAAGAGACGTAAAGCAGTTATAAAAAAAAAAAAAAAAAAAAAAAAAAAAAAAAAAAAAACTGATTGATAACCACGATGGTCAAGCACATGTTTTCCAGTAGTATAATTATTTTGGTTTTGGTGGAAAGGTTTTCAATAGCATCAGTTTCAGAAGTGCCAAGTTTTTGGTTTCAGAAAATGGCTTAGATAAGACCTGAATATATGTAATAATGGAAATGATGAATACATTTTTACAAGAAGGTGTAATGAAGCAAGTTCATAATGCACATAATTTTTCATTTCACTCTCTAGGTGGATTACTGCCACAATTGAAATGATACCACCAGTTGTATGTTTGGCAGAATGACATTGTTATGGATCAGAATAATGTGGGGAAAAGATGATAATTTTTAAAAAAGTTTGGAAGTGATGGACAGAATTATACCTTTCATTATTAAATCAAAGGGAAGGTTGAGAAGAGGAATGGTCATTCTTGAAGAGGAAGTGGCGAAGGATATTGAGGAAGTTGTAAATACATTATTTGATGGAGATAAGTGGAGGTTTCAGTCTGGATCTTAGAAAGAGCAGGGCAGACCAACTGTATGTTGGGTCTTCTATAAGTCTGGTAACAAATGTGGGTTGTTTGAGCATTGGTGCTCATTTTCTTCATAGATTACTTTGGGCGCTTTTTCATGTGTAGAAGGCAGCAAGAGTATTTTGTGGAAGAATATAAGATTCCTGGAGTGTTGGTTTGGTAGATGATTATATTGCTGGAGAACAAAATACATTAATGTTAAGTATTGTGCATAGTGAGAAGGTGCTGAAGATATGAAAGTTTGGGGCACAACCACACACAGGAAGTTTGATGGTGAAGTCTGTTAGTGGTATATTGAGTTAAAGACATGACTTTTGGAAAAGGATATGGGGACTGTAATTTAACCAACTGAAGGACATGCTGCCTGTGTGCAGAGAGATATTTGTTAACTGTATTCATCTCATGGGAAAGAAAAAAAGTTTAACATAATAATGTTAATAAAATAAAAGTATAAAAAACTAAAATTAAAAAATCAGTAAGTAATGGTGGATGGCAGTTCAAGAACTGTTATTAAAATAGAACTGAATGAGATTCAGGAATTTTTTAAACATAGGTATATGAAAAGCAAAATGATTGGAAACTAGGTTTTTTTCATTTTGGTACTACCACACTTGGTGGATAAATGATTAATGCTTGGGCTAGGCAGTCAGGACATTGCTTCAATCTTCAGTACAACCATTCTGAATTCAATTTTATATGGTTTTCCAAATCACTCCAGGGAAATACATAGATGATTCCTGCAAAAGGCCATTATCAAATTCCTTCCCATTTCTTTTGCCCCCATCTCTCTCTTGGTTTTTATTACATTACCATCAACGAATGGCATTTTTGACAGACATATTGTTTTTTGTCCAACTTTTTCTTTACTCTTTTTGTTCTCTTCATCCGTTTCTTAGTTGTTGCCAGAGTTCCTTTACTTCTCAACATGTACGTTCTTCATGGATAGTAAAGAAGTTGAAAAAAAAATCCATCTCCCAATATGCTTATGAGCATTTGATATGTGCTATGAAATGATCAAAAGAAACTTGCTTTTTTCATACTACCTAAAAAAATGATGATATAGTGCTAAAACTAATTTTATGAGGAAAGTTGGGTATAAAGTCTTAAGCAGTTTAGTTATTAGTTTAGTATGAAATAAATAATTTTACTAACTTTTTTTTTTTTCCTAATTGCTTTTTCAGGCAATGGTTGACAGTAAAGCTCCACTGAAGCTGTTGTATGTTACACCAGAAAAACTGGCAAAAAGTAAACGATTTATGTCCAAGCTTCAAAAAATGTATACTGTGGGAAGACTTTCACTACTTGCAATTGATGAAGTACATTGTTGTTCCCAGTGGGGTCATGATTTCAGACCAGGTATAAGTTTTTCAGTTAAGAAGTAGTATTAATAACTGTTAATATTAAATTGTTATTTTAATGAAGGAAAAAACCATCCTAAACATCAGTTGTAAGCAAAATGATATAGCTACAAATATATAAAATGTCTATAGGCTTAGGAATTACTTTTTATATTGTGAGATAATTTTTTGCAACTTTTCTACTTACAACAATCTACTTGCAACATTCTACTTATAACTTTGGTTTTAAATTTTGTTTATCTATTTTAACTTGAGTTATTAATTTTAGTTTGTCAGAATCTTCTAAAAATGTGTATTGAAATGCAAATTATTTTTTGGAATATTAACGTGTGTTTTAAGAACTTATTTTAGGACATTGTTATGAAAGACAGAATTTATTTAATGCTGCCACATTGCTGGTGCTGTGTTCCTTTGGGGTAATTAGTTCCATTAACATTAGAGATTTATTTGGGAAGTGCAGCTGTGATAACTTTATTTTTTCTTGTAACTGATAATATCTTCATAGAATATAAATAACGTTATTGACTAAAGGCACAGCCACAAAAATAAGACGATAGTGTATGTATTATGGACATTTCATCTTTGGAGAAAAGAACTGAAACCCATGAGAGTACTAAAGATATTGGGAACAATGCTACAAGCAAAAATAAGGATGGAAAGTAGACATATCACTTACCAAAGATAAAAGGAACAATGGCTACATCTAGGTTGACTCCGACATTGTTTACTGTTATGACCGTACCTCATACATTGGAAACATTGAAGGACCGAAGGGATGTACGGTTCTATCGGGCATCTCACTCCATGGATTATCACGTATTCTGGACGGCGTTGCGCTTTGAAAGTAATTGCACAAACTGGGATGGGTCTTCTCTGGTCTCTATCGGTATCACTTGTATTTTTGGTTAATCGCCTTATTCGTACTACTTGAACGTCACATCTTATCACTTTCATTATCTCTTCTTCCGTTAGTGAAATGTCTACATTTCTTATAATGCCTTGGCGGGTCGTTAAGGAAATGGGGATGTAAGCTTCCATGTTGTGCATAGGGAAAATTTTGCTTTGGGCTAGAGCGCTAGCGTCCGGAAATTGTCTCGATTCTAATTCGGTTTCTGCCTGACTTAGTAATGTTCACTATGTTTTTGGTTACTAATTCGCTTTCTTGGTGGATCAGCTTGCCGACTGCCATGGGATGTAGTCTACCAACGTTGCTCACTTTGCTTTCTACAAAAATGATATACGGACCACCGTCATACCTAGTGTTGTAAAGAAAACGGTTTTTTTTCTGGCTTGAAAAAAAAACATGAAAAAAAAACTTTGAAAAAAAAAAAAGTTTTTTTTTCTGGAACACGTTTTTTTCACAACTACTAAATCTCAAATTTGTAAGGCAGTTATCGTTTAAAATGACTGTTTTAGAGTTTATTCTAAGTACTTATCTTAGTTTAAAATCTACTTTTTTTTTCTGGTTCAGTAGGGAAAAAAAAAATTACGAAAATATTGACAAAATTGACTGAAATTTTCTTTATGAACGGGGATTTCCCGAAGAGACTAGGTTGCGCGAGAAGGAATCCCCATTCCCCATTGTTTGGATTGATACTTGCTATTTGAAATAGTGCTGCCAGCCCTACAAAATTACCTACAGATCTTTTTAAAAAATTAGGAATTTAAAATTTATCCTCGGTTTTTTGCCTTATTGGGATTTCCTTATATTCGTATACTTGTTAACTCTCAGAGTATAGTGGTACTGACTCATTAAATTGTCAGTAAGGGAGCGTGTATAAACCACATAGCTCCATTTTGGCCTCCTGTGAACCCCCACGTAACCCTACGTGGCTTTTGCCCCCCACCCCCGCTCACAAAGCACGTAGCTTTCTTCCCTTTTGATTCCAGATGACATTTTGTACTGTTTTTTCTTGTCAGACTATTGTAAATTACATATGGATATAATTAACTGAGGGAAATAAATACTCACATGCTGTTGTGAGTTCAGCTCTTCATTATAACTGTGAAAAATGTTACGAAAGGAAAGTTACGTGGCCTGGCTCGGAACCCCTCCCCCCCCCCTCTCCCCACGTAGCCCAGCGTAGCCTTCCAGCTAAAGACATTTTGTACTCTTTTCTCTTGTCAGACTATTGTAAATTACATACGGATATAATTAACTGAGGGAAATAAATACTCACATGCTGTTGTGAGTTCAGCTCTTCATTTTAACTGTGAAAAATGTTACGAAAGGAAAGTTACGTGGCCTGGCTCGGAACCCCCCCCCCCCCTCTCTCCACGTAGCCCAGCGTACCCTTCCAGCTAACCCCTTCTCCCTCTGGACCGAACCACGTAGTTTGTGCACGGTCCCTAATTATGAATCGTTTCCTTGCAACCGTTGGTGTAAACAAACGATTGAAAAGAAGTAAAGCTCCTATTTTGTACGATAATAGATTTTAATTCAAACTTAAAAGACCGTAATACAGAACTATCGGCGCAGTCTTTATGCACAGTGTGTACTTTGCTCACAATTTAAAATTGCAATCTCAAAATCTTTTGCGTACAATACAAGAACAAGCAGTAAAAGAAAATTTAACTATTTCTGAAGTTATGGATCTAGAGGAGACAGAAGAAGAGACAGAAAATTCCGACACCGACCGAACTAGTGTTGGTAGTGCTGATACTAGTGAATATGGTACTGACATAGAGGATGAATAAAATTATGTTACCTATATAGATACACTTATGAATCATTATGTGAGACATTATATGATTCAGTAAGACTTAAAACACACTTGTAAAATGGAGGTTCCTTAAATAAAACTATAATTTATCAAATATATTGTTTTCTGAAGAAAAAAAAAAATTTAGAAAAAAAGACGGGTGCTAGGTTTTTTTTTCATGTTTTTTTTCACAACGCTGAAAAAAAACATTTTTTTTTTTTTTTCAGTTTGCAACACTAGTCATACCATTTATATTTGTTCGCTATTTTTACCACTGGGCCAGCGCTTGGTCGTTGATCACTTACCGAAGTCGGTACTGGGGTAGTGTTGCTTCCTGTTGCCGGTGTTGCTGCGGTGAGCTGCTGATGTTGGTTACTGCCAACTTCCACCCTTGGAAGTTTTTCAGAGCTGTCGGCTGCTGTTGTGTTGTCGATGTCTCGGAGCAGGCGCTTGTTCGACTGCTTTTGTAGAGGCATTTCTTCTTCTAGTGATGGTAGCACTTTTGTGGAGTTGTCTAAGTTTAACACTGTGTTCAATGCTTCACCAACTACCTCTCCTATGTTGGAGCCTATACCGTTCTCGTTAACTGCACTACCGACAGGGAAGCCGATTGGGCCCCCTTGTCCATAATCTCCACCAAACATGGTGGAGATTATGTTATCTGTAGAACTTAGATTGTCGCTGTTGCACTGGTAGTTAAATTTAGTAGTCACTTTTAGTTCACGTAGAAATATTTCCACCTGTTACTCGTAAGTTGTCTGAAAAACTTAATGTGGCGCACTCACCTGTAAATAAGCTTCACTCGCTGACTGATGGAAATTAAAATTAATTACTCAAAAGCTTTAAAAAGTCAGTCTGTTCACCGTAGTAAACTATTTCACTCATTAAAACAAGAATAATCGAATGAATATAACGTTTTTGGAGCGACAGAATACAAAGCATGTTGCTATGTAAACAACCACAGATGATCCAGACGAAACTCTTATCCATGTATTTAATGTAACCAATAAATAACACATGTACATATGCACATTACATTGAAATAACATATCAGTGCGAATGTTAATAATACTTCCAGCTTCTGTATTGGCGGCAATGTAGTCTCTGTGTTTAGTACGCCTCGCCAACGGTGCATTCTCTGGTTGTTTTTATCGTTGCCCTGTTATTTGTCAGCGAGCATCGTTGATACTGTGTTAGCAGCCGCCGCGACAACGACGGAACTGTGCTGACAACTGTTAAGGCCATGATGTGTTTCCGCCACACCAGTCCCCCACGGAGTTGATGAGGCTACGGCTGAAGATGTTTGGGGAACTTTACCCGGCGACCGGATCTTGTGGTTCTCGGGTTGTCCGTTGTATCGTGATCTGTAGTTGTCTTTGCTTTGCTGGTTGATATACTAGGTAGTTCTGTCACAGCACTGCGTTCAATATTAGGACAATCGTCGTTGAGGAGAAAGGCAGGTTTCACTCTTTCTATGCTGACAGGTACTGGTTTATCCTTTTTTAAAACAGTTAAAGTTCTATCCTGGCGATCTAACACGCGGTGTGGGCCAGTGTATGGTGGCTGCAGTGCACCACGTACCGAATCATCCCGAAGATACACGTGAGTGTACGTTTCAAGGTCCTTGAAAACAAAGGTCGAACTATGACCATGTCTGGTGGCTGGTGTTGGACGTAGTCTGCGCATTTGTTGACATAGTTTGTCCACGAAGTCGGATGTATCTTCCAGACGTTCTTCCGACACAGTGCACAGTAATTCACCTGGGAGGCGTAGTGGTTCACCGTACACAAGTTCGGCAGAAGAGGTGCCGAGGTCTTCTTTGTAGGCACTACGAATACCGAGAAGAACGATGCGAAGGGCTTGCAGCCAGGACATACCGGGATGGCACATAATAGCTGCTTTGAGTTGTTGATGGAATCTCTCCACCATGCAGTTTGAGCAGGGGTGCCAGCCAGTGGTGCGGGTTCTTAGCGTTCCAGTCAAGAGACCCAGGTTCCGGAGCAGTACAGATTCAAACTGCCTGCCTTGGTCGGTGGTAATACGTAGAGGTGATCCAAATCGTGAAATCCAGCATGCTACGAATGCATTGGCAACGTCCTCTGCAGTGATGCGTTCTAAAGGCCAGACCTATGGCCAGCGAGTAAATCTATCGATGGCTGCTAAGCAATAACGATAGTTTCCTGACGCTGGAAGTGGTCCGATTATGTCCAAATGAACATGTTGAAACCGGGCAGATGGCATTGTAAAGTTTACGACTGGTGCGTTTGTGTGTCGCGTAACTTTGGCGCGCTGACAATCTTGACAGGCTCAGACCCATGCGCGGCAATGTTTCGCCATGTTAGGCCAGACGAAACGTTCTGATACCAAACGAGTGGTAGCTCTGGCGCCGGGATGACTCAGGCCGTAAACAGACGAAAAAGCTGCTTTTCGGAATGATGTGGTGATAAAGGGCCTGGGTTTTCTGGTTGAGGTGTCACAGAAGAGGATAGTGGTACTGCCAGGTACTGGGACTTGCTCCAAGCGAAGTGATGTTTCGCCATTGATGAAAGAACGGATTTCCGGATCGTCCTTCTGAGAGTCTGCCAGAGCGGAAAAGTTCAAGGTTCTGTCTGCGATTCCGTCAACCCGGGACAGATTGTCTGCGACTACATTGGAAGAACCTTCAATGTGTTGAATATTGGTGGTGAACTGCGCAATGAACGATAAATGATTTAGTTGCACAGGCGGGAGCTTGTCACGGCGCTGTTGAAACGCTTACGTAAGTGGCTTGAGATCGGTGTAAATTGTAACCTGATGGGCTTCGAAGATGTGCCGAAAGTGTTGCACGGTTTCGTAGACAGCGAGTAACTCGCGATAGTACGCTGGCCATTCTGATTGCTTTGGTGAAAGCTTCTTAGAAAAGAAGGATAAAGGCTGCCACGTAGCATTTACGTGCTGTTGTAGACAAGCCCCTATAGCTGTGTTGGAAGCATCAGTAAACAATCCTAGAGGTGCGTTGAGATCGGGATGAACTAGTAGCGTCGATTTGGCAAGGCTGCCTTTGCAGGCATTAAATGTGCTTTCCAGGTTCTGATTCCAAGGTACAGGTTGAGAGCCTCGTAGGTTGGATACTGCCGCGTGGAGAGAAGCCTGGTATTCTGCTGCTGAAGGTAGGAAACGGCGGTAAAAGTTCACCATTCCCAAAAAGCGTCTGAGTTCACGGACTGTCTGTGGAAGGGGGAAGTTTTGCAGAGCGCTGATCCGATCTGGTAGTGGTCGAGTGCCAGCGGCAGAGACTTCGTATCCCAAGAAGGCAACACTTGGAGAGGCTAAAACACTCTTACGAGCGTTAACGAGAATCCCATAAGATGACAGGCTTTGGAAAAGTGATCGCAGATGGCGCTCGTGCTCTTCAGGGCCCTTTGAGAATACAAATATGTCATCTACATAGGCGAAGGTGAAGTCTAAGCCAGATAGGACTTCATCAATGAAACGCTGAAAGGTTTGTCCGGCATTCCGCAACCCGAAAGACATAAACGGAAACTCAAAAAGTCCAAACGGTGTAAAAATTGCTGTCTTTGGAATATCGTCCGGGTTCACAGGAACCTGAGTGTATACTTTGACTAGGTCGACGACAGAGAAGATAGTGCATCCACGCAACTGGTGGCTGAAATCATGGAGAGCTCGATAGTCTCCACAGGGACGCCAACCCTTGTCTTTCTTTGGGACCAGGTGAAGAGGCGAGGACCATGGTCCCTCTGAGCGGCGCGCAGTGCCCTCCATTAACATTGCTTCGAATTCTTTCTTAGCAATCTGAAGATGGTCTGGAGCGAGGCGACGAGCACGACAAGAGACAGGTGGTCCAGGTGTTGTATTAATGAAATGTACGGTAGAGTGCTTTATTTCTTTCGGCATTCCAGGTGGGCGCGTGAGATCTGAGAAATCTCGCAATATTTCATGAAAAACTGTTGTGGCCTTTAGTGATTTCACACTAGGTTGCTTCCAGTTAGCCGGCTGTACAGGCACTGACAATCCTGTCGAGCTGTCAATGATACACTTGTTGTGACAATCTGGGAGCAAGTGATAATGTGCAAGGAAATCGGAGCCTATGATAGGAACAGCTACATCAGCTATTATAAATCTCCAAGATAAATCGCGCCGCAAACTGAGGTTCAGCTTGAGAAACAAAGTGCCATAGGCATGAACAGTAGAGTCATTTGCCGCTACAAGTTCATATTTGTTGCATTGATGACGCCCCTTTACAAAAATTTTCGGGAAACAGCATAAATCAGAACCAGTATCGATTAAAAATTTTCGTCTGCTGTTTCTGTCAAAAACAAAGAGGCGGTTACCACCTGTTGGGCAGCCATTTACCACCATCACTGGCTGGTTTAACTGAAAGTTACATGATTGTTGGCATTTGCGAGCTTTGCCGTGAAAACGGTGGTGGTACCAGCAAACCTGAGAGGTGTCGGAACGCGGCAAAGAATCACGGCTCTTGTGAGCGTGCCGCGGCTTCGGGGGCTGGCTTCGAGAACGAGAACGTGTGTGAAATGAGGCTTGCAATGTAGCCAACTGCTGCGAAAGTTCTTCTATGCGCTTTGCAAGCTGACTTACCTCGGTATTAGCAGGTAACATGCCGATAGCATTAACATCGGTGTGCAGAGCAGGTGTAGAAACTTCCATCATTTTGTCGGCTAGTATTGCAACTTTGTCTAGTGGTGTGTCGGCTTGAGTTTACAAGATAGCTTGTACCTGTGACGGTAGGCGCTGGATCCATAATTGCTGGAGGAGATTGTCTTGCACTTGAGTGACACCAGCTAGTGATCTTAAGTGTCTTAAAAACTGGGATGGTTTTCGGTCACCAAGCTCTTCCTCCATTAACAGCTGGCGAACTCGCTGCTCTTCTGATGCAGGGAGGCGATGAATTAACTCGTTACGCAAGTGTTCATATGCATTTTCAGGAGGTGGATTTATTATAATATCTTCCACTTTGGCCGCATAGCGGCTGTCCAGCTGTGAAATTATATAGGCGTACTTCGTCAAATCTTGCGTAATGTCTGCGATGCCAAATTGTGCTTCTGCCTGTGGAAACCACAATGCTGGTTTGTCCGGCCAGAAAACTGGTAATTTCACGGCAAGACGGTTAACAGATGTGCCAACCTGCGATACTGTAGATTGCGCCGGTTGCTGTTGAAGCATTTGCAGTTGCAGAACGTGATTTTGCTCCTGTAGCTGGCATAGTTGGTCTTGAAGTTCATCCATTATTCAAAAGAGTTCGGGTTTTTCGTCGTCGGGGTCACCAATTATGGGGTTACGTTTCCCATATAAACAATATCGTAGTTTACGATATGGAAGACGAAACTCTTATCCATGTATTTAATGTAACCAATAAATAACACATGTACATATGCACATTACATTGAAATAACACATCAATGCGAATGTTAATAATACTTCCAGCTTCTGTATTGGTGGCAATGTAGTCTCTGTGTTTAGTACGCCTCGCCAACGGTGCACTCTCTGGTTGTTTTTATCATTGCCCGGTTACTTGTCAGCGAGCATCGTTGATACTGCATTAGTAGCCGCCGCGACAAGGACGGAACTGCGGTGACAACTGTTAAGGCCATGATGTGTTTCCGCCACAAGCTTTTTAAAGAGTTGTCAGCCAGACATTTGTGGTTTTACTCTACATGGGATCCTAATAGCTATTTTCTGCAATGTGAATAGTTTTTAACCTCCAACATTGTACCATATGAATTGATTGGATAAAAATTAGAGGATTACAACTGTTTCATTAAGGGGGATAGGACGTCAGAAATTAAAATAAAAAAAATCGATTTTTCAAAACTATTCCTATTTTGTAGCGCACATCTTCCTGAATAATTTGATGTACAAAACATTTATATTTGAGGGATTGTAAGGTACGTAATTTGGTCTTAAGTGCATGAGGGTGCAGTGCCATGCCCCTTTGCACTGCATTCTTCTGTCATACATAAGTGTATTTGGCTCTGTAGAATTCGAATGTTAATATTTGCGCCAGAGATAGTCATACATGAAATAAAGGATTATCAATATCGATACTTTCTCTGCTGCTATCGACATGTATTGTTTTGATTGCTGATTTTGTTTGTTCTCTGTTTTGAAAGGCTTGGAGTGTGCTTATGGTGCTGGACAGTTCTAAAACTATGCCAATACAAGCAGAAACTTAAACGGCCATTTTCCGCAAAACACATATTTCTTTACTTGGGTACATGTAGCATCCAAAATAAATATCCTATTTCTTTCAAACTTGGTATGCTTATTAAACACAAACTCCTTAATGCAAAACTCTAGAATTTTCCAAATCTATTAAAAATTGTGGTAAAAATTGAGATAGTTAACTACAAAATTTGAGTTTTTTCTAAACATGAAGTTTAAAATGTAATAGCTCATTCATTTATTCATAAATTAAATAAATTTTATAGTTTCAAACAGCTGTAAGTATAGTTTGTATGCTGTTCAAATTTCATTGAAGAATCTCTTTTACTTATGAAGAAAAGTGTACCTATAGCAATTAATGCAGCCAATAGTAAGTGAAAAAATGATGGAATTTAACATATTAAAAAAATTGTTTTGTTATGTTTTTGAATGTCCACTGCTATGAGTGTGAATCCTGAGTGCTTCTTGGCCATGCTGACAAATTTTTATAAATTTATTTGTAAAAGTATAGACAATGGAAGTTAAAATATCCTGTGGTGCCTCTCCTTCTATAAGTGGGCCCATTTGACGTCCTACCCCCCTTAATTCCAGATCTGCTATTAAGGAAAGTGTTCTTATTGTAAAGGTGGCACTATGTAACTTTTTCAGTGGGAATATTATGTCTTTGCCAGTTGAGGTTTTAATCCTATTGAATACCAAGGAATATTATACTCTTTGTTTCTGAGATTGTGTTGTTTTATAATTTATAAGTAAGTATTGCTGCTCATAATTTTTTATTTTAATCCTAATGTAATGTGTTTTATCAAAACTTCATTTTAATTAGTTTGTGTTAAACCAGTGTGCTGCTTCATGAATATTTCATTTGCATTTAATTTCCTCAATCATGTTGCAGATAAGTTCAATAAGATTCATGTATGGCAGCTGAACATAACTGTTTCCAGTCAATGTATCATTCAGTTTGACTAGAGATTCCAGTCCATACTATGCAAACACAATCTATACAAGAATGGAGCCACCACCAGCTTGCACAATGCCTTCCCAACAACCTTGGTCCTTGGCCTCTTGGGGCCACTGAAACCCAACCGTCAGCTCTTACCAACTGGTGTCATTACACATCGGACCACACAACCTTTTTTTAATTCAGCTGGAATCCATCTGATATGTTCTTGAGCCTAGGGGAGGCACCGTAGCCGATGGCATTTTGTTAGAAGAGGCACTCATGTCAGTCTTCTTCTGCCATACCCTATCAGTGTCAGAGTTTGCTGGACTTTCTACGCAGCCACATCTGTCATATGTCTCATATTGACTGTTGCTGTTCTTTGATGCAATGTTGCCTGTCTGTCAGACGTCACTGGTCTTGGTCTTAAAGTAGGTACGATCTGCCATTCCATTGTTTGTTGCAGCAAATAATACTGGAAATATCATATTCATGGCATACCCTTGACACTGTGGATTGAGGAAAATTGAATCCACAAACAATCTTTGAAATGGCATTTTCCATGCAACTTGTGTGAACTACCATTGCACATTCAGAGTCTATTAATTCTTGTTGTGAGACTATAATTGCATCAAGAAACCTTTCACATCACGGATGAGAGTACGAACAAAAGCCCTAACACTGCACATTTATACATCTCTTCCTTGTTGCTATTAGCATCTTCCTACCCCATGACTTTTGGCTCTCGAATTCGAGAGGACACAGGTTCAAAACCCCATCTGGGGATCCAGATTTAGGTTTTCCAGGGTTTCTCCAAATCACTCCAGGTGAATGAGGGGATTTTTCTTTCAAAAGGCAAAGGCTGAATTCCTTCCTGTTTCTTGTCCCCAGTTCCATCTCATCTCTAATGACCCCGACATCCACGAGACGTAAAACCATAAGTTAAAAAAAAAATGACTTTTGGCTCTTCAATGTATATTTCCCTCTGTCCCAAGTCTCTGGCAAAGCTTTGCTTTGATCATGTGAAGTATGCTAGGATGGTCTGTGGTTTGGATTCCATGTAAAACTTTGGGTCCTCCTTATCCCAGAAGGATTAGCAGGTTAGGTTAGGGTGGCAACGACAAGGAGAAATGGAAAACTCTGTTACTTAGTATTCTATTCTGTCAGAGATATCCTGGTCATTAATATCATACACATTTACATTTACTATAGTGATGGTGCTTTTCTTTGCTGAAAACTATATTTTGTAGGTTTAGTTTTTTAAAATTCAACAATAACAATTTATTTGTCATTAATTTTCAATACATTTCCTTGACTAAGATTATACTATTTTGTTTATTCCTTTTATACTGAACTTGTGGTTTATATGAGGATTATCAGTATTGATTGCATGTTTCAGATTACAAATTCCTGGGAGTACTGAAAGCAATGTTTCCTGATGTTCCTATCCTTGGATTAACAGCCACTGCAACTTCGAAAGTTATTACTGATGTTCAGAAAATGCTTAATATTCAAGGCTGCCTTGTTTTGAAAGCATCATTTAACCGCCCCAACTTATATTATGAGGTAACTCCCACAAATACATGCGTTGAAATAGTTACAATTTCTTCTTACCATAATTCTGTTACTGTGTTTGATGAGAATATATACAAATTGCATATACAAATTAAAATATAGATGCTGATTTGAATATATAAAATAGGAAAAATGGGACTGTCATTTTCACATATTATGGCAGACTAGTGCAGAATTATAAGCATGTGAAGATATTAGTTAATACTATTTGAATTCCACTAATTAATATCTTACTGTCCTGCCACAGAAAAATCTATGCCCTTATGCCAACATTTATGATCTCCCCCCCCCCCTTTTTCCATTTTAATTTAAGTTATTATTTAATAAGATCATTGAAAAAAGGATATGTGACAGGGGGGGGAAAAGGGCTAAGGGAAGAGCAGTATGGCTTCAGATCAGGGAGATCGATGGTAGATCAGATATTTGCTATGAGACAGCTACAGGAAAAACATTATGAGTATGGAAAGGATCTTCTGTTGGTATCTCTCGATATTGAGAAAGCATATGATTGTGTACACAGGAGTAAGGTATGGAAAGCCTTGGAGAAAAGAGGAGTTCCCAAAGAAACCATCAGGAGAGTGACGGAACTGTACCAAGGAAGTGTAAACTATGTGAAAATAGGGGAAGGAAGATCAGATTGGCAGGAACAAAGGAATGGACTAAAACAAAGAAGTGCTCTGTCACCACTACTCTTCATTTTAATCATGGATGAAATAATATAGAAGGTGGCAGTGAGGATGGGAGAGGGAAACATGAAGGTGATGGCTTTTGCGGACGATCTGATGATCTGGGGAGGTGATGAAGAGGAACTGCAGCGGCAGTTGGATGTATGGACAGACAGTGTGGATGAGTATAGCCTGAAATTTAATGTAAAGAAATGTGAGTACATGGTAACAACCAGAAAGAAGAATAGGTTAACCCAGGGAATTGTGATGGCAGGGGAACAACTAAAGAAGGTAAACAGGTTCAAGTACCTGGGGAGTGTATTAGAGGAATGTGGAGGAAATGATGGCGAGATAAGTAAAAGAGGAAGACAAGCAGAGGCATTCCTAAGGAGCATTAGAAGCCTGATATGGAATAAAGAGGTGCCACAGAGAAGCAAGAGAGTAATCTATCATACATACTATGTGTCTATCTTGACTTATACTGCTGAAACGTGGACAGTGAGAAAGCATGGACATCAGCAGAGTACAAGCAAGTGAAATGGAGCTTTTAAGAGGTAGAATGGGAGTTACTAAAATGAAAAGAATAAGGAATGAAGTGATTAGACGTACCATAAAAGAGGAACTCCTACAGGACCAGACTGAGATGGTATGGACATGTAAAGAGAATGGAGGCTCAGAGAATCCCAAGAAAAATCCATGAAATTAAGATGCTAGGAAATAGACCCAGAGGAAGACCGATAGATGGATGGCTGAAAGGAGTGGAGGAGGGTGTACGGAAGAGAGGAGAGGACTGGAACAAAGTGGTGACAGAGAGGTGGTGCGATGAAAGAAGCAAATGGAGAGGCTTGTGCATAAAGCAGACCCGACCAGATGCTGGAAACTGTTAAGGATGGTGAAAATGATTTAATAAGGTGCTTTTGAATCTGGGAAAATAAAATCAAAGTTACATCTTTCACTTTTACTTTTGTTTATTGAACTACAGCTCTACCCACATTAAGATTTCAATCGTTTTTTCCCCCGTCAGCTTCCTTTCAGATATCATCATCAATGTTCATTGCAAGGATTACACCTTTGATCTGTACTGCACCTCACCACAAAATGTATTGTAATTTAGTGTCAATCAAACATTGGGGTAGATGGAGGCAGTAGTGCCAAATGAACAGGAAATCACAAAAACTCGAACACCCTTTACAACAATTAGATTCAAATCCTTATTCGTGTACATAGGACGGGGCCTTTGGCTAGGACGGTGTGAGGCAAAGGGCTTGTTTCCTGTGAAATATATTAATGTATTTTTTAATATGGCATTTTAGTTAGTGTTTAGGTTGGCAAGACATGTGAAAAAGGAAGAGAGGAGGAACATGTTTTAAACAATGGAGGAATTGAATGGAGAGAGTTGATAATAGCAAGCAGGGTATGAAAAATAGAAGTAATTATTAAATCTAATTTAATGTACAGGGAAACTCTAAATGTTTAAAGTTTAATGTTTCGTGAATTAGATTGTAAAAGAATTTATGATAAAAAGAAGAATGAAGCTGATCAAAATAAAACAAATATTTCCTACAAATCCATGACAAGACAAATATTTGTTACAAATTGGCAACCATGAAGAGAACTAACTACATTCTGCAATCTTCAGACAAGGTTAGATTCATAAGAACAAAACATGTATCATATTTAAAATTAAACTGAATCAAATTAATGTGTTTAGTAAAGACATATGGCAGTGTAATTATCAGAAATTGGGAAATACTAAATAATTAATTCAAGATGAAGGGTTTTTATGTGTGTACATAAATTGAAATAGTTTTACTTTTAAGTAATGAACATGGAACGTTTAAATATGTTTGAAGTTTTGAATGTGGTCGCAGTAGAAAATAAAATAAACAGCGGTTTCCCAAATTCTGAAGTACTGAATAATAGCAATAATTTAAATGTGAATGAAGGCACAGATAAAACTAATATTGTATTGAGTCAAAACCAGCTGGCGGACAAGAGATAGTACCGTGTATGGTATGAAAGAAGAGGATTCTGTAATGCAAATGCTAGTGAACATAATGAAAAAAATGGAATGCGGGCATCTCAGATAGGAGCAAAGGCTATATAAATAAAGAGATAAGTAATTTCTGATTTAGAATAAATCGGAGTAAACGTGAATTTTTATATGAAAGGAGACCAGTAATCAGAGGGGTGATTACTGAAGTCAGGGAATACGGCAAATCTGAAAAGGAAGACAAACATATCTATATTCAAGAGTAATATTATACAAGAAGAGGATGAAAAAATAGAATGTGATGTAGAAGAAAAGAACAATGATAACAAAGAAGACAAAGGGGATGAAGATGAAGACAAATTGGGTGAATATGAAGACAAATTGGGTGAATATGAAGACAAATTGGGTGAATATGAAGACAAAGATAAACCAGACAAAAATAAAGAAATTTATTTGAATATTTGAAAAAGGGAATTTAGAAGATGAAATTACAATGAAAAAATGGCATAGAGAGGGTGCAGAGAGATCCAAAGAGAAAAATCTGATTGCAGGAACATTTGATGTCTTAGATGGCGAAAGCACGAGCGAGTATAGCAAAAGTTACGAAAAAAAATGACTAACTGCTTCAAGAGAAGAGAGAATGTGGTCATCAAAAGGAAGATGGGAATGAAGTGAGATGTTTTGTGATAAGAAGGAAAGATATTAAAGAAGATGAAGAAGAAATTTTGTAGCAAAAAGTAAAAAAGAAGAAGAAAGGGTTCAATATACTTTATGAAGGCAGTAATATACTAAGATTGTATTAAGAAGTGAAAGAAATAAGTTGTAAGAGGACCAGCAGGTGAGAGGGAACATTGAGATAGTTCATAACAGAGCCACTAGTTTAGAACTATTAATTCACAACTTGAAAAATTTCATTTATAACCACATCAGAATGCATACTTTTGGCATTATACAGGGTGTCCCAGAATTATGTTTACAACTTTAAGATTGAATAAATTATGTTTGGAATGAGATATCACAATGCAGTTTTTTACATTTTGAAGAGTATCTTTCAAAGTTTTGTTTCTGTCTCTATAACACTTCAACGTGTGCACCATTAGTTGCCCGTATAATATCAAAGCGATATTCAATTTCTTGCTAAGTTCTTTGGAGCATCCCTTGATCAATTGTCGTAATTGTTGTAGAAATCCTCTGCCTGAGATCAGTCAAATTTTTAACCGGGGTTTGATACACAATGTCTTTTACATATCCCCAAAGAAAGAAATCCAAAGGGGTTTTATCAGGAGAACGAGGCGGACAGTCAATTGGACCCCCTCTTCCTATCCACCGACCAGCAAATTGTTTATCTAGAAAATCACAGACATCATGAGCCCAATGCGGAGGTGCACCATCCTGCTGGAAGATGACTGTCGGTTGAAGGACTTCCAGTTGGGGAACAACAAATTCTGTTAGCATATCCAAGTAAATTGCGCCTGTGATTGTCTTCTCAGCAAAGAAGAAAGGGCCAATGATTTGGTTATGCACAACACCGCACCACACATTAACCTTTGGACTGTTGCGTTCTATCTCTCTAAATGAATGCAGAGGTTCAGAACTCCAAATTCGAACGTTGTGCCTTTAAGTAACCCAGACACGTGAAAGGTGGCCTCATCTGAGAAGAGAACACGACTAAGGAAACCATCCTCAGTGTCCATTCTCTCCAACATGTTTGCAGCAAACGTAGCATGTCTCTGTTTATCTCCTGGCTTGCAACAGCTGCATTTTGTATGCATACAAGTACAACTGTCAGTGAAACAGTGGGTGTATAGTTGAGTGTGGTGTTGATGGTCTTGTTGGTGGTTCCTGTATGTTGTCTGGAAATTGCGTTGCACTTGTGTATCCGATCATGTCTCTATAAACTGAGCTTTTTCCTGTGGGGTGTACATTTTCCATAAATGTGATGTAACTACCTACTTGTCACCAAACCGCACCTGAAATAAAACAGACAAAAACTTTGAGGGATACTCTGTAACGTGCAAAAAACTGCATTGTGATATCTCGTTCCAAACGTAATTTATTCAATGTTAAAGTTGTAAAGATAATTCTGGGACATCCCGTAAGTGTGTGTGTGTGTGTGTGTGTGTGTGTGTGTTTGTGTGTGCGTGGAAAAAAATTGGGTTAAGGAATGTGTGTAATTTAAAATTATGTAATGAACATGCAAATGAATGAAAAATATTATAGTGTGTATGATAGTGTTAGATTTGCTTATATTCCCATGAAAAGTATTTGTATGCCCATGTATTAGGACTTTTATCTTGTAAAATTCAATACGCACTTTTAGAGACAATTTGACCGAGGGGGATATGTGCGGCATTGGGCTTGCCTCCCATGAAATATGTTAATATCATTTTTAATATGACATCTTAGTAAGTGTTTAGGTTGGCAAGACATGTGAAAAAGGAAGAGAGGGGGGACATCTTTGGAACACTGGGAATAGAACGGAGAGAGTTGATTATAGCAAACAGTGCATGAAAATTAGCAGAAGTAATTATTGAATCTAATTTAATGTACAGGGAAACTTTAAATGTTATTAAAGTTTAAGGTTTCATGAACCAGAATGTAAAAGAATTTATAATAATAGTAAGAAAGAAACAACTCCAATAAGATTTCCATATATTTTGTGGAAGCTGTTCAAGATAAACAAATATTTCTTAAAACTGGTGTTACTTAAACCCACTTAAAACCATGACCTATCCCAGTCTTGTGATAGACCATGGTATGTGCATACCCTTCCTTGTAATATGGCCCCATTCTATGTACATGAATAAGATTTTAAACTGAAATATTGTAATGTGTGTTCGTTAGGCTCTCCTGCCACATCTGTGGTAAGTGATGAGTTATTTCCTGTATCTTCCCTTCTTTTCATTGCCTAATGGCAATTTTATTGTCAGCATTATCCAAACATTAGGATAAGAAAATAATCACAGCAGGATGGCATTTAAGCATGGACAAACTAAATTGGATACCTATATCCACCAAGTGGCTACCTTATTCTTCTGCTGAAACAGGATTATAAACCTGAAAATTGCGTAGTGTGTGTACATGTCTGTCCCTATTTCAATGCCACCCTGCTTTCATCTGTGGTAAACGGTGTTTATTCTCCTATCCTAATGTTTGATTTATTGTACTGTTAAGCACCTGATAATCCAGATTGCATTAAATGGTTGATATATAACAATACCTTATAATTTTGTTCAATGGTACTTTCCCTCTTTATCCAAAATGTATTATTTACCATTATTTAAAGATATCCTTACTTTTTCCTACCTCACTGAATGTTATGATACCAGTTACTGGCACTATCACTTCAAGTAATTCTAACACAATTATTATGTGAATAAAGTGGCTCAAATGCAATATTCGTAATGCTGCTGACAATTTGAGCCTTCTAGAGACTTGTTGAAATGGGAACCAAATTCACTGCAATTGTATACTTTCCTCAGTGTCTCATACCAATTTAATTTCCTTCTTGAATGTGAGGAACTCATCCATCATACCATTCATCTGATTTTGGATAATCTCAACATAACATTTTTTATCCATCAATTATCTTAGATTTTATGGATGTCCAGTTTTAACTTTTGGTGTGCAGTTTCCCCTTCTTTGTTGTAGGTGCTTTCCACAATGGCTCATACTGTACATCATCTATAAAAGCATCCTCATCACCATTGATCTTTATTTCATTACTGTTTTGGCAATAGTGCTACAGAATTATTCTTTCAAAAATATTCTTCGCAAAGTCTCTATTCTATATTTCCATCTTTTCATGTTCTATACTTTATATCAAATCTGTGTTGTTGTCACTGTGATTATAGCTTAGCTTTGTCAAAGTTTTACCCTCTTGGGTATTTTAAAAAAGACTTGTGAAATTACTCATTTTGATCACATTCATCAAGACACTTACTGAATTACAACTTTAGTTCCTGATATACTAATTGACACTTTGTGCTACTTTTTGTTCTTATTTTTATTATTTGACTGAGAAGTGCAATTTTTATGAATGATTTGAGTTGTTGGATCTAATAAGACATGTTGAGTAATGATTAATTTGAGTTGACTTTGTTTAGAACTGCATAGTTTATGTGCTTATTACCAAGTAAACTAGCTCATTAGACTTTCTTCTAGTGATAGATTATCCTCCCAAGGCACATATAATAAATGGAATCATCAACTGGTTAGGGAATAATGGGCTAATTCATTGTGTTACTACTGTAAATTGGATGGTGGGTACTCTAATCATGATGAAGCCGAGGATTTTTCCTCATATTTGAATGCCCTAAATGGCTCCCAACTTTGCTATGTGTGCTAACAAATTAGCACTCCAGTTGGGAGGTAAAATGTGTGAAGTACGTGTTGACCTTACCACCTCCAGTTTGGTACTGAATCTTACTAACCCCACTGTTAGGGTGTCCCAAAAAAATCAAACTCAGGGTTTTTTTGCTTTGTTTTTGAATGCATACTCTCTCATTTTTTTGAACAATGTCAAAACAATTGTATATAAAAATTTTATAATCATAGGGCCTTGGAAACCCATGCCGACTTGAATCGAAACATGTCAAGTAAGGCGAACGTGAGCTAATTTGTCAATGTGCATGTAATCACTTGCCATTTTGTTAGTAAACATATTGTTTTCAATCAGTCAACATATCAGTGAAATTATGTAGTTCTAAAAAGTGTGTTTTTTTATAGGGAATGTGAAACATCAAACACAAGGTTCAAAACTGCCCTTCTAATGTACACTTTCTGCCAGTTTTATTTTATTATATCCTTGAAGTGAATTTAACCATCAATGAAAGTTCAAATCTCACTATTTGTTAAATTATCATTTTGGAAAAGATGTGCATCAGTATCAAATCTCTACCTAATTGGATGAGAAACTAGTGAACATATATCAAGTTTTGACAGAGTTAAAAAATGCACAAAAACCCAAAACATTTGAGCAGCACCAACAGTTGTTTGTAAACAACTTAGACAACTTGTTTGACATCGTACACACCGAGGTGCTTCAACTAATTAAAATAAATGTGGATAGAATCTTCTTACAGTGACAGAGAGAGCCAGGATTGCTTGGTCACTTAGTTGGTGTACACAAAAATCTGACTAAGAAAAAGGAAAAGTCATGCCTTAGAACTATTGAGTAAGAAAATCAACATGCTAAATATTTCTCCACGCCAATTCCTTTGACTTCATCTTATCAATCATTACATCTTCTGATTCTAATGAAAATGGTATGCATTTACTAGAAGAATTTCCAACTCTGATCGAGAACATACAACCCAGAACCATAGAACTATGTGAAAAGATTTCACTGTCCCAAAATTAGTAACAGCACTAGACAGCTATCAGTTACATATGAGAGATTCAGTGTTTATTGTTGAAGCTACTGCTGATACACTTGGTGTAATACTGATTAACTTCCTATAAATAAGTCATCGATCAAAGAATTCATATGAAAATATGGAAAGAACGAATGGAAGCCATAAGAGCTAATTTTCAAAATGAGGTACCAAATGTTGTGGCAATTAACTGTGATGCCAAACTGTTGCCTGCTTTAAATTCTTGGAAATCAAAAGAAGAAAATCTTCCAATAGTTATTTCCTATGGAAATAAGGAAAAACTTATTGCTGTGCCAAGGTTGGAAATCTCTTCTGGAAGCGAATAGGTGCAGTCTGTTTGAAACACGTTTGATACTGAAATCTCAAATATAAAGTGCAGATTCATTGTTATGATATTAAGGCTTCAAATACAGGCCATATCAACACCTGTGTGCTTCTTGAACAAAAACATAATAGAGATATGCTTATCACTCGTATGCATTGGTGTTAAAAAGTGTGTTTGGGGTAAAAATCGGTCAAGTGGCTACAAATCCTGGTATTCCACTCTTCAAAAAGTTCTGAGATAACAGGAAACATATATATATATATATATATATATATATATATATATATATAATTGGATAAAGGAAACAAAGAAACTGCCGCGAGGCACTGACAATAAGATAGGATAGGGAAAATAAACAGTTACCCGTCACTTACCACAGATGAAGGCAGGAGGGCGAGACACGTAAAAACACAGAAACACACGAATTACACAATATTTCGACCTTAGTCTTACTCATGTAGGAGGCGAGACATATGGCAGGGGGAAAGATGTGGTCACATCCCAACCCGCCACATTCATGTGGCGGGTTGGGATGTGACCACATCTTTCCCCCTGCCATATGTCTCGCCTCCTACATGAGTAAGACTAAGGTCGAAATATTGTGTAATTCGTGTGTTTCTGTGTTTTTACGTGTCTCGCCCTCCTGCCTTCATCTGTGGTAAGTGACGGGTAACTGTTTATTTTCCCTATCCTATCTTATTATATATATGCGGAAGAGGCAGCCCAGCACTCAGGGATTAATATGAGTGCATTCATCGTAGCGTCTGTCTCAAGTTGAGCGGCTACACCCAGCGTCTGACCCAAAGTGGGCGGCTGTTCAAGAAATCGCCAATCCGTTCTGAAGCAAGCGTGGCGATTATGCTTCACCCCTTTAAGCAACTATGATGAGCGGCATTATTGGAAAACAATCCGGAGGTAAAACAGCCCCCCATTCGGTTCTCCGGGAGGGGGCTACATTAATGTCAGCAGTCAAAGTTCCTAAAGAGCAAACCAGATCATCAATAGAAAAACAGCAAATAATTCATATATGCACTTACAACTGCAGGTCTCTTAAAGGAGAATCCCGACTTACAGAGTTGGAAGACGCGCTCCAAAAAATCAAATGGAGTATAATGGGCCTAAGTGAGGTTAGACGTCCAGAGGAAGAATGTATCGAACTTAAATCAGGCCACATCTTGTACCATTACGGAAACTCCTTGGGAAAGCTAAATGGAGTGGGCTTCCTGATAAACCGTAGTGTGAAAAATAAGGTTAAACTAATAGAAGGTATTTCAGATCGAGCAGCAAGAGTAGTGTTACAACTATCAAATCGCTACAAAATACAAATACTGCAGGTATATGCTCCAACATCCTCGCACTCAGATGATGAAGTAGAGTCTTTCTACGAAGATGTCACGACACTGCATGACAGAGGCAAAGACTGCCATTTCCAGATTATCATGGGAGACTTCAATGCTATTGTAGGCACCAGGAAACAAGGAGACACTGTGGTCGATAAGTTCGAATACAAACTAGGAATGACAGAGGGGAACGACTTGTGCAGTTTGCAGAGCACACAAAAATGCACGTCATGAACACATTTTTTAAAAAACATCAAAGTCGAAAGTGGATATGGAGAAGTCCAGATCATAAAACTAAAAATGAAATAGACTACATCCTGTCCAATAGCCGACATTTTGTTCAAGACGTCACTGTTCTAAATCAATTCAACACCGGAAGTGATCACAGGCTGGTCCGAGCGAAACTTAGTATCTGCATAAAACAGGAAAGGCGAAAGCTAATAAAAGGAACCAATAAAACATCAGTAAATATAATCAATCTCACTGAAAAGAAAGACATTTTTCAACGCACACTATCGGAGAAACTAGCTACCACCGCCAATGGAAATTTAGCTTCAACTATTAACACATTAGCCATAGAAATTGCAGGAACTGTTAAAACCACCAAATTAAGTAAAATTAGCAATAATACAAAAACTCTCCTGAATAAACGGAGGAATATGAAAGTAAAACCTGAAAAAAACCTAATTGAATATGCTGAACTGTGCAAGACCATTAGAAAAGAAATAACAGCTGACATCAAGAAATATAACGAAAATCTGGTCAGATCAGTTATAGAGAACAAGAAAGGCTATAAGAAAGCAAAACAAAGATTAATGATAGGAAAGAAACAAATAATAGCTTTAGATGATGATAATGAGCGTATTACAGACAAAACGGCAGTATTATTGGTTCATATCAGGAACTTCTATCAGTCCTTATACAGCAAGCAAGATGAAAATCCTTTAATGACATCAAGCCCAGACTCACCAATTCCTGAAGTCCTCCCATATGAAGTTAGAAGGGCAGTGAACGAAATGAAAAAAGGATCAGCTAGTGGTTATGACGGCCTGTCTATTGACGTACTCCAATTGACTGGAGAAGAAACTTACAGACACCTAGCTAAGGTGTTTTCACAATGCCTCGAAGAGAGAAATATCCCATCCAGCTGGAACAAAGCAATGATTGTGTTGCTATACAAAAAGGGCAGTCGTTACAATATTAAAAACTACCGCCCCATCAGCCTTCTTCCTGTCATATACAAAGTGTTTACAAAGGTCATCAATGACCGCATCAGTTCCACCTTGGACACAGCGCAACCAATTGAACAGGCTGGTTTTAGGTCAGGATTCAGCACAGTAGATCACATCCAAGTCATCAACGAAGTAATAAGTCGAGCAAATGAATACCAGATGCCCCTCTGTTTGGCCTTTATCGATTTTGAAAAAGCTTTTGATTCAGTCCATCACTCTGCAATCATGCAAGCCCTTTTAGAACAAGGAGTGAATCCCGGCTATATTGACTTACTGTACAACATCTACACCACTTCCACTGCTTTTTTCAACATCGCTGAAGTCACCAAAGAGTTCCCAGTAGAAAGAGGGGTAAAACAAGGTGACTCTATATCCCCCAAGCTATTCACATCAGTCCTAGAGTTGGCAATGTCAAAAATCCAATGGCAAAACCGAGGTTTGAGAATAAATGGAAGAAATCTCAACAACTTAAGATTCGCTGATGATATAGTTTTACTCTCAAACAGTCTGGAAGAGCTCAAAGAACTGATAAATGAACTAGAGACAGCGTGCAGTGAAGTGGGCCTTAAAATAAATATATCAAAAAGCAAAATCATGCAAAACAAATGGGCAGAAAAAGATAAAGACAAGGCGGACATGAAAGATTCTGGTATTGAGTTCGTAGATCAGTACATCTATCTTGGCCAACTGATCAATATGAATGGTGACTCAAAGCCTGAGATCTACAGACGGATAAAGCTGGGCTGGAGAGCATATGGAAGAAATTCCATAGTTTTTAAATCGAACATGCCAATACATCTTAAAAAACAGGTATTTGAACAATGTGTATTACCGGTCCTCACATATGCCTGCCAGACTTGGACCCTAAATAGTCACACGAAGCAAAAACTGAGAACTGCCCAGCGAAGTATGGAAAGAGCAATGCTAGGGTTTACAAGAAGAGATAGGAAAAGGGCTGTGCACATCCGTTCAATAACTAAAGTAAGACATCTTAAAAAGAGTCATGACCCAAAAATGGCAATGGGCCGGTCATGTTGCTCGCAAAAGAGATGAAAGATGGACTACGGTAGTGCTGGACTGGATACCGAGAAACCTGAAAAGAGCAAGAGGAAGACCCCCGGATCGCTGGGATAAGGATATACGTCGAGTTACAGGCGTGAACTGGAAGAGGGCGGCTCAGGATCGATCGGCCTGGAAAGAACTACAGCAACACTATGTAGAATTAAATTCTAATATATAGCTCATTAGGCTTAAAGAGGCTACATCCTGAAAAAAGGATTGATATAGCTGCAATAATAATAATAATATATATCCAGTCAAAATACAGTGCTATAAAGAAAAAGTTCGTATTCCAAAATTAACAATCTGCTTGAGTTTTATCAAACTGAACTGGCCAAAGAAATAGAGATGACTATGGAAAGTTGATAGAGGTTTCTGTTATATTTATAGGCAGAAATATACAGAGAAAGTTTTAAATTCGGCCTACAGGTGCCATGCACCAAGCTCGATGGATGGTATAAGCAATTCATTCTCTAAAACTTACAAGCAAGAATAAGGCAGTTGTAACAGCCCTCAAACCTAAACTTTAAGTGGAATTGTGTTTTATGAAGTCTTTGTAGCAAGCTAAAGTTTGATTGAATATGAACTTGTATGTATGTCTTGTATTTTATTGTAAATCAGTGTAAATAGATGTTGCTTTATGAAAAAAAATTATATAAATACCATTTAATATGTTTAAGGACAGAATTATGCAAGAGAATTGGTTAAATGTTAGTAATTTCAAGTTTTTAGGTGAGCTACGGTGTTTAAAGGATGATTTACTACAGTTTAAAATGATTTATTTGGATAATTTTGTGTTTAAGTATCTTTAATTTTCATTTCTGAGCATTTTGTAACGATTTTAAATGATTATGCATTAATTCTGATTGTTTTTAATATGTTTTCAATTGTTTAAGTATTGTTAATGTTTGAGAAATATATGTCAGAAGTCTTTGTAGTGTTCTAGAACTTTCGATGGAACCTATATAAAATGACCAGCAGAGACAGTTTTTTTGGACAAAGTTTACGTCGGCCCAGGGACAGTGTTGAAGGAACAGTTTTGTAGTATTGTCTTTGGAAGGAGTGTTGCATGGAATCTTTGGAGTTTTGTGTTTATATGTGAACTGTATCTTGAATTCCGATGTCAACTAGCAATAAAACAAGTTAAAATTTAAAACTGGATTGTGGACTAGTCATTTATTATATGTAATTAAAACCATGAGACATCTAATACAGTGCTTTTAGACGTTTGCCTGATCATCGTGGCATTCCATGTCAAGCCATGGCTCCAATGTATTTTTGCAGTGAAAGCACCTAAGCAAGATTTGTGCTTTTTCAAATCGATGAAGGCTTACGAAGAAATTTATAAAAACATATCAAAGGCTGATTTACAGAAGATAAGCCAGCTATTATGGTATTGGACTGATGAAATTTCTGTCTTGTCACTGTTTGACGATGATGTGGATCGAGAAACTAAAATATAAATGGTTGAAAATTTAGTCAAAGGAATTTATCAACTCATGGTTAAATGAAGGAAGTTAATTTTTCGTTTAGATCACAATTTTGTTAACTGACTTTCTGTTTTTTATTT
Source organism: Vandiemenella viatica (assembly GCA_031002005.1). NCBI lineage: Eukaryota > Metazoa > Arthropoda > Insecta > Orthoptera > Morabidae > Vandiemenella > Vandiemenella viatica. The sequence goes on along the minus strand of JARYHS010008075.1, from coordinate 93,999,479 downwards.
AAGAGAAAAACATCTATGACTTGATTTCAGTCAGAAGAAAGTCACTGTTTGATAATCTTAAAATTGATGACAGTTTTATCCACGAATGTCCTATTATTTCGTCAAATAATGCTTCGTTTCAAGAAGCCAGAAAGAATGTTTCAACAGTCAGACTGTGAACAATACTGCTGAAAAAGCAGTGAAGTTGATGCAAGACTTTCATTATTTTATCACGGTTGAGGAGGAACAAAAGCAATTTTGATTACATTGTGAACAAGAACACTGGAAGATTTTTGGAGACTGCAAAAAGCAAACTTTGAAAAGAAAATTTAAAGAATAATGTTTTGTACCTGTTAAGCAGTAAATAAACATGGTTTGGCTTACTTATGTTTACTTAACAAATAAATAATAAGTTCTAGAATCCTTCCATACTAATTCAGTAGAAATTTTCATATCTCATGTTTGGCATCAAGTTGGCATGGGTTAAAATAATTTAATTACAATAATATTTACTATTTGAGTTATTACGATCAAACAGAATAAAAATATATGCCATGCGTATTTGATTTCACAAAAAAAAGAAAAAAAATCTCCCTTATTTCTTGGGACACCCTACCCACCAAATGCACCTATGTAGCCACTCCTTTCTTCTGATAACAGCACTTTTATTATTACTTATGCAGGTGCGACCCAAACCAAGCAGTCAATCAGAATGCATTGCTGAACTTGAAGATCTTCTGAAGCATCGTTTTGCTGGAAAATCTGGCATAATATACACAACCTCAATTAAAGATTGTGGTGATCTTATGCAGGAACTTCGTGGAAAAGGTTTGGCAATTGGCATGTATCATGCTAATCTTGATGCTTCACTTCGTAGTCGTTGCCACAGTAAGTGGCTCAGTGGGGAGTATCAGGTATGCTAATTTTTGTTTTCCTATGGTGTGTACTGTCTGTGCAAGAGCCGCACAAAAACTAATGAATGGATTTCAATGAAACTGCACATAGTGATAGTTTATGTCATTTATTAACATATTGATTACTTTTTATTATTAGAATTTACAGAGTTAATCATTATTAAAAGAGACCAAAATTTTTGTAAATTTTGGAATTTTTGTCTGTGCAGGTATTAAGAATAAAACATATTGAAAGTTTAAATTAAATATTAAATACAAAAAAAGAAGGCATAGTTCAAATTCTACAATATATCGATCACTCAGAATACTGTAAAAAAAAATATCTTTTTTTACTGCAAACATAATGAAATGGGGAATATAGAATCATGAACAATTCAGTGAACATTGTCAGCATGAGATACCTGTTCAGGGTGCTTTTTGGGCTATTTAACTATTATCCTCTCCTTCACCTCCAAATTCCCTAAATTCTGCCCTGTGAAGTACCTCAGAAGCACTTGCTGCATCACCATTGGTTCATATATAAAAATTATATCATCTGTAGTGTTTCTTGAAGGTCAAACCCCGTGTTTCACCAGAGTATCAAGTCTGCCATTCAGATGCCTGCTGCATTCTGGGAAATACTTCTCTTTTCTCATACGTGATGACTCACTAGTTTCAAAGATTATCCATATTTTGATCAGGATGAAACAAAGTAGAGATTTTTTAAATATGTCTAAACATGTTGGCGTCGTTGATTACATCAGTGAGGAGAGCGTTCACTTCAAAAATTAATAATAAATCGGAGAAAACAGGTAGCAACTTCAAAAATGCGCAATAGGCATTTGAGAACATGTAGAATCATATAAAGCAAGTTTCAAAGTCATCAGAAAGTTATTAGCAGGGTCGAAAATGGACTGTTGTGTCATAATTCATATTTTTCTGTAGAAGAATGAACATGGCTTATTTGATATCAAATGAAAGAGAATTCAGTTAGAAGTAATTTAAACGTTGTTTGAGCCTCATAGAAGTAAAATTGTAGAAGTTATGAGCAAGTTTTGGAATCACAGAAAATGATTTTTTTACAGCGAAACAGTTGAAGATACAGAAATTTTCATAAGGATCAAAATTTACATTTACCTGAAATCCTAGCTACTGGTAAAATTTCAGAACAATAGGAGTAGTGTGGGCCAAAAATTAAGAACTATTTTGTAAGATCAGCACATGAATACACATTTTTCATACCAGTTGACCTTTGAACGTGGAGTGATTTGTTTTGAAAACAGGGAGTCTATATATACTGCCAATGGGCACTACTTGGCTTCTTTTTGTTGGAGACCACTGGAACGGAGAGGTTGCCGGTTTGTGTGGTGTTGGGCATGAAACGGTGGTATTGTCTCATGTTGATGCAAGGCCGGGGTAGCCATCACACAATTTTTTAGTACAGCAGAACAGTTTTGGTTTATTTCAATGTGACTTTTAAATTTTCACAACAGGGTTTGGTCTGGTCTGATTGCTTTTCATAACTTCCAGTCTAAGAACTTGGTGAAGATTTTCCAATAGCCATCGGTTGTTTGGACTTGTACAGTTTTTCTGAGTATATACCAAAACTTTGAATTTTAACTTACTAGTAGTGACTATGTGAACCTTACCTTTCCTAGGTTGGGGTTTAATCAAGCTATGTGGTGGCTGAAAGAACTTTAGAACAATCAAAAATCCAATGGCACATAAGCAACACGGTTGGAGTTTAGGTGATTAACTGGTTATCTAACCTTGGTGAACGTTTTTTCCCTTATACAACGCCTCCAATGTTGGTGTGAGCAGCAACACTGCTTAACAGATTCATGGGAAATTACAGTAGCCTAAAACCAAAAGTTTTGTTGTTCAGAATTTTCCATGTGCTGCTCCAAACTGTCATAACCTTTACATATAGTTAAACAGTAAGTATCGGAAGGTTCTGTATTTTTAATATTTAAAAAAAAAAAATGATTTTGAACCATAGTTTATGTGGAAAAGATTTAAAAAAAATGATATCCTTTTGTCTGTCTGTCCTGTGGTTTATACAGAAATTATTATACAGCCAAATGTCCTAGCAGTAAAGCAAGTTGTTTCAACAAATCAAGAAAAAAGTGTCAAAAAATTAATTGTTCCTTTGTATGCATATAATTTTGCTTATTGCCTGGTGTAAGATATAAATTAGTTCTTGTGACCAATTTGTTTACCACTGAATATACAGAAGTTCAATACAGTACATAAGAGTATTTAAAGATTATTGCTAGAAAAGATTTATCTGACTTTTGCTTCTGTTGGCATTCATAGATGGTGCTAAGCATTCCCCCTTCCCCCCCTCCCCCCTTTTGTGAAATATTCATTTTGACCATAAGTAGGAAAGTCTTTCTGTCCTTGTTAGTAATGTGGGAGCATGTCCTGACTTAATTTGTGTTTGAGATAGTTCACCATAGTACACGGAGAGAATTATTATCGGTTGCAAATGATCCATTTTATCACCAAAATGAAGAATGCAATCGCTATCAACAAATCATTTTGTCAAAAATTAATGGAAATTTTATGGAATATATTTAAATAAACACTGTGGATGAACAAAAGTGATTACATGTTAGAATTTCTGAATGTAGTCGGACTCTCAGCACAATAAATCAGACTTTAATCCAGTGTGTTTATTAAATTACTTTAGGCAAAATAATTGCAAGGAAAGGGAAAATGACTCATCACTCATCAAAGTTGAAGGCAGCGACGAGGGAAGAACACATATTACGAACACACAAATAAATAAACTCAATATTTCGGTAGTTAACCTTATTCATGACATAGAAAATGAGTCATGCACCTCGGGAGGTGTGCACACACCGGGGGTTGCTGCATGATTGGGTGGATTATCAATATGGCGGTGGGACTGAGATATTGTATATAAATCGCAGATGGTGGTAAAACGGATAATAATAATAAAAAAAAGGATAATAATAAAAAAAAACAGTAATAAAGGGGGGGAATTAAATATATAATTATGGAAATATGGACAGATAAATTTTGAAAAAAGAAAAAAAAAGTTTATTACTTAAATGACAATAATGCTACTACTAAATTTATCTGTCCATATTTCCATAATTATATATTTAATTCCCCCCTCCCTTTATTACTATTTTTTTTATTATCCTTTTTTTTATTATTATTATCCGTTTTACCACCATCTGCGATTTATATAGAATATCTCAGTCCCACCGCCATATTGATAATCCACCCAGTCATGCAGCAACCCCCGGTGTGTGCACACCTCCCGAGGTGCATGACTCATTTTCTATGTCATGAATAAGGTTAACTACTGAAATATTGAGTTTATTTATTTGTGTGTTCGTAATATGTGTTCTTCCCTCGTCGCTGCCTTCAACTTTGGTGAGTGATGAGTCATTTTCCCTTTCCTTGCAATTATTTTGCCTAAAGCAGTTTCCTTTTTCCTTAGTTTAATTATTAAATTACTTTGAAACTTTTAATTATAATTTCACTCAAAAATACTTTGCGTGCAAAATATCTGTTTGGATCACAAATTCTAATTGATTGTTGTGCATACTGTGTAGCGGTACCACTCTGTGTTTGAAAGTAGCGCCGGTTTGTGACGTCATCGGCACCATGTCCGTGGCCACGGAAGGGTGAGCCCCGGGGGCCGCATGGTGGGTGCTGTGGTAGCCACAAGGTGGGCAGTCGGTCGCAGGACGTGGAGAAGTGTGGTTGGTGTTAAGTTGGAAGTTGTAAACGTGTGAATGTGCGTAAAAGGTGTAAAAAATAGCCGTTCTACTTTAACTGGATCTGCAACTTTGGAGTGAGAAGTCCGATAAGTTTATAACATTGGTGGTGTTGGAAAAATGAAGGCAATGAATTAAAATTAGTTTTGTGAAATAACTGTTTATTCATTCAGTACCTAGTCTTTAAATTTTCTCAGTTGGATACTGAGTGGCGGCCGGTCAAGAGAATCTGTATCTTTAGAAGGAAGAAGTAAGAGTTAGACTATGCACATTATATTTCAGTGAGCGAGATTGAAAATAAAACATCGAGGTAGCTGATGTGAGCGGGCGACCCACGAAACCGCAACAACTCACACTATACTCCTCATTCCAAGCAGTTTGTAGTTAAAAATTGTGTATTTTCTGAGAGCATCTGCTTCACCATGCTAGAAATAAATTGTAGAGATAGTAACTTTGCTTGCAGCCATATTTTCCTCATGGTCTATTGTATATGATTTTCTTTTATGTGCCCAGTCTGACAGAATTCAGGTTTTTGTTCTAATTAAAAATGCTTTTAAGTTACTTACTAAGAAATTTTGTAAACAATGTGTGCTGTTTTTTTACTAAAACAACTAAAAATTGTGATCACATATTGGTTTATTCAAGACTTTTAATTAAATGACTCTGTAACTGTTTTGATTGCTGCTCAAAAAAGGAATGATAATTGAAAATCTGAATTATAAATTCAAAATCACATAACAATAACTGATTGTTAGTGGAATGCTCTCTAGCTCTGGCTAATAGCAAGATATTTCAGATGAATTGGACAAAGGAGGACAAGTTGCTATTGTAATACTCGATCTTTCTAGGGCTTTTGACTGAGTAAGCCATAAAGTGCTTTTAAATAACCTGAAAACTATTGGATTCGATGAAAAATTTGCTTGCTGGTAGAGGAATTCTTAAAAGCAAGAAAATAAAGTGTTGGAGTAGGAAATACATTATCAAAAGAGGTGGAATTAAACATGGAAGTGGCACAGGGTAGTGTATTGGGACCGTTGCTGTTCATTATTCTAATGCATGATTTTGTTGATGGTTTGCAGTCAGAATTTAGGTTGATTGCAGAGACTTAATGCTATATAATAAGATCAAAACATGAGAAACTCCATGAACAGCTAGGTAGGTCAACGTGGAATGAAGATAAATGGCAAGAAGAGTGAGCTTATTAGGTTTATAGATAAAAAAGTAAATATTGATTATGATTATAGGGTGGAGTCTGAATTGCTTATTGAAGGCTTGAAGTGTAAATATCATGGCATAACGTTTGAAAATAAACTCAACTGGGCAGAGCACATCGGGCAAGTTGTAGGAAAATGTTACAAAATCCTACATTTATTCGAGAGGTTGATGAGATAATGAGGGCATGCAAAGAAGAACAGCAAGATTTGTTTGTGGAAATTATGGCAGGACCCAGTCATTATCTGATATGATTAAGGAGCTGGATTTGAAGTCATTGGAGAACAGGAGGAGGCTGAAGAGAGTGCTGGGAATGTATGAGGCATATGTTGCTTGTGAGGCCTGGAGGGATATTGGTGAAAGAATTAGGAAGGGGAAAGATGACAATGACCACAAACTAATACTCGATTTCATGCGTAAGGAAGTGAAAAAATTTTCTTTTGTGGGTAAGTGTGTCAGGGATTGGAACAAATTACTAAGTAAACTGATGAATAATTTACAAAAAACACCGAAGGAATTTAAAATTATAATTTGTAAATTGCAAAAGTAGATGGGGGATGGAATTTAACATGCAAATTATGTAAGATAGTTCCTTATCTTAAAGAGTCACTTGATGGTGAAGTATGATCAATAATTAAGAGAACGCATGTTGTCTCCACTGTGTGATGATTGTTGATATTGCCATTTATTGAGTGAAAGGTTTGTAACATATCTTAGAATTTCGCATAACGAAATCAGTTTCCAAAATAGCGAGCTTAGTTGAAGTATATGATACCGCAATTTTAAAGACATTTTTACAGTTAATTTTGGAAATAATTCCAAGCAATATATCTGATATAAGCAATAGTTCAAGTGTAAATAGTAAATTCAGGTGATAAATTCATTTAAACAACTTGTAGAAAACCTTAACCTCAGATTTGGATATGTAATATTTGGCTCTGATATAACTTCGCTAAATTAGTATTTTTCATTATTTTTAAAAGATGTTTAGGAGAATAAACAGCTAGAAGATGATAAAGTTTGTTGCCAGAAAATCTTACTTAGACTTTATTTATATGAATAAGTGATATGCCGATAGAGAATTTTATCACGTAATTTACCACTTTGAAATCGAAGTATTCAGTCATTAGAAAACACCTAGGATATCACTTTGTAAAAATAAAGTAGTGTAATTTTTGTTGAAACAACATATTAAAATTTTGGACAGTATTGTGTAGTTTAAAGATCGTTTTCAAATGTTATTTGGTATAGCTAGACATGTGCTTCTAGGAAAAGCTAAATATTTCAATCAAATTCAGTAATTCATTAAAAGAAACTGTGTTCAAAGTTTCATTATATACAAAGTTTTCTGAGTAAGTTTCATTTAAATATATCAAGGCATTTAATTGTGATAGAGTGAAATAAGTTTTTGGCACCAGAAACGCTTTGTCAGTATAGCTTGGATTGAACTACATTTGCTTGGTTGAATATTTAAAAATTCGTAATAAATCATCCAAGTTTTACGATAACCATTTTTCAATATGGAAATTTGTTTGAAGCTGTTTTCAAGTTGATATCTTGAATAATTTAAGTAGTAAGATTTTGTTTTCGAACTTTATCATAATTTTGTAGGTAATAAACATACTTTATTTGATATCAGGTGGAAATACAGTAGATTGAGAATAGAATAAAATTTGTTTCAGTGCAGTAAAGGTAATATTACAAAAGTTATGGTAATCAAATCTAAATGATTATTTTCTGGCAAAACTATTAGAGTTACGAAATTTTTTATAATAAATAAAGTTGATGTTTGTTATAATATCTGGCGATTCCCGAAGTTTCAAAACACTAGGAACATTTTTTGGTTCAAGGTTATCAGAATTGATGAAAGATTGTTGGAGACTGATCAGTTGGTTATCTGATGCTTTCCGTGTGACCCGGAAGCAAAAACTGTTATCACGGTCAGAAGCATAAATACCCCCTTTAAACCTGGCCTTGCCCCAGTCTTACAGGAGCAGTGATCGAAGCACTATGTAGAACGTTGTTGATAGTTTTGGAACATGGCGTTTCTAGTAATAACTTGACTTTTAAGAACGTCGGTGTAAGAAAATTAAATACCTCATGTAGCTAAAGAGTAGCAGAGGAGTCATGAGGTTGGTCTAGCTCGAATGGTTATTCAAATTTGCAATTTGTATCTTCAGTGACTTTGTCTGATGCCTATCCTGCTGATGTGAGAATATAAAGATTTTGAACAACAACTGACTTGTGAACATTATTTGTCTATACCTTTTCTTAGCTTGAGGTAAAAATGAAGCTAAGTGGTGACCTTTTCATTATAATAAAGCCATAGCTGGACATATCCAAGGCTATGCACAGTCAAAGTTGAGACAAAGCTGTTCCACTTAATCCCAGTGCACATTTTGTTCTCACAGGATGACAGAGTGGGGCAGCGCCTTAACAGTTAGAAAGAATGGTGCCAGAAGCTGGTGCATGCATCTTCTTGTATGTGACAAAAGGAGAAGGTTCCTCATCCAATTGTAGTCAAGCAGGCAGTTATGTGCAAACTAAAAAATATGCCAATAGTGCCTGTATTGATCTTGCTTTTGGGCCCACCAATGCAAGACCAAGTACAGTGTTGTGACAGGACGGTTAAATATTTCTTAGTCTGAGCTTGCGGATAATTTTGAATCATATAAAATACATAAAAAGATTAATTTGTGCAGGGCTGATTGTGGGTAAGTATTTTGGAATCTTTGGAGAAAAGAAAAAAGAAGAAAGGGAAAAAGAAAAAGGAAAAAAATCATGGAAGTTAGTTTTTAACAATTTAGTTTGAGTGAGTACAGATGGTTTTGGAAAAAAAAAAAAAAAAAAAAAAAAAACCAACTTCAAATAAACACGAAGTCCGATATGAGCTATAAAGTTGTTGATTTTGGAGCTATTAATTTGAAAAGAAGCATTCAAAAAAGTGGCTAACACAAAGACTTATTTCAGTCAGTTATAACTCTTTGATAGCTGAATAAAACTACTTCAAGGATCCATTATTGCCACAATGTGATGTGAGAATACTTATTGAGATTAAATCTGTACCTGTAGACTTGTAATCAGCACAAGTAGCATAGAGCCCACATGTAAAGCCACTTTTCTTTCACCACAGCAAACCTCTGTTATATACTGACTGGTGACTGCTGGTCACTCCTGTATGCTAGTTCCTCCATTGCAGAAGTTACTCCCCTATCTACAGTTTGGTGTGCAAGGCAACAACAGTTTGCAGCTGTTTTTTTTTTTTTTTTTTTTTTTTCAAGTGGGATTTGTACATCCCTACTCCAGCCTCGAATGTGCTCCTAGGTGGTGACTGAAGCAGTAGTGCATGCTAATTTGTTTGGTGCAGTGTCCTTTCTCCCAAAACTATTGAAGCATGAAAATTCGGCTTGGCAACCACCTTGAGTCTCCACTAAGTATCGTGCATACTCCTTCTGAACACAATTTTTTTCTGAGCGTTTTGAAACATGTAAGTGTCCTGTATCACCCAAATAATTGATTATTTGTCTGTGTAAATATTAAATACATGTATGACTAGTAAATGATTCACTACAAAATATAAATTACGCTGAAATTACTGTTCTTTTGCACATAGTTCTCTGTAGCTCAGCCAAAGCTGGAAAAATCAATCCTTATCCAAATAATTTGCTTAAGATTACAGTCTATACAATAGTAATAGAGTGAAGTTGTGGGCAACAACTAGGTTGTAATTGCCAATTTTCAATTTTCCCTTCTTTTTCTCCCTTAATTTATAAGGGAGTTAAAAGTTTAAAAATGTATAAACAAAAAAATCATATCTACAATTCCAGCATGTTGATATTAGAAATTATTCTGTGAAAGAAACAAAAAAGAATTAGAATACATTGTATATTGACTAGTTATCTTAATAATTAGTTTGATCATATCTTCTGATTTGGATCAATTATAATATTCTCTTTTACTTATGAATTTATCTATTTTGGTTTTATTTATGGTTAATTAATTATCTGTGGGCAACTGCAGTAGGATAATTTTCATATTACAAACTTTGACTTTTTCACAATCCTCTTTAATAAAATCCATAGTCTGCAGACTGTGAGTTCACCTTGATGGATCAGCAACCTTTGGTGAGTCTCGATAATGCCCAAAGTCTTGGTTATTTTAACTGCCATCACAGCGCTGCTTGGCAAGTCAGCAAAATACTATTGAATAACTGTGCTGACTTTATTTTCACTTTTATTGTTACAGCTACATCTACATATATACTCTGCACTTCACAAAATTGTGGGTGGCAGAGGGTGCTCAGCACCAAAGCTAATCTCTTTGCTATGCATTCCAATCCCTAATGGTACGAGGGAAAAAAGAATTCATATAAGAATCAGTCCGGCACCTCATTTCTCTAATTTTATCTTTCCTGTCCTTCCGACTCAATTAGGTTGGTGGAAGAAGTATTTCACTACACTCAAAAGTGAAAGTGGGAGTACGCATGTTTACCAATAAGTTTAAATAAAACGTGTGTCGTCTGTCTACCAGAGACTCCCAACCTAGTCTACTAATCAATACTGTGACACTTTCATAAGGACTGTAGCAAGCGGTCACGAATCGAGCGGCTCTTCTCTGTACTTTCTCTATACTTTTGATCAACCCCTTACGAAACGGGTCCCAAATGGCACAACAATAATCCAAATGTGGACGCACAAGAGATTTGTACGCTATCTCCTTTGTTTGTTCATTAAATTTTTCGAGATTCGACGTATGAATCGCAGCCTAGAATTTGCTCTACCTACTAACGAATTAATGTGTATGTCCCATTTCATGTTTCTTTGTACTGTTACTCCCAAATATTTCATAGAATCGACCATATCAATAACTGTATTGTTTAACTCGTATTTCTGAACAATTGGATTCTTTTTGTTAGTTATGCTCATTGTCTTGCACTTTTTACAATTTAGAGTAAGTTGCCACTCAGCGCACCAAGCCAAAATAACATCCAGATCGCGCTGAATTTCTAAGCAATCAGCCAAATTTCTTACTTCCCTATAAATAACCGCATCATCAGCAAACAATCTAAAAACGCTTTTCACTTTGTCTCCGAGATCGTTTATAAAAGTTAAGAAAAGAAGTGGTCCTATTACACTTCCTTGAGGTACACCCGATGTAACATCTAGATTAGTAGAACTTTCTCCTTCAACGACAACATATTGCAACCGACCAGTTAGAAAATCCTTTATCCATTCACAAAGCTGATCCGATATACCCTACGCTCGAAGCTTCGCTAAAAGGCGGTTGTGTGGCACAGAGTTAAAGGCTTTCTGGAAATCTAAAAAAATTGCAACTACTTGTGAACCTGCATCGATAACTTTCATTACGTCGTGTGTAAATAGAGCCAGCTGTGTTTCACATGATCTTTTCTTCCGAAATCCGTGTTGATTTGTTGTAAGCAAATTATTATCATCTAGAAAATTCATAATGTTTGAGCATATAATATGCTCCATAACTCTACTACAAACAGATGTTATAGATGGGACTATAATTTCCAGGATCACTTCAATCACCTTTTTTTGAAAATCGGAGTTACGTGCGCGATTTTCCAGTCTGAAGGTACTTTTCGATCTTCTAATGATTTACTGAATATATCAGACAGAAATGGCCCAATTTCCGCCGCATACTCTGAAAATACTCTACTGGAATTCCATCTGGACCCGGTGCTTTCCCCCACTTCAGGAGCTCTAATTGCTTAATGATACCTGCAGTATCTATTCGTAATGATTCCATCACCGACTCTCCATGGTGTGGGAAAATGGGAATACTATCCTTATGTTCATTTTTTATATGAATTTTTGAACACAGTATTTAGTACATTAGCTTTATTGCGGCTTTCATTAACCTCGGAACCTTCACGAATTAGTGCTGGAATATTGCTGTTGGTACAATTAACTTTTCGTACATATGACCAAAATTTCTTTGGATTTTCTGTGAGACTGTTAGAGAGAGAGTTGGAGTGAAAATCGTTAAAGGCCTCGCACATTACATTATTAATACGTCCTCTTAAATCAGCTAAGGTTTCTAAATCGCTGCGACACCCCTTCGTTCTTGAACTTGCGTGTATTTTCCTTTGTTTTTGAGTAATCTTTTGACTTCGCATGTGTACCACAGTGGATCATTCTCCCCATTTATTGTACTCTTCGGTATATGTATTTCCATGCCTTCCCTGACTATATGTATAAAACGATGCCACATATCTTCAACGGTGTTCTTTGTTGACTTGAAATTATGGTACTTTTTCCTCAGATAGGTTCTAAAACACTCCTTTGAGGCCTTACTGAATCTGTATACAATCCGCCCTTTTTTCCTTTTTCGCTTGGTCATTAATTTGATAGTCGCAATTACCGCTTTGTGATCGCTTATTCCTGTGGTTGTTGAAATGTCGGTGAATAATTCTGGCCTGTTGGTAACCAACAAGTCTAAAATGTTGTCACTACCGTTATGACACCACGTAGGTTCATTAACTAGCTGCTCGAAAATGAATTTTTGAATACAGTATTTAGTACATTAGCCTTATTGCGGCTTTCATTAACCTTGGAACCTTCACGAATTAGTGCTGGAATATTGCTGTTGGTACAATTAACTTTTCGTACATACGACCAAAATTTCTTTGGGTTTTCTTTGAGACTCTTAGAGAGAGAGTTGGAGTGAAAATCGTTAAAGGCCTCACACATTACATTATTGATACGTCCTCTTAAATCAGCTAAGGTTTCTAAATCGCTGCGACACCCCTTTCTTCTTGAACGTGCGTGTATTTTCCTTTGTTTTTTGAGTAATCTTTTGACTTCGCATGTGTACCACAGTGGATCATTCTCCCCATTTATTGTCCTCTTCGGTATATGTATTTCCATTCCTTCCCTGACTATATGTATAAAACGATGCCACATCTCTTCAACGGTGTTCTTTGTTGACTTGAAATTATGGTACTTATTCCTCAGATAGGTTCTAAAACACTCCTTTGAGGCCTTACTGAATCTGTATACAATCCGCCCTTTTTTCCTTTTTCGCTTGGTCATTAATTTGATAGTCGCAATTACCGCTTTGTGATCGCTTATTCTTGTGGTCGTTGAAATGTCAGGTGAATAATTCTGGCCTGTTGGTAACCAACAGGTCTAAAATGTTTTCGCTACCGTTATGACACCGCGTAGGTTCATTAACTAGTTGCTCGAGATGATTATCTGAGAACAACTCGAGAATTACTTCAGAAGCTGCCTTATCCCTGCTACCTGTGATGTGAACGTAATTACGCCAGTCAATATAAGGCAGATTGAAGTCGCCTCCCAGAATCATAGCATGATCCTTAAAACAGCTAGCTATACTATTTACATTATTTCTTAACTCCTCGATGATAGCTATGTCGGAATCGGGTGGATGGTAGAAGGCGCCTATGATGAGTTTTAACCCAGCAACGTTGAGTTTAATCCATATGATTTAACAGATCGTATAGACGTCTATTTCATTACATGGGAGAAATTTACTCACAGCTATAAATACCCCACCTCCATGAGAATGTAATCTGTCTTTACGAAAAACGTTCATGCTATCTTTAAAAGTTTCGGTGGAACTTATATTCGGTTTCAACCAACTTTCTGTACCGATAACGATATCCACTTCTGTACTACAAATAACGCTTTCAAGTTCCAGTTGTTTGTTACAAACGCTTCTACAGTTAATTACGAGAACTTTTAACTGACGAGATTCTTTTACGTTGCTCCTACATTCCGGTGTTGCATCTGATTGGGTTGCCCGTAACTGAATTTCGTGTTTCGGGTCTTCCTCCCTCAGCCTAAAAAACCACCCAGTGCATTCCACACGGCCCCTGCCACCCGTGTAGCCGATTCACGTGTGTAGTGTAGTTACCGGTAAAAGGAAGTATAATTTTCTTATAAATAATTGAATTTGATTTTTCTTGCACTTATAGTGTTAAAAGATAGTGTAATTCCAATACCAGATAAAAGGTAATTGTGTGTTGTGAAAGTAACTGCAAGAAAATACAAAGAGCCGGGATAAAATATTTTTAATGCGTTGCACTTATATGTTACAAAGTTACTGTGAGAAACAAGCTTATGCTGGGGTTAGTGAATAAACCTTCTGTCTCAAATGTGACCGTAGATAACTGTTGATAACATCAGTTTTAGCTCTGCAAAAGTAACTTGGTCGCCACTTAACTTGTTATGACCCCAAACTAAGAAGGGTAGTAAAAATAAAAGTCACAAGTCTATTGCTGGTAGATATACATTATATTCTTGAAACTTTTTGCAAAGTCACAAACTGAAATGGCATCAGACTAATTTTCTGAAGATAAACTTGCAAATGCGATTAACCAATTTGAGTCAGACCAAACCCCATTGTTCAAAGCACCACTAGTTAATTTGTGAAAGCAAATAAAAGTTCAACACACGCTTTTCAGATCAAATTGCTTGTCAACGACCGACACACCACAAGGCGTAAATTACTGCTTCAAAACTGCATAATAATGTTGAAACTTTAAACGAGCCTACATTGTGCCAAAATTAACACTGTAGCACAGTAGTGCTCGATATGAAACTTGCTAGCCGACTGTGGGAGACTACATTATGACAACACGGTAGCACCGTAGTGCTCTAAATGAAACTGGCTGTTAGACTGTGGGCTAATATTTACTGAATCTGACCGTGCAAATGCCGGACTTCCCGGTCTCTCACGAGAATATGCTGGAAAACTGATCAGATTCTTATCTCATGCTTGTAAGCTTGCATCAAATATCTTGAGCTTGACAACAGAAATAATTCTATCACTCTGAAATTTTGAGAATAGCATATTTTATGAAAAGCGTCACTTGCTATCCTTTTGAAAAATTTTGTAACTTTAATAGTTTTGCTGTAATAAAAATTATTTTAATGCGGTTCTCAAGATCTGTTAATAATTTTCACAATTTTGTTGTTATTAAACTGAAAAAAATTAATTTTATTCCTAAAGAACTACTCTTTCATTTACTATCAAGCAAAATATGTTTACTAATGTCAAAATGATGAAATAAAATTTGCATACCAAAAACAGAATCTAACTAATTAATATTTCAGAAGTTATTGAAGCTATTGACTTGAAAGTAACTTTAAACAACTCCATGTACATCAAAAATGGTTACTGAACAGATTTAAATTCTCTGCCTTCTTCGATTTATTATTAATTTTTGTAAATCACTCCAGGCAAATGTTAAAGAATGTTGCAACAGAAAATACTATCTTAAAAACTGTAAACACCTGATTTCTAGCTGGAATTAACATAGTAACTGACTTCAGAAATGATATTCAATGCTATCCAATCTAACTCGTGGTCCAGAGAACACATTTTGTTATGCAGTTACAAAATTTATAAGAACCTGACATACTTTGTTAATTTATGACAACTAGGTGCAGATGAGGTGCAAGGAGAATGACATTTGATGCTTTTGCTATATTCTCTGTAGCATTTAAAAAAGCTAGGTTACAATAAAAGATGCCTCACAGCATGGTGCAGCTGTAGCTGGTCATGGCGACTTAGGACCTGCGTAAGCTCAACACTGGTTTTATGTACCTCCTTCACCTTTTTCTTCAGATTACACTCTATGCTGTAACTTGCATTTCTATCAATATTATTCCATGCACCTCCCACTGTAACTACTTGTAAGGTATCTCTAAAATTTTGTAACTGTGTGACAAAATTTTATTCTCAGAACCGTGAGTTAGATTGCATTGTATTTCATTTCGATAGTTAGTTTCTTTGATAATTCAAGCTAGAAAGCAGATTTTCACAGTTTCAAGATAGTATTTTGCGTTTCATCAGCCTTCAGCATTCGCCTGGAGTGGTATTGCAAAAGTTCGTATCTAAATTATTTATTTTCAGTTAAACTATTAAAGTTACGAAATTTTTTATAATAACTTAAGTTGACATTTGCTACGAGATCTAGTGATTTGCAAAGTTTCAGAGAGATAGAATTATTTTTACTGTCAAGTTCAAAATTTTATGATGAAACCTTTCTGACATGCGATTTGGTTTATGATCAACCTTCCAAAAACTACCCATGTGAAGCGATCGCTTTGCCGTTTCCCACGGTTCATGAGAGAACAGGTAGATGCCTAGAATTTTCACTGTTCGCAGCAGCAGTGCAGTCAGTCGGCTTCAGTCTACGAGAAACTGTGAGTGGATCAAGATGTAACAGTTGTCCAGAAATCGTGCATGTGACAGGATGTAGGCTTAGTAGACCAAAGCACTACTGTTCAAGAGTTTATTTTTGGCACAATATAGGTTCGTGTATTTTAGTTTTATTACAATGTAGCAGTGAAGGAGTATTACGCCATGTGGGACCTCGGGATTACCTAAGTGTCGGTCAGTTTCAAACCAAATGTAACAGTAGAAGCATGTGACGAACTTTTCCATATGTACTTTCAAGTAATAATCAGTAATACAGTGAACTATGGGGTGTGGTTTGGCTCGAATGGTTAATCAAACTTGCAAACTTTACTTCTGTGACTTTGTCTGATTGCCTATTCAGTTATTGACTGTGCAAGATTTTCAGAATATTGTGAGTTTAAACAACAACCAATTCTTAAACATTATTTACCGATACCTTTTCCTTAACTTGAGGTAGAAAAGAAAACTAAGTGACGACCTGTATATTGTAGCATAGTCATAACTGGACTATCCAAGGCTTACATACGGTCAGAAATAAGACAAAGCCCTTTATACACCACCCCAGCAGAAAGCTCCTTTTCTTACATACTCTATCCTTCTTAATGAAAGTGAACCTATAGCCTTGTATTGCCTGACCTTGTGTTGCATTATTTATTTACTTATATAAGAATTTTAGACAGTGGAATAGATACATCAAAAAGTTTAACTATAATTTGCCTAATCTAATTATCACGCTTTCAGCTAAATCTAAATTAATAAAACCAGTGAAAAAGAAATGAGGATTAACCCCAAAAAATAGGTGATTTTAAAAGTATTTCTAAATGAGAAAAAATAATATTCCATTTCACTAACAATATAATTCTAACTATTTACTTTATAATTCTAAGTTTTAAACTTTAGTCAGCAGAACGTAGCTGATGAAATAATTCCCAGTTTAGTGCACAGCAGTCCACACATGCAGCCAGAAAACACTTCCCTAAAGATATTTAAACTGCCATATGACAGCTTAGTTGATTATTTGTTTTGAATTTTAAACAATGACAATAGCAACATAGCAGAAATTTGACATTTCTGTATGATGTCCAGTCAACCTCCAAAATTTTAGCAGATCATGAGTTTCATAATACATGTGTGATCCATTCCAGTCAGCCATCCTGGTGTTGCATATTTTCAAGTGTTAATTTTAATCCTTGTTTGTGTTGAATTTATCTGTTACATCTATTTCACCATTTTACAGTCAGCCATAAACTTTAATTTTATTCTTTTTTCTTAAGCAAACTTACTCCTTTTGTTTTCCATGATGGTGGTAATTACCATGTTGTTGGATATTAATTATTGTGCTCTTAATACACCTAATGTCTCTCTCTCTGTTTCACCATTCTATCTTAACATCAGTGGCTTCTTTTTTGGCCCCTATTATTGTTGCTGTTTTATTTACAACTGCTACAGATTTTTGCTACATCAGATATGTAGTGCTCATTTTTGTAAAAAGAAGTAGACAAGATTAGTGTCATAAAAAGATGTACCTTATCTCACAGGCTGTCACTACGGCAAATATTGTGTGCCTCTCTTTCCATAAGCCAGTAGGAGAGTTTTACTTAAGAGGAATATCACCATGAAATGTATACAACAAATAAAGTAAAAAGTAGTTCTGTGACTTAATGATATTCGCCAAACATATCCAAAATGTAAGCAACTCATGTATATTTCGCTGAAGCTTCACAAATTAAGTTAATAACCAATTTTTAAAGTTTATTCGTATGTACAATTACATGCAAAGGTGGTATTAAGCATAAGAACATGAGGCAGCATCTTGTAAGTAAAAAAAAAAAAAAAAAAAAAACCTATCCTTTTCATTATTAACTAGCTTTGCCTGGCATGTGTTGCAATGCCTACTTTTATTTCTTAATTGGGTATGCATATAGATAATGGACAAATTAACATGTACCAAATAACTGAAACACTTATTCAACTTTGCATGGTTTGCCTTAAAGTATAATTGCGCAAAGTTGCTTCTAAATTGGTTAGAAACTGTAGCTTTGTATAAAGAACATTGGCAAAAATTAATGGGGTGGAAAGATTGAGAGGGGTTAGGTTACTGAAAATCAAATGTAGACAGTATTTTTCTGTTGGTTTTAAAGTATACATGTGATAAGTTCCTTTGATGACGAATAAAAATTGTGGATGTGTATAAAAAACATTGGCAAAAAATATGGGGATGGGAAGGGGGAGAGATGTTAGGTTTCTTAAAATCAAATGTTGGCAGAGTTTTTCTGTTTATTTTAAAGTATGCATGTGCAAAGTTCCATCAAAATCAGATAAAAAAAATGTGGGTTCATATAAAATTAAGGGTTGTACAGGGGAAGTGGGAATGATTTTTAAAAAATTTTTGGTCAGAAACCTTCACACATGTTCTCTCAATAACTCACCAAAGTTTCACCATAATCGGTTAAATGGTATAGGAATGCATAGAAGATGAACATAGAAACAAACAACATTCATTTTTATATGTAAGAAGTTGATGAGAGTGTATCATGGCATGAGTTGGTCCAAAGAGCATGATTTTAAATTACTGTCAGGTCAGGGATATTTTATTTCACTGAGGTTTTAAAGACTCCATGTATATTAATGTAGTAAAGCTGCTCCCAATTTGTTACCCATTGAATCCAACTTAATATATGAAAATGTATTCCCATCGTCAATTAGGCTGCCACGATTTACAGCTTTTTCACCAAAATGTTCATATGAGTTGTAAATTTTCAAATGATTGCCTGTATCTATTTGTTCACTCTACACTTAAATAAAGTTTGTAAATGCCAAATAACACAAAAAAATAAAATAAAAAAATTATGCTTTTTTTGTTACAAATTTTAGGCAGTTGTGGCAACAATTGCATTTGGGCTTGGAATTGACAAACCAGATGTGAGGTTTGTAATACACCATGCATTGTCTAAATCAATGGAAAACTTCTATCAGGTAAATATTTCGCAACTGTAGAAATTTTTAGATTTATGTTTGGCGTGATAGAATTGTCTTATTTAAAATACATAAATTACAATAAATATCTCAATTAAGTTTAAGTGAAAATAAGATAGGATAGGGAAAATAAACAGTTAACCGTCACTTACCACAGATGGAGGCAGGAGGGTGAGACACGTAAAAACACAGAAACACACGAATTGCACAATATTTCAAAATATTGTGCAATTCGTGTGTTTCTGTGTTTTTACGTGTCTCGCCCTCCTGCCTCCATCTGTGGTAAGTGACAGGTAACTGTTTATTTTCCCTATCCTATCTTATTTTCAGTGCCTCGCGGCAGTTTCTTTGTTTCCTTTATCCAATTAAGTTTAAGTGAATGTTACAAGTTTATTTGTAATTATTCTTTCCTCAACCCTTGATTTTGAATAACATTAATTACATTTTTTAGCTTGAATTCTAGATCTGATTAAGGTTATAACCAAATTCAAGTACCAATATTTTATTTGAGAATTTCATTTAAACCTTGAATTAAAGAATTTACAACATAGAGTGTCAATAGATTGTACAGGCATCATTTTGATACAAACAAGCTATTTCCACATATCAGTAAAACATGGAAAATAGAGGAATAACAAATGAAAGTAGTAAGCACTCATTTTTTTCATAGCTTTAAATTTCATAAATATCCAGGTCATTAAAGCTGGAGTATTCTTGTTGACAAATACCAGTAGATAACTATCCCAGTATTAACATGTGAACTCGGGGAAATCATCAGAAAGTAAAATTTGGGTGCACAGACTAGATTTGGACCCTAGGATCTACAAAACTAAGTGAAAAGGCTCAGTTGTAGCAAAGGAATAGACAGTACCATTTGCAAGGAAATGAAAGTGGTATTGTATTCTCAACTAAAGCCAAAGGCATTTATGCTCCCACGTTCCTAGCAATACCATAGATTCTAGGGAAGTGGAGGAACATTTTTATACCAGTCGTATTCTTGACTGAATCTCCTCTTGTATCTCCTCACTCCTGATATGTATACCCACCTCTGAGTTTGCTTTTAACTACCTTTCTGCCGACTTCTTCAGCTGGCCATTATATTTTGGCATTGAGATTCTAGCATCCTTAATTTACATTGATACCCAAAAAATATTGGTATGCGCAACTTTTCATCCATAATATGTATAATCTCGTGTTATATGGCTGTGTTAGATAGATGTTTAGTAAGCCCTTGGCTAAGTGGGTCTGGTCTTTGTCTTATGAATCTATTTTATGTGAACAACGATTTAGAAATGACTATGAATTGGCCAGAGCCTATGTTGCGACTTCTATGAACTCAAGTATCAGCTATATTTAATGTCAGTTTTTTTATTCACAGGTATGTAATAAGTAGGTTTCGGTGCTTTATGACAAAAAAAAAAAAATAAAGAAATATGCAGGCAAATATGACCTTAAAAATCGGTAAATATGACAAAAAAATGGCAAAATATGACCAAATATTTAAATTTACTATACATCAAAACATGTTCAATTATACATCACTTATTTTATCTAGTAGTGTCGCTATCATATAGACAGCATAATTTGCTTCTCTGCACTCACTGCACCATTGGGAAATTAAATTTTAAATTGTTTTGTTGAAGTCACTTTAATTTCACATAATTTACAGAATAGAACTCTTTCATCTGTACTAAAATACTCCTCTCTAAATTCCCTTATGTAACTTCGCACTTTCAGGAAATTTTATTTTCGGAGTGGCGGTAGGTCAACTCACTGATCCACTGCAGATTTAACAATGACTGAGGATATTTGATTGAAATATTGATTGACGTGGCTCGACATAATCTCTGCAATCTCTGCATTGTCGAAATTAAAAGGCGGTCGGAATATTATATTTAGAGAATTACAATAATGCATTACTTTAATTCTTGAGTGGTGAATTCTGACCACAGTGAAAATTAGTTCCCTCCACCCCTGCCTGTATAGCAGAAGTACAGTTCTGTGAATAATTATCTTATTCTCATGTATATCTAGTGAATTACCAGTACTATTAAAAAATTACCAGATTTTTTCCTCAAAATTTGACCATATGACGATAAATATTATCGAAATATGACTAAAACTAAGAAAATGGTCTGAATATGCATTTATATGCTATATAAAATACATTAAAATACAATCAGAAACATTGTCAATTTTTAATTCAGCATTTCAACTCAAGTTGGGAAAAAAATATGACTTGTCCTAAAGATCCAAACCCTAGTAATAAGTTATTGATTGCATGCCTCTTACAGGTGATAAACATTTATGGTTACCTTATATGGAGAAATGTGTTATTTATTTGAAATTTATTGAAATGGTGAAGTTTCATGAAGATTTTCCATCTTCATTCTGTGTAGTTTTGACAGTATTTTCCACGAGATTAGGGATGATTTGCTGCCTAACAGCTGCATTAAAATCTTTATGTATTGTCACATAATCTCTCTTATTTACATGAATAGTATGCTGTTGCTGATTTTCTTACAAGTCAGCACTCATTCTCTTTCCTCCCTTCTTAAGGTCTGTAGGGGCATACAACTATCATAATATGTCCTCTAGCCAATTTGCGACATGGATATTATGCAGTTATGTATTTTGCATTCGAATTATTTTCTCATTGAAATTCCTCCTCATGATGATGCTGTCCTTGTTATTGTCACTCCACTGTAAAATAATATTTAATCTTTCAATTCTTGTGATCTCTCTAGCTTTTCTTGGTTGATGTTAGTAGGCAAATATCTATGTTCAGTTTATGTAATTCATTTTCCAATTGTTCAACTTTAGCGCTAGACCTTTTATGTTGCAACTAATAATGCATAGCCAGAGCTGGCAAGTAATATGGGTATGGTATGAGCGATGGAGCATGCAACATGCATAGAGAGAGCAGACAATCTGAGCATAAACCTACCTTTAATAGACTGCTCATCAACAATGGTGCAAGATTGACTGTAAAATTGCAACATTACATGTATATAATAACTTCACCAATGAACTTGATTAAGAAAAATTATTGGATTAGTTCATTTCCACAAATACAAACTGCAGTACAGTTTTTGCATCCTGCAGTTAAATAGCACTAAAATAGCACTAGAAAATTTATGTACTCAATTAAAATATATTATTAAATAAATTATATGATTTAACACAAATTTTTAAAATGTATTTTTAATTTTTACCCCTATGAATTTCTGTTATGAATTTGTTTACATGATTATTATTATATTTCATTTAAGGTAAGATGACAAATTAACATTTGAAGATAGACCTCTCTTTGTCTGACTACCAGCCTGGCCCTTACATCATCCTTCAGCACTGTGCATAACTCTTCTGCAGAAGTCACTCAACTGTTTAGCCTTATTACTTGCTGCAATAATTACAGAATTTTCCATCCATTAGAAATGTCATTTCTCTTGAAGATTGCCAGTAGAGGGAATGTTTCCTGGCCAAGTTACAAGCACTGTGCAGGATAGTACCATTGCTGGAGCTGCCACCTCTGAGCTTCTTATCAATTCCTCCACAGGTAGGAGTGCCTCCTCTTCTCTATAGTAACGTGGAGGACTAATTCCTAGGCTGGGTTCACCTTCCCTTTGAAAAGCATACCTTTGTCCTTTTCCACCACTTTCACCAAATTGAAGTTCTCTTCACTGCTGGTCATGCCATTGAGGCTCCATGCATTATCCTAAATGTTATGTGTTGGTCTGGTGGGAAGCAGGCCACCTCAGTGCCTTTAGACTTTCCTGATTTTCTATTTGGGTTATCTCCCTTAACCAGAAGGCTCCAGCTTAAGGCACCAGGAATTCACCTATCGCCCTCTCTTATTTGCTGCAATCCAAGTGGAATGCATTGCCCAGTCCTATGCAGCTTTCACCTTTAATGACGTGGAAGTCAGATTGCTGGCAAAGCTGCTAGGATATCACTGAGGCATTTCTGAAGGTTTAGTTGTCCCAGAGCACCCTATAGTTTGTAAGATTGTTTAGCCACTCAATTTAATAATTGAAGTGTACTGATGATATTCAACAATTTGCTGTTGTTTTCCTCATAAATACCATTTTACTATTTCTTCTGCTGTATCTGCTAGTAATCAACTGTAGTTAAGATTTCAGCTTCACCATGTCACCGCTGTCTTGAATTAGTTTTTACTTGGACCACGTAGTGAAAACAGTTTTTCTTACCATCGTTCAATAGCTTCTCAGTATACTCACTCGTAATGCAAGTAAGTCAGTTTTATCAGCGTGATTCTTTCTGATTGAATCTTTATGACATGCTCAAATTTTGATCATTGTTTCCTCTAATACAAATTAGATATATTAGCTGCCTCACCAATTTCTTAATCTCATGATTCTCTATTTTTTCTTTCCTTGTTAGGGTCACTAAGGACCAAGACAGTACCAGCTGCCAGATTACCCAGGCAGCTTAATGCAAGTCATGTGAATAGGGGGCTGTAAGCCTCTCTATGTTAGAACCAGGCATGTGTAGTTTATGAAGTAGAGAATGGTGACTGTCCCAGCATTCACCTATAAATCATGTAAACCACTATCAGGATGACCGGCACACGGAAAACAGGACTTGAACCTTGCCCCACTGAATTTTTATTGCAATGAAGCACATTCTCTGGTTGAAATTTGCCTAGTCATCTAATTACTCCTTGCTTACTATTTATTATCGTTAGCTTTTAAGTTTTAAAATGCTGCACCCACCTACTGTTACCATTTACAAATTTTAATTTTAAATTTCTTCAGTAAATTATTTATCACTTCTCTTGGTAATTTATTACAACCCCCGACACACACATAAAAGAAAATTGTCCCACATTCTTATGCATATAATCAAGTGCCAGCTTGTGCCCATGGTCATCTTTTCCTTTCCATGCACTATTCCTAATTGTTTGACCAATATATATCTAAGTCCCATCCCCAACATATGCCTTGTTCACTCCCAGCATTCTTTTCTGATGACTCCCAATACACCTCCTTTATCATATCAGTTACTAATTGGGTCCTGTGGTAATTTCCGCAAGTAAATCTAGATGTTCTCCTTTAAGTGCCTTCCTGTTTTTGATACCCAAAATGTGGGTCCCACACTAGAACACCATATTCAAACAATAGTCTGACCAAAGTTTTGCAGTTCAATTCCCTCACTTCTCCTCAAACTCTCTCCAGTAAATGAAGTACCACTTGTCCAGTGTGTCCTGTCCAGTTGAGTATATTATTAATGTTATGCCAAGATGTTTGCGATTCAAGCCTTCAACAAGCAATTCTGTCCCCACCCTATAATCATAAACAAACTTCTTTTTTTTTCTTCAAATTTTTATACCTAATAAGCTTTTTCTTCTCTGCATTTATCTTCATTCCATGTTAACCTACTCAGACATTCAAGTCACCCTGCAACTGTTTACAGCCTTCTCCCACTCTGATCATATTGTATACTGTTGTGTCATCTGGAAATAATATAAATTCTAACTAAATCCAACACAATCATTTATTAGAATGAAGAATAGCAATGGTACCAAGACGCTAATCTCTGATCCTTTGCTTTCTGCCTTTTAAGAATCCCTCTACCCAGCAAGTCACTTTTTCATCCACTTCAATAACTTTCAACTTATTTAAAACTATTTTTTTTTTTTTTTTGCCTCATTCTGTCAAATAACTTTGAAGTATAAACATTTAATAATCAAGACCAGGATTAAACATGGGGAGCTACTTATCTGCAATCAGCTGCCAGTGTATACTAGAGTACTCTAGAATGCAGTTAATTATACACCAGAGATGGCAATACTACGATATCCGAGGCACTGAAATTTTAAGGATTTGATGGTTGATTCTTATAGATCTCGATGAGACAAATTGAAAATGAAATTATTTTTTTTTTATTTTTTTTTTTTTTTTGTATCTTGTTTAGTTTCGGAGATATTACATCTTAATGAAAGGAAAATATACACTTATACTACTTATTATCTAAAAAAATATGTATTGTCACCTGTTTAAAATTAACACAGATATATACTAGAGAACATTGTTCCATAAAAAAAAAAGGGTTTCGTGTATGTCTTGTGTGTCCAAACCTATAAATGACCAAAAAACATTCAGTAATAAGTTATGATCAATGCTGCCATATTGTACCATAGATTGCTGTAACACATACGATGCTAATACTGTAAGTCGTCACGCAAGTCTGCCAACCTATTGGGAATTGAAAAAAAAATTAACTTTTCTTGGAGTATTTAATTTGAAGTATTATTATCATAATGAGCAAATTATCAAAATTATAAGGTCCCCATTAATAACTTCAAGATGCTTATTTATGAATACAAATTTATAACACCTTCATCTAGAAGTAACTACTTCAATGAACACCGTCACCATAACAACATTCTTGTCAATATAGTAAAACTCGTAGCATTTATTCATGGTCTTTCTTCTTCTGAAATGTGTGAAAAACATCCACTACTACATCCACTATTAAACAATTTTAATATATAGATGACATTTTCCTTCCGGTCCAGGCTGCTTTCCAACCGCCTTATGCACGGACCTCACAGATGTGAATAGATGACATTTTCCTTCTGGTCCAGGTCGCATTCCACCTAACTGCAACTGCCTACACGGACCTTACAGATGTTAATAGATGACATTTTCCTTCTGATCTAGGCTGCATTCCAACCTAACCGCAACCGCTACCTTACACATGGACCTCACAGATGTGAATAAATGACATTTTCCTTCTGGTCCAGGCCGCATTCCTACCTAAACGCAACTGCCTTACGCATGGGCCTCACAGATGTGAATAGATGATGTTTATCTTCTGATCCAGGCCGCATTCTAACCTCAACACGGGAGTTCTCCAGGAAGAATTTGCTAGTCCTTGAGGCGACTTTTTCCTACTGGTCCATTTTTCAGGTAATAACTAGAAGGTGGATGTTCATGATATACCTCCTTGAGTAATAGTAAGTATACCAAAGTTTTTAATTTTGCATGTTGGTGATCAACTCCTTATTAACAACTCAGAGCCATTTATTACTATATTAATTATTTTCACCCTAACAGGTTTGCAGCCATGCCAGATATGTAAAATTAATATCATCTTAGGTAGTACAGCTATATCTGTGGAACAATATTGTATGATACAACATGACAGCGCTTAGTGCTATTTATTACTGATTTTTTTTTTCTGCCGTTTGTGGGTCTGTATACGGAACACACACATGAAATGCATTTTTTTTAATGGTAGAATGATCTCTAAATTATATCTGCATTAAATTTAAACAGGTAACAATACACTTTTCTTAGATAATAAGTAGTGGTGAAGTGTATATTTTCCTTTCATTTAGATGTGATATCTCAGAAACTAAGTGAGATACCAAATAAAATTATTCTTCATTCTCGATTTGTCTCTTCCAGATCTTTAAGAATCAACCATCAAATCTGTAAAATTGTGCCTCGGATATCGTAGAATCCCCTCATAGATGAATGAAACTAGTAACTGTGTTGAAATGCAAATAATAATGACTTTTTTTGTTATGTGTCTTTTTTAGGAGAGTGGTCGTGCCGGCCGGGATGGAAAACCATCTGACTGCATATTATTCTACAGATTTGGTGATATATTTCGGCTAAGTACTATGGTTTTTACCCAACAGACTGGTCTGGAAAATTTATATGGCATAGTGGCCTACTGTTTGGATGCAAAGAGGCAAGTCTAATTTGCAAAACAAACTCCTTATTTGTAATTTTTAAACATCAGTTAAGTGATCATTTGATTTTTTTTTATTTAGGAATTCCTATCTTGCACGGTTTTAGATCTTTTTGTCAAAAATATTATTTATACCTTCTGTACTTCTGTATAACTAATTTGGCAGAGACAATCTTCCATGTATACACAACCAAAGTTACCTATTTGAAAACAGTAAGAATATATTCCAAGGAGTATAGTGTGTTGGAGAGAGTGATGAGGGGATGCATGAGAGAAGTAAAGGAATTGGGTTACAAAACTTTGGTCAGACCATTGCTCGAATATGGTAGTGTAGTATGGGACCCACATTTTGAGTATCAAATACAGGAGTTGGAGAAGGTACAAAGAAGAGCTGCTAGATTTGTTTCTGGAAATTATCGCAGAATGCAATCAGTGACATATATGATAAAGGAGCTGGAATGGGATTCATTGCAAGACAGGAGGAGGATGAGGAGGGTCATGGGATTGTACAGGGCGTATACTGGCGATGAGTCATGGAAAGATATTGCAGTAGATATGAAAAGTAGTTCATGGAAGGGAAAAGATGACCATGACCACAAGCTGGCACTCGATTTCAGGCACAAGGGTGTGGGAAGATTTTCTTTTTTAGGTACGGGTGTCAGGGATTGGAATGAGTTACCAAGGGGAATGATGAATATGGAAATATGTAGTGCTACATTATCATCTTAGTCTTCCTTGTTCATTTCATCCAAAATATCTTGCATATAGGCGACCAACTGAGATTCACATGAATATCTTAAAACCATGCACACCAATTGCTTTTCTCACAGACATTTCTGATTTGGTTGCATATTCTTCATCATTTTGCCTTTTGATGTCAAACTAATTTAGTCAGTAATTTCCATCTCTATTTATCACACTGTAACACTAGTGTTAAGAGAGCATAGTAGGTGAACTATTTTGGTACAGGGACCAAGCCAGCAAAGTGTACGTTCGCTGGCTAGATAGAACAGTAAACTTCAGAGTTAAACAGAGAGAAAAGAGTGGAGTGGACAAGCTGCATCAAGAAGTAGCTTCAGGTGTACAAGGCCGTAGAGAAATACATGATTGGCTGGTCAGATCATGTGACATATAAAAAGAGTTATGATTGACTGCAATGCTAAGGAGAAGGAGAGCAGCCATGTTGTGTTAAGTGGCGATGGTTGCTTTACGTGTCTGTCACTCGTGGTTAGCTCGTGTGTGCACCATGAGCTGCATTCCTTCTGGTCCGTGGTATATGATGCTATCAATACTAGCAGAAATGTGAATCATGGAAACTGTGAGATTAGTGCCGTAGCCAGTTAATGACCAAGTTTGCTTTTTACGGTGCCGATCTTCGAATTGCTAACCTGCCGTCTTCGAGTCGAAGTAAGATGCCTGAACTATCATTGTAATGCGGGACTGGTACTGGCCTGGTTATTTTTGTTATAGAATAAACAGTTTAAAACTGACCTTCTGAATTATAATGGACATTATTTAGTAGTAACCTGCTAGTGACAAACCTTTGCATGAACAATCCTGATTACTTTCCTGAACTCCGGGTGGTGACTATTGTTGACTTGCGAATCTGTAAGAAATCCTACCCAATGCCAAACAGTATACCCGTACTTACCTATCACACTCCAAAATATTCCTATCAAGTCTCCAAACCATAACAAGGTATGGAAGAATGGTATCTGAAAGACAGTGGCAGAGTGGCGACAACGTACGTGGACTGGCCGCAAGTATAAGGTTGAAAAAACATCCAGCCAACAAGCAGTGCATATACCAGCCCACCAATGAACATTTCCTCCTCACAACGCACTGTCGTATAACTGTCAGACTTACTTTTCATGTAAGTTGGTATGACTATCACTCTTTTCCAGTCCTCTGATAAGCAATCAATTTAAATAATACTTCGGGGTAAGGTACAATATTATACCTGATTATCTTTAATATATCTGTAGTAATATTATCAACAAATATTTTAGGGTTCTCAGTTCCTCCATAATTTCCTATATATCTATTTCAGATTTTGTGCTTGCTCAATCATTTCTACTTATGTGGAGAGGTTCCTTCTTTATTTATTCCCTCCTATCTCAGGTTGATAGTCCCAAATTGCCTCATTAAATCAGTCACTCAATGTCTCTGTCATTTTCAAAACTGTAGTAACTTCTTCTGCACCATTAGATACAATTACCTTTCCTTTCTCTTAATTTTCTAACATACCATAGAAATTTCTAGATGCTTCATTAAGTGGTTCCTCAGCATCAGTAATTTTTTTCATAAACCAATATTTAGCTTCCCTCTTTGTTGCTATTAATTCTTTGTTTAGTTATTTCAAGTATTCCTTATTGCCTTATTTTCTCTTTAGTTTATTGTGTTTGCTTCTCACCAAAATCTTTAACCTTCTCTCCTACCTTTTATAGTCTGTAGGTTCTATACATTTCTTTAATTTCTGTTTTGGAATAAACATTTTTCTTCCCCCTTTTTTATTACCTCATTGAATTCTTTCCACTCTGACTCAACAGTACTTGTGGTTTCCTTCCATATTCTGAATCTTCCTCTAAAATACTTCTACAGTTATGAAATATTTGAACTAGGTCTTTAAATCCCATTCTCTGATTTAACATAGAAGATAGCATAAAGTGTAAGGTCACTTGTGTATCATGCCATTTGAGTACAAACTACAAAATATTGTCTACAGCTACAGGAAACCAGAAATGTCCACAATATTTGACACAGGAGACTTATCTGCCATATCATACCTTTGGACCATATGTACATAAATAAAAATTTAGCAAACTTTGTAACTGGGTTGAATAGTTGATACTGAAACAAATACATTTTCTTAAACTGCCATTTAATCCTGAGACTATCGTTATCAGTGGAAATAATTCACAACAGGCAAAAAAGGAATCGGAGATTAGAAATGTTATAAACAGGCCTTAAAACTTGATCCAGAGAAATATAACCAGTTGGTCAAAATAGTCCAAATCATCTCATACTGGTATATTCCAATGGGCTGGAGAACAAGCTATATCTGGCAGTTTGTAAACTTTATTGAGTCTCAAAGGCACTGTTACAGAATTACGGCAGGTATTTGAAAATAATCCATTCCCTGTTGGCACAATTCAGACAAGTGAAGACCTCTATGCTGTATCATTCAAAATCTAGAAAAGAAAAACAATGTAGCCTAATATCATAGCTAGATAGGAAACAGACAAGTCATAAGGCACGGAGGTTGCTAAAGAATCTCAACAGTGGTCCCATTTAAAAGATTCTTGTATTTCTTAAAGTAACATCTCCCAGACTTTGATTTTACCATCTCATACACATCCCTCGAGTAAGTAAATGACTTCTACCTTGGGAGCATTCTCTCAAAAATCAGTACTTCGGAGAAGGATTTAGAAAACAGAATTCATGGATGTCTCTCCCAACAGGTGTTTCTGAACAAAGATCTTAAGCTATGAATCAAGCTGCTGGTGTACCAAGCTGGTCTCCATGTTACTGTACGGATGGGAGACATGGACACTTTACCACCATGAAATAAATAGAATAGAGCGATTTCACAAACAGAAACTTTATTCCACAATGATCATCAAATGGGATGATCCAATGTGTCCAATTTACAGTCTTAGAAAGGGCATAAATGTACAACATTGAAGCTCTCATCATAAGTCACCAACTCAGATGGATTGGACATGTTCAGCAAGTGAGTAACAGCCGACTCCCTAACCACTTGTTATACATAATCTCCAGTAAAGGGGTAGTTTTTACCTTGCATTATATCACGTAAAAGATTTTTTTCTTATCTTGTATATATCGGTGAGAGTATGCAGAAAAACTAAAAAATAAGTGAGCTACACTTCTTCGAAAATCAGCAAAATTTCACACTTTTCCGAAAAGTCGCTCAAAATGACCTGAAAACCCTGTATATATAATTGACAAATATGTTTTTTCTGTATGACATAAAATATATGTATATATATGTTACTTTACTATGGTTACTGATGGTCAATTCAATAATCATATGGCATTTTTTGGCCCAGATATCCCAAAGGACTGTTTGACCACCAGGTAACAGTGTTTTCGATTTGCCGTGCAAAATGTACGTACAGCTAGTATTCTAATAAATAGGAAGTTCAGCAGATAATCAACCTTATTGTTCATAACTAGGCTAGATTCTCAGCTAGATGTTTAACAAGTGCTAGCCTTCCTATCCCCGTGCTGGACGTAAAACAGTTGGTGTCAATCCTGACATTATATTACCTCTTATTAGCAGCTTCAAGATCGCTGAACAAGTGCAGAAGCCATCACTTGAAGTAAGAAGATTCACAAGGGATTTTAGGAGCTCAGAAATTTCTGAAGGTTAGTCAAATTCCACTCAACGTCCTCCCCCACCACAGACACCCACTAGAACCAATCAGGCCCACCACTCGGCCCGTTACAATATGATACAAGATGTGTTCTAAAGGTTTTGCACCAAAATTTATTTCTGCGACGTCAACAATGCTACATGGCTGAAATTTTGAGGCATTCTGGTGGCTGTTAGAGATGCATGTTACAAGCAGCAGGTTGTAATCTAGTTTCTCGTTACTGAAGAAGATAGCCGAGAAAATTCATCAGCAGTTGTGTAATGTGTACAGAACTGTCGCTATTGACTGAAGCACTGTTAGTTGATGGTTGCAATGAGTAAAGTACGCTGGCGCACAGGCCGATCTTGCTAACAAGCCATAAAGTGGTCACCCCACCACAGCTGTGACTCCACTGCTGACACAGCACACTGAAGAATTGATTTGGCAGAATCGATGCATCATTGTTCGACAGTTGAGTGACAAATCAGTGTCAGTAGTGGATACCATATCTTCCATGAACTGGGATGCTCCAAAGTGTGTGCAAAATGGATCTTCAGAGAGCTCACGTATGACCAAAAACAAGCAATGAAGAATATTTCATCTGAACTGTTGTGATGTTACGAATGTGAGGGGGATGTCTTACCCCATATCATCACTGCCGATGAAATGTGGTTTAATCAATTCGAGCCCAAAACAAAGTGACAGTCAATGGAATGGCACCGTATCCAGTCACCACGAAAGCACAAGGTCAAGCAGGAAAGCCCATGATCTCTGTGTTTTGGGATATGCAATTTGACATTTTGTTGGAAATAATGGATCACGGAACCACAGTTAACTCAGACACCTATATTGTTACACTGCAATTATTAAAGGAGTGCTTCAAATATTTTCAACCTCAAAAGAATCTGTGTTGCATGCTGCTTCAGAATGACAACGCAAGACCCCACACCAAGTCTGTAAACTCGTGAAGCAATTGCACCGTCTTGCCACACCCACTCTGTGTCCCCAACTTGACACCCTCAGAGTTTCACACTTTTGGCCCTTCGAACCTAACTCATATGGATGTGTGAATAAACATAACTGGTATATCTGGGGGTCAGAAAATCTATGAATGTTTCAAGAAAGGGAAATGCATCCTCAGGGAGTGACGGTTTGGTGTGGATTTTGGGTGGGCAGCATCATCAGCTCTTATTTCTTTTAAAATTGGGCAGGAGAAGCTGTGACAGTTAATGGACACCGAAACAGTGCAATGATAAGAGATTTTTTTGTGGCCTCATTTCAAATGAATGGACATTCAAGAGTTTTGGTTTCAGCAGGATGACATCCAGCACAACAATTGAGTTGCTCCAGGAGTGGTTTCTGGATTGCCTCATCTCGCGTAACAGTGAGAAACAATGGCCACAAGTTATTTGATTTAACCCCTTGTGATTTTTTTTCTTTAGGATTATCTGAAATCATTGGTTTATGCCAATAAACTCCCAAACATCTGCGAGCTAAAGGTGGAAATTCATCACATTGTTGGTGATATGCAAGTGGGGTCTTATGAGGCAGTCGCTGAGAATTTCACAGATAGAATTTATGCATGCCAGCAGATTAGAGGCATACATATATCTGACATCTTTTCCAGACCTGAATTGGGAAGGTTCAGGAAACATGTTTATGAATTTCGTTACTGTGTTTTGAAAAAACAAAGTTTATAATTTGATATAACAAATCTGGCACCAATTTTGGAACACCCTATACTATCAGCAGATTTCTGTACAATCAGTCAGATTATTATTTTGAAAGATATATAATACCATGAGAGACAACCACTAAACACAGTTCAGCCACTTTTATGGAAAATAGGCAGTTCTTTGTTATCCAAAATGATAAGAAAATTGATGGAAGACCCAGAAAATGGCCTTTTTTAATTAAGCAATTTGACACCACTGCTTTAGAACATGTATACAAATGATGAACTGAATAATATTTGTGCAAAACCATTTACTGATGCCAATTGCACAGTAAACGTGTATATATATATATATATATTTTTTTTCATTTTACTGCAGTTCTGTCATCTTTCTTTCTACATTACTGGGGAATTATTCTTTGATCTGCTTAAAAGATTTCTGTGTCTCATTATATAATGAAAACATATTGAAAAAACATTTTTGATAATCCTTGTAAAGCTTATTGTACAGTGTAACTTCACACCATGCTTTGATTGTGAAATAACATTTCAATGAGCACTATAATTAAAATTGTACTGAAATACACAAGACAGAACGGAATTTATGTTATCAACGAGTGGTTTGGTCACATGCAGGCAATCATAATCAAAACAGCTTTATTTAAAATCTCCAAAATAATACGAACTCTCATTGCCTTGGAAAATCCCGGGTGACATCTTTAAGAAAATTTGAGTCTAGGTATGACATGTCTTAATGTTTTTTTGAATCATTATGCGTTGTCACATGTTGATTAGTTCAAATGTTCCAGTCGCGTGAAACCCATTGCTATGACTTCAAGTCACACGCATGCACAGCTCTGTCAGTATATAGGATATATAAATCACATATGCAGATAATTAAATGATGGCAATAAATATCCACATGCTATTATATGTTTGTACCGTATTTTAACTGTGACAAATTATATGAATGTAAAGCAATTTGACTTGGCTTGGAACCTCCGTCCCCCCCGTGTAGCCCAGTGTAGCTTTCTATCCAACACCTCCCTCCCCCGTAGACCATGCCATGTAGTTTATGAATACTACTAAACTCCAGGAGGGATCAACACTTTAAAATTATCCACAGATGAAACACTGAATCACAATTTGTTAATTTACCAGGCCTCAATCAACAGTTTCTTTTCATTGGAGCCAGTTAGTTACTAAAATTTACATACTTGTCTTTGATGTTACTAGCATCTTGCAGCAGTTATTTACTCTTATTTGTGCTATGTTGTAAGTGATGATTATGTTTTGTGAAACCGCAACACTCTCACTGTGCTATATATTTAACCACTATTTTGATAATATCAGATAATGCAAATGTAACGAAA
Organism: Vandiemenella viatica; assembly: GCA_031002005.1. Classification (NCBI taxonomy): domain Eukaryota; kingdom Metazoa; phylum Arthropoda; class Insecta; order Orthoptera; family Morabidae; genus Vandiemenella; species Vandiemenella viatica. Next base: position 93,965,321 of record JARYHS010008075.1, on the reverse strand, counting down.
AAATTAGCTCATGTAATACAGTGAATTATTTATTTGTATCTAGATTACATTTTGGACTCTGATTGTTTTTAATTGGTAAATAACTGCATCCTAACCTTGTATTTTTGATGATACTCAAGTATACCAAACATTTATTTCTATATATGGCAAGTCCTACAATTGCAACCATGGTAAAGTCTACCATGTGGCAAAGTATCTGTTCCAGAGAGAGGAACAAAATATTTTATGTTTATGGGAGAAAGAAAGGATGACTGTGAAGTACGTTGTTTGTATTAGTTAAGCCATTACAGTGTACACCATTCTCAGGTGCCGTCGTTCCATTATTGCCTCTCATTTTGGTGAAGAGTGGGAGCCACTACATTGCAAGAGGATGTGTGATCATTGCCGTGAACCACATGAGAGTAAAGAAGTTGACATTGCTAAGTACTGCAGACACTTATATCAAATAATCCAAAATGCTAGTAAAGGTGATGTAAAACTTACAGGTTAGTATATTTTATGCATACATGTTCAGTGTAAGATAGTTATTGTTAATAATAATAACTGGATTAATTATGATTGAGCATCTGCTCATGTGGAAATTTTCCTTCACACCTGCTTTACTTTAAACTCTTCCATAGTTTATGGTAAGTTTTTCACAATATTTTTTACTATATTCCAATCCCTAACTCCCTTACTTACAAACAAAAGTTTTCTTCTCTGCCCTATATAACACAATACTGAAAGTAGTGTATCCCACTGCAAAACTACTATTACCCTATGCTGTGACAAAAACTCGTTTATTTCCACGGTTCTAATCAAAATTATACAAAGTTGGTCATGATTTTTCTCTTTTTTACAATGCTGATAGCAATCCTATTACTCAATTATTTAATCAAAATAATACCTGGTCTAGGGTAGAACAGCTCCCAGTCATTCTCAACTGTATGACTCAAATTTTTTCAATGTGTACACTACCACAATCTGACAATGACTAACTTGCTGCACAAGAAACAAAACAAATATGGCTTCACTAAGATGATTTAATCCGTGGCATAGCTAGGTCTAAAAGGGCACCAGTGCAAAAAAAAAAAAAAAAAAAAAAAAAAAAATAAATAAATAAATAAAAATAATTTAGGATCTCGAGCCAGATGGGCCTTTTCTTATCTCTGCCAAGTTGCTGGGCCCCTGAGCTTTGGGGCTCCCCTCAGCTGCGCTCGGAGGCCCCCTGAGCGTGTGGGCCCTGGTGTACGACACCGCCTCCTCGCCCTGTGGTAGCTAAACCTAGCGTTGCCAGGTGTCCCGATTTGCGCGGGACGTCCCGATTTTCGGGGTCTGCAGACGCGTCCCGATTTACCCTCGATCGGGACGCCAAATGTCCCGATTTTTTTTACCTAAGTGATAAAACCCATCACTCTTCGCAAAAAATGAAATCGCGTGTCCACGTCAGACGCATCGCACCAAACCAGTAATGCTACTGACCCCACTAACCTGCAAACTGTGCTAAAAACAGTTTAGTGTATATCATGGTGGCAAAAATGACAGCAAAACAACAGACATGTAATGAAAACAAGAAAAAATAAAGGAGTTTCAATTTAAGAACATCGCTGAAATTATTTTTAACGTCGATCAAGTGAGCAACCAAGAATCAAGAAGTGATAGATGCTTAAGTGACAAATGCATTTCACTCAGTCAAGCACACCTTGTCATTCAGCTAATTCAGTTGTGAACCAAAACTCGATCGTACTTTGTATAAAGATTCCAAAAATGCTGAGAAATTGTTACTTGGAAGAACAAAGGCCAGTGGGATTACACAAAATGGTTTAGGTTCAGTAACTACTCAAGAAGCGATCGAAACTCTCCAAAACGATACATTTTATAGTGTTGCTACAGTCGCCTCCAATCACGGTAGTACAAACATTTTTGAGCTGATGGTAATATTTTACAACCCAACTACAAATTTAAATATTTGAGGTTTATGAAGACGCGGATGAAGCAGCATCAGACAAGTAAAAAAATTTAGTGACTCGACTGAAGGAGCCAAGTATTGATAGTAAGCATCTTACTAGTTACATTAAAACATCGCAGATGTGAACTTTAGGTGCCAAAATTAAGTTTCTCCTAATACTGCACCATGATAATGATCAAATTATATCACAGTGATGTCCTGCACATATTTTGCATAACAGTGTAAAATATCCTCTGAGTATGAGCAAATTTCAGATGGAGAATTCATCCTGAAACTGAATAGTCATTTCTCAGGATATGCCAACCGGCTAAAGTTTTAAAACTCTTTTATGAGACGCATTAATCTGAATATTTGCTTCCATGGCGTCATACTGGTTTAAAATGTGGCAACTGAAAAGAAATTTTTCCAGGTTAATATAATTTGGTCTAAAAACTCGAATAATCACTCGATCATGTCAAAGCAGAGATACAAATTAAAAACAGCTTCAATTTGTACTGTGGCGAATTTCATAAATATCTTATATAAAAAAAGCTATGATGAAGGCAATGAAATATAACACTGAATTAAATTTTAATAAAAATAAAAACTTTTTACTTATTAAAACAATAAATAAATACTTAAAATTCAACTTGAAAATACATTATTTCCATAATAGGGAAGACAGGGGAAATGACGACACCTTAAGACATTTTGTATTTTTTACCTTAACTATTTTAAAATTCGTGATAGGATATAAAAATACCTTGAACCTTTTCCCATCGATTGCTGTTATGTACTTCAGTTAAAATATAAGGTAAATATTAAAAAAAAAATTTACGTGAATGCTACTAACATGCCTACTGGGTAGTATCGAAATGGTTTGATTATTGGGAAGTGATAAGCTGAATCACTAAGAAATTAGAAATTCTTTATTCATATCAAATTATTCAGACAATTACACAATGTTTAGATCTAATAGAAACGACAATTCAACAACGTAGACCTAGGTTTATTCAAAAGTAAATTTTGTGTGTTTTTTTTTTCCTGGAGAATTTTTTTTAAACAAGTCATAAAACAAACGAAGCTTAAAATCTTAAACATTGAGCCAACCCTTACACTAATACTTATATTGACTGGCGTAATTACGTTCACATTACAGGTAGCAGGGATAAGGCAACTTCTGAAGTAATTCTCGATTAGTTCTCAGATAATCAATTCGAGCAGCTAGTTAATGAACCTACGCAGTGTCATAACGGAAAATATTTTAGATTTGCTGGTTACTAACAGGCCAGAATTATTCACCGACATTTCAACGACCACTGGAATAAGTGATCACAAAGCGGTAATTGTGACTATCAAATGAATGACCAAACGAAACGGGGAAATGGACGGATTGTATACAGATTCAGTAAGGCTTCAAAGGAGTGTTTTAGAACCTGCCTGAGGAATAATTACCATAAATTTAAGTTAACAAATGACACCGTTGAAGAGATGTGGCATCGATTTATACGAATTGTTAGGAAAGGTATGGATATACATATACCGAAGAGGACAATAAATGGGGAGGATGATCCACCGTGGTACACATGCGAAGTCAAAAGATTAATCAAAAAACAAAGGAGGATACACGCACGCTTAAGAAGTAAGGGGTGTCGCAGTGATTTAGAAACCTTAGCTGAGTTAAGAGGACGCATTAAGAATGTAGTACGCTAGGCCTTCAACGATTTTCATTCCAACTCTCTCTCTAAGAGTCTCACAGAAAACCCAAAGAAATTTTGGTCGTATGTACGAAAAGTCAATTGTACCAATAGCAATATTCCAGCACTAATTCGTGTAGGTTCCGAGGTTAATGAAAGCCGCGATAAAGCTAACATACTAAATACTGTATTCAAAAATTCATTTACTGATGAAAATAAGGATAGTATTCCCATTTTCCCACGCCGTGTCGAGTTGGTGATGGAATCATTACAAATAGATACTGCAGGTTTCATAAAGTAATTAGAGCTGCTGAAGTTGGGGAAAGCACCGGGCCTGGATGGAATTCCAGTAAGAGTATTTTCAGAGTATGCGGCGGAAATCGGGCCATTTCTGTCTGATATATTCAGTAAATCATTAGAAGAGCGAAAAGTACCTTCAGACTGGAAAATCGCGCAACTAACACCGATTTTCAAGAAAGGTGATCGAAGTGATCCTGGAAACTATCGACCCATATCTATAACATCTGTTTGTAGTAGAGTTATGGAGCATATTATGTGCTAGAACATTATGAAATTTCTAGACGATAATGATTTGCTTACAACAAATCAACACAGATTTCGGAAGAAAAGATCATTTGAAACACAGCTGGCCCTATTTACACACGATGTAATGAAAGTTATTGATGCAGGTTCACAAGTAGATGCAATTTTTTTTTAGATTTTCAGAAAGCCTTTGACTCTGTGCCACACAACCGCCTTTTAGCGAAACTACGAGCGTACGGTATATCGGATCAGCTTTGTGAATTGATAAATGATTGTCTAACTGGTCGATCGCAGTATGTCGTTCAGTATATCGTTGAAGGAGAAAGTTCTTCTAATCTAGATGTTACATCGGGTGTACCTCAAGGAAGTGTAATAGGATCACTTCTTTTCTTAATTTTTATAAACGATCTCGGAGACAAAGTGAAAAAGCATTTTTATATTTATAAACGTTTCTCGGGAAACAAAACGAGTAATATTGTTATTAATGCACAATATTTCGGCGACTTTATACTCCGTCGCCATCTTCAGGTGCAGTTGCAAGTCTTGAAGTCTGCCTTGAAGTCAGCCTTGAGCGTGTTGTTTGTAAACTGGCAAGGCTGACTTCAAGGCAGACTTCAAGACTTGCAACTGCAACTGAAGATGGCGACGGAGGATAAAGTCGCCGAAATATTGTGCATTAATAACAATATTACTCGGTTTGTTTCCCGAGAAACGTTTATAAATAAACAACGCCGAGAAAAATTACATTCATTTACATTTTTATATTGTTTGCTGATGATGCGATTATTTATAGGGAAGTAAGGAATTTGGCCAATTGCTTAGAAATTCAGCGTGATCTAGATATTATTTTGGCATGGTGTGCTGCGTGGCAACTTACGCTAAATTGTAAAAAGTGTAAGACAATGAGCATAACTAACAAAATGAATCCAATTGTTCAGAATTACGAGTTAAACAATTCAGTTATTGATATGGTTGATACTATGAAATATTTGGGAGTAACAGTACAAAGGAACATGAAATGGGACTTACACATTAATTCGTTAGTAGGTAGAGCTAATTCTAGGTTGCGATCTTGAAAAATTGTAATGAACAAACAAAGGAGATAGCGTAAAAATCTCTTGTGCGTCCACATTTGGACTATTGTTGTGCCATTTGGGATCCGTTTCGTAAGGGGTTGATCGAAAGTATAGAGAAAGTACAGAGAAGAGCCGCTCGATTCGTGACCGCTTGCTACTGTTCTTATGAAAGCGTCACAGAACTGATTAGTAGACTAGGCTGGGAGTCTCTGGTAGATAGACGATGCACGCTTCGTTTAAACTTATTGGTAAACATGTGTACTCCCACTTTCACTTACGAGTCTAGTGAAATACTTCGTCCACCAACCTCTTTGAGCCGGAATGACAGGAAAAATAAGATTAGAGAAATAAGGTGCCGCACTGATTCTTATATGAATTCTTTTTCCCTCGTACCATTAGGGATTGGAATGCACAACAAAGAGATTAGCTTTGATGCTGAGCACCCTCTGCTACCCACAATTTTGTGAATTACAGAGTATATATGTAGCTGAAGATGAATACTAGACCATATGTAATCAGATCAATTAATATGAATATAAAAAATTAGTAAACAATATGTATAATGCAATTTTTAAAGATTCAAATAACATATTCCCTGGGCATTAAAATTTATCTATTTCGTCATGCAAAAATCACAAGTATAATTTTTAGCTGTATCGCTACCACTAAAATCAGCATGAGCCCACTTGCCACAAAACACGCATCTAAACCAGAGCTCAGAACTACCAAATTCACCACAAACTAAACAGTTCTCTGTGTCTTCCGTAAACATATCAACGGCGTCATCACAGTCATCATCATCACCACATAACACTGGCTCATCTACGTCCTCTTCTGAAGAAGTTTCCTCAAAAGATATTTGTCTGCGGCATGTTTTCTTTATTTTTGCTGATTTTGTGGTTGTCTCACTTTTTCTATCCATTTTGCATGTCTCTTTCTTTACATCATTCATAAAAATTTTAGTTATGTCTCCCGTTTGATTGTATAACAGTTTTAATTTTAGCTTTCTTCTCATTTTTTGTTAACTTCCAAAAGCGCTTCTATTGTTGGAGTTGCGGTAAGAATTCTAGAGTGCTTCTTTTATTCGTCGTTCGGCGTTGATACAGCTTGATTGCGATACAAATGCAGGGGATAAATTAATTTACGTTTTCCCTCAAACTCAGCTGTATTTTCCTTAGGATTTTTCTCTGAAGCTAGTTATCTTTTCTGGGGTTTAGATTTTGATTCACCTCCAGCAGTGAACCCTGACACTCCAGGAACAGGATCTTCATACACACCAGAATCAATTTTTTTGTACTGTTCTTCACAGGCTCTTCATTGACAGCTTTATCATCAGCTTGTTGTACCATTTCCTCATTTATTAATTCATTAGCATTGTCTTGAATTACTGGAGTTTGAATATTTGCTTCAGGAAGGAAGTCATGTTCAGTGAATTTTTCAGGTTTGAACGGTAGAATTCCTGCTGCTCTGAAGCCTGAAACTCCTGTGTCCATCGTTGTTACCTTCATTAAAAATAGCTTCATTAAAAATAGCTATATCATAAACTGTTATCTTCTGCAATCGGTTGACTCTTAAGAATCTGTCACATTCGGTGTTAAATTACTTTTTAAGTGGACCATAAACAGTCAAATCCAGAGGCTGTAACCTGTGTGATGTATGTGGGGACATGGATTCAACTTTGATATGATTGGCCCTGCAGAATTCGAAGCTAAAGTGATGTGGCTACCATAGTTATCCAAGATCAACAGCAACTTTATCCGTAGTTCGTATAATATGATAGACAGATACCTATAGAAATTACCTGTCGTCCATTAATTACAAAAATAATGTGAATTGTATAAAAAAGTATTTTTTTAGAGTTGTCCCGATTTGAAGCCTCGAATCCCGATTTTTTTGACCCTCCGTCCCGATTTTTAACGATTTGGACCTGGCAACACTAGCTACACCCCTGGATTTAATGTCTATCAAGATATATATAACGTGTCAGAGGCAATGCATATTACCCCTCGGACCCTCTTTTTCTAAATACCTCATATTCAAATATTGGATAATGGTAACAATGAAACAGTCATTAAGTAATGAAAATAAGATAGGATTGGGGAAATAACCCACCACTTACTGCAGCTGAAGTTAGGAGGTTCCAAAGAACACACTTTACAATATTTCAGTTAAAAAATTTACTCATGTAAAAGGTGAGACATATGATATGGCATTTTGAAAGATGTGTACACATATGAATGTACCAAAGATGAAACTAGGGGAAAAGGTGGAGATTGAACCTTTGGTGGGAAGAGAAAGTAAACCAGTTATAATTGTGGGAAAAAATAATCCCTGAGATTACTAGTCGGGTTCAAATTAAAAGTTTAAAGAAATATTTTTTCTAAGAATGTAATTTTAACCTATTATAACAGATAGAAATACTTTAAAAGAAACTAGATTTTAATTGCAAATTTCATAGATTAAAACATTTATCAGAAATTTAATATCTTGGAAAAGAAAGAGAAGGCAAATAGGAATTTGGTAGAGAACCACTTCATTAAACTCTTACAGCTAAAGCCTTGCTTCTTCTGATATAATTGCAATGAAATAAAATGTTCAAAGTCTAGTAATCTATCTTGTATAAAAAATTAGTAATTTTGAGATACAGATTGCCTGTGACATCAGGAAATTATGATATAGAAAAGAGAGAAAACTGCCAGAAGCTATTTTTTTTTTTTTTTTTTTTTTTTTAGAGAGTATAAACTGAGACCACGGGATGCTATGACAAGCAATGTAATTTCAGTTTCGAGAGAGTGAGGATCACAGTGTATCATGTTGCGGCATTAAGGTAAACAGCGCATGGTGAAGGTAGCCATGAACAGCAATTAAGCATTTAGCAGCCCTGTTTAGATACCAGCCATAATGATTCCATACTAGTCTCTGAAATGAACTTCAACTACAAAGATTTTCTTAAGTGTGGCATAGACAAATCCTGTTTTTTTTCTGTACTTTTATTTTAGTGTAGCTAAACTCAGGCGGTTCCTGTGGCAATTGCCATTAGTGAGTGCAGCTTGGAATGTAAGCTGCAGTCCTCAAGAAGAGTTAAATCTGTTAGACTTTCATTGTCAAGATTATGCATATTCCTCGTTTCAGCATTTAACTTCAAACCGTTTCATGGTAAAATCAGTGAAACTTATTTTCTTGTTGCATTTCAGTTAGAACTGAACCTATCACTACTGTTGCTCTTTATAGTAATCAGCATAATTAGTAACATGCTCAAAGGGCCTGGCGGCCTTTCATGTGAAAGGAACTATACACTGAAAGTACTTACTAGCTTTTTGGGTGTCTGGAAATACACATCCAGGGTCAACAGCATGCATAAATCCAGGCACAGTAGAACTCCACTAGCATCACAAAATAAATTCACAGAAGCAACAGTACTCATTATTATGCAATTATCACAGACTCCATTTAAATAACATTTCAAGATTTGTTACAATTTTCTCTCCTGTTATCTTTAAGACATCTGCAGTTATATTATTTACAACACCCCTTTATGCTTCTTTTTTTAACTTTCTTCATAATATCTTCAGGATGAATTTCAAATTTTTCAGTCTGTCAAATCCTCAGTAACTTCTTTTCAATTTTTGTCTATAATTGTCTGAAAACCTTGCCTTTCCCTCAGTTTTCTAAAATTATCATAGAAATTTCTAGATGCATCATTCAGTGATTCTTGAGCACCAATAATATTCTTCATAAACCTATCTTTAGCTTCCTTCTTTGTTGGTATTAATTTCTTGATTGGTTTTTTTTTTGTCAAGTATTTCCTGATGCCTTGCTGTCTCTTATCTCTGTCGTCTTCTCTCCTTACCAGCTTTTTTAATTCTATTATAATATGGAGGTTTTGTACTAATCTTTATTTTTTTGTTTTGGTTTGAACATTTCTTCTCCCATTCTTATTACTGCCTTGAACTATTGCCACTTTGACTCCACCTGGGCCTTCTTTCCATATACTGAACCTTTCCCTGAAATATTTCCTCAGTTCTGAAGTATTGTGCCTTTTTGTAACGTACCATTTTCAAATTTGGCCACTGATTAATTGAACTCTCAAAAATCTATTAGAACTGCTTCATGATCACTTATTCCTTTGTTACTTGAGACCCCACAAGATTGTCGTCAGGTTTTTTAGAAAAATGTCAAATACATTGTGTTGCCTGGTCTCTGCTCTACCACTTGTGTGAACACTCTTTCCGTTAATAATGTATTTACAAATTTCTTTTCCCTAGTGTGTTAATTTTTCTTTCTGCACCATTGAAACCGGCTTAATTTAACTCCCCACCAGTAATGACCTTTCTACACTCATCGCTAAACTCTAAATATTTATTTAGTGCCTCCTCTTCATAATTCATTCCTCCACAGTAGTAAGCAGCTAACACCATAATTTTTTCTTTTTTTATCACTTCAGAAAACTATCCCTAACAACTCATGGCCATGATCTATGAGTACCAGTGAACTATATTAGCCTTCACTAATCATTATAAATACCACTCATTCAACTTGTCCTCTATTCTTGTGGTACACTCTGTAGCCATTGGGTAAAACTTCACTGTGGAGCACCAAACTCTATTACTTTATTCATTAGTTCACAGGTAAAGTAAAGTACAGCACTGTTTGCTGGTAGATCCTGAATGATTGTTCACCCACCCCGCGACGTGACAGTTTTAATAGCCATGCATGCATCTCTGACTCTGACTGCCCGAACCCAGTAATCCTACCGGGTGAAGCGCAGCTATGCCTTTGTATGGAATCCAAACTATGGAGCATTGTAGCGTACTTCACATGAACAAAGCAAAGTTTACCAGAGCTGAAAGTCAGTTTAAGTCCTTAAAAATAATATTCAAGACTGGAATTTACACAAGTTCCTTCTGTTCCCCGGTCAGACGCCTTAACCAACTGAGCCACCAGACCGCTTTAGTTCCGAAGTAAGAATCTTATAACTTTGCCACATTTTCAGTGATAACCAACACGTTCTCAGTTTCAACCTGATCTCTGATTGTTTTATCAGCTTTAACCATTTCTTTAGGATTTTCCTATTGCATATCTGCATTCATTATACCTTTGGCCACCTGTTTTTATCATGTCACCAGCAGCATTTAACGTAAAAAATGACAGTCCTGACCCCATCATAGTTGGAAGTGGGCTTCGTCACAGCTTAGCCTTCCTTATTCATTTCATTCAATACATTTCACATGTAGCCTTCTGAGATTCACAAGTATACACTTTCTTATAACCAAGATGCTGATTTACAAACATCTTTGTTGCTTCCCAGACATTCTTTACATGGTTACATATCAAGGTCTCAATCAAGTCAAGCCTAATTTGTCTGCAATTTGGAATCTCAACTTATCTATCACTGAAATCAAACTAATTTGTCTGTAGTTTTCAATCTTATTCACCTCCCTGTTGCTTGTCTAGATCACAATGCAACTACAATAACTTTTTGCATCATTAATGATTCTGTTACAACACGATAGCCTGTGACATAACACTCTGCAGTAAATAATTTCTACATTGTGTGCACAGCTATAAATGATGCTAGCAGCACCTGTGTGGGAACGGGTTTCCTCGGGTGGAGACAAACTGAGTGCACTAATTCCTTTAAAAGTAATATCAGCGGGTATAATTAATACCTATACATTCCATAAGATCTACTTAAAAAAAGGGAGAGATTCTGAACATATTAAAAACATGTTACATAACTCAACAGAAAAAAATGGTTAATCATTAAAATGAAGATATATGTACACAATGTAGCTGTATAGAAATTTTTAACTATTTGTGGCCCAGGCTCCATTTCAACCTAACCACAACCATTTGTGTAGGTGGTATCCTGTAATTTCTGGTATATCAATGCAAAATTAAGCTGAATTTATGCCTCAGGAGATTTACTAATATCCTCATAAGAAAACTGGCAAGTATTTTATTCAATGAAATATCTGAAATCACTTTCTATCCAAAGTTTTTGTATCATCTTAGAAATTAAAACCATCTGTTTAATTCTACATTGTGATATTACAGAAATTATGGTATAACATTTAAACAAGCAGTTATGGTTAAGTCTGAACATGGCCTAGACCACAAGTGGTAAATATTACTGTACAGCTATATTTTATATATTTTCTATTTTAATATTTGCAATTTTTTTCTGTTGAGTTGTTTAATGTGTTTTTGATAATCAGTTTTTAAATCAATTTTATGGAGTAAATACAAGTTAATAATACAAATTCAAATAATTTATGATTGTTTTAAAAGCAATTAGTGCAGTCAGTTTGTTCCCTTTTAATAAAAACATCCCACACATGGTGTATACAAGGTAGGGTAAAAAAGTTCCTTGAATTGATTAATAAATATTTATTGAAAGAATGTGTGACCTTTTTACCTTACTTTACTTCAAAACACTCTCCTCCTGTTTCTACACACTTATTCCACCATTCATACAATTGTTGCACTATGTATTTCGAAAGTTGTTTCAGCAGCTGCATCTCATTTTTAATTACTTATGACGAATCAGCAAAATGTCGCCCATGTAATGTCATTTTCTGCCATGGAAACGGGTAAAAATGCAGTGGTGCAAGATCGGGAGAATGTGGAGGGTGTTCCAGAATGGTAAAATTGTTTCTGGCAAGCCCCTGCACACACTAATTTCTTTTTGCTCAGGTGATAACATTTTCGGAACCAGGTGCAAGTAAACACGATGCATATTCAAATTGTTATGAAGAATGCTGTGAACACTTGCATGTGATGTACCAGCTTTGGAGGCAATAAGATCAATGGTTGTTCGCCTGTCTGCATGCACAAGTTGTCAAACGTTCTCAACATTCTCATCTGTTATGGAAGTTGAAAGCCGTCCAGTCCGAACTTCATCTTCAGTTGTTGAGCAACCGTCGCAAAAGCACTTGTGTCACACATAAACTACCGTTTTCTTCATTGCATAGTTTCTGTACGCTTTTTTCAGCATCTCAAATGTCTTCGAGAGTGATTTCTCCAGCAACACACAGAATCTGTTATTGTCGCACATCAAGAGGATCAGGCCGTGAAGAATGAAAGACTGTTGTAGTGTAGTGGTTACATTAAGAGACTCTGGGACTAAAGGTCATGGGTTCGAATCTAGCAAGTCCCATAAAATTTTAATTTCTTAACTTTGCGTAAACTGTTCTGGAATATTCTTGTTGTAACTAGTATTAATGTTCTAGTCTGTTCTTCATTACTATATAAGCAATACTCCCTTCTAGCTGGAGACAGTTCGTTCCATGTTCCTGTACTGTACAAACTGTTTAATGAAGCTTTGTTGCGTTAAAGTAAGTGTGTTCATCAATGACCCTGCTACGCCTGAGGACCCTGATCGTGGTTTACTATGTGACATTATTCTAGTGGGGACGCTAGAATCTACGAAAACACCGTGAACCCAATCAGACCACGACAGAGCTGTCGCCTACGAGGCGAGAAGCCAGAATACGAGCCATATCCGACTGAGTGGAAACTGTCAAAGGGGGAAAAAGAAGTAAGGATGACGATGGCGCCGACCGTCTGCCAGCACATTTGTCATCCAGCAGTATTTTCAGGCGACGACGGCCAAGATCTGGGCAACTGGCGGAAAGGCTACTAACGTATCGCTAAATTCAACAACTGGAATGATACAGTGTGCCTGACAAATGCATTTTTCTGCCTCTAAGGAACTGCCAAACAATGGTACGAAAACAATGAAGAGAAACTGACTGGCTGGCCAGCATTCCAGAAAGAAATGCAGGAGTGCTTTGGAGATACACAACGTGAGGGACGCGATGCCGAAGAAAAACTAAAGTGTAGAGCGCAGCGCTAAGGGGAAACGACACAGTCATACATACAGAGTGTTTTGGGGCTGTGTAAAATAGTCGACCCCAAAATGAAGGAAGAAGATAAAGTAGCACACCTTATGAAAGACCTCGCTGAGGACATGTACCAAGCATTGCTTTTGAAGGAAATTTCCACAGCAGACGACTTTGTTAAGTGTTACCATTACCTTGAGACAATGCACCAGAAAAGGATTGGACGAAAGAAGTTTGAAAGATTACCAAACTTCGTATCAATGGCCACAGTGGAAGAGGGTACACTTATTAGAGACATTATTCAAAAAGCAGTGAGAGAGGAAGTTGAAAGGGCGATGGGAGTGTATATCGGGCCAAAAACTCTTGACTCTTGAGGAAATAATAAGGGAGGAAGTGGAACAAACGCTGGCACCCATCTCTTACCATGCAGCCCCAACAAAAACTGTTAAACAGCCGAGGCCAAAGAGAATTTACACCACTACAATGCAACGCGAGGATCCTGCAAACGTTTCCAGGAAAAGCGACTTTTGGAGAACGCGGGACAACCAGCCAGTATGTTTTCACTGTGGGCGACCGGGACATGTAGTGCGCTACTGCCGAGAGAGACTGCAGATACGTAATGATGCCTGCGAAAGGGGATTAGAAGCATGTTTCAGTGGCCGAAGACCCCAGGTCAACAATGAAGATCAAGATGTAGCTTGTGGATGACGTAAATCACTGTCGCCGCAGGCTGGTCGCTTGAGAGGGTGCTCACTGACACGCCATTCAAGGTCTCCGTCACCCTTCCGAAGCTCCAGCCAATCACCTAGCCGCCACAACCTGGAAAACTTAAAGGTGCGACGTTCCTTGGAGGTAAGGCCACTCTAGGGAAAAATCCTCCGCCGCCGATCATTACGAAAATGTTGACAAATTACGTTGAAATCCTCATGGATGGCCGACCAGCTCATGCTCTTCCATCTAGATCCTGCTCCACTTTCACAAAACCATTCCCTCCTCCTTTTTCAATATTTCCACACATCCACCCTATCCTCAAAATCTTTCCTCAACTCTATTCCCAACTCCAATAACCTCAGCCCTAGCAAAATCCGAGTCGTGAAAGAACTCTCCAGTAACAAAAACATCATAATCCTTCCAGCAGATAAGGGCTGCACCACCGCGGTGACTATGATGCAGAAGCCCTTAAACAGCTTCCAGATGCCAATACTTACCATCCACACGCCTCTAATCCCACTTCTTACATTTGCCATGAAATTTGCTACTTCCTAGACCTCCTTGCCTCCTTACAAGGCCACTCTTCAGAATCCTTATCCCTTCTCATCCCTCAGAATCCCCGCACACCCACCTTATACATTCTCCCCAAGATACACAAGGCTGGCAATCCGGGATGACTTAATAGTTGCAGCATAGGGTTCCCCACTGAATGGATTTCAGCTTTGGTGGATCAACAGCTCTAACCTTTTGTGCAGAACCTTCCTCCCAACATCAAAGATACCCCACATTTTTTGGAGCGTCTGTCTTAAGTCCCCAGTCCAATATCACCAGACTCCCTCCTTGTCTCCATTGACGTAACTTCCTTATGTACCAATATCCCTCACCTTGAAAGCCTCATATCCCTTCAACACATCCTGGATATGTGGCCTCCGAACTCTCTTCCCAGAACACCCTTTCCCATATTCCTTGCCAACTTTATCCTCTCCAAAAACTACTTCTCCTTCAACTCCCAGATTTATCACCGGATATGTGGCACTGCCATGGGTACCCTCATGGCTCCATCCTAGGCCAATATCTTCCTGGGCCGTCTGGAGGAAAATATTCTGAACTGACCCGTCAGTCCCCTCATGTGGTTCAGATATATTCATGATCTGGGTCCATGGGGAAGACTACTTCCTGGATTTCCTTAACTCACTTAACAACAGTCATTCCATCAATTTCACCTGGTCATACTCCTACACTGGTGTCACCTTCCTTGACGTGGATATCATCCTATGCCAGGGTGTCAACCACACCTCCGTACACATCAAACTTACTAAACTACAACAGTACCTGCACTTTGACAGTTGCCACCCTTTCCACACCAAACGTTCCCTCCCATTCAGCCTTGCAGTCTCTGGCAGACACATCTGTTCCGATCAGGAATCAATTTCCAGTTAATCCCAGAAACTACCCCAAGCCCTCCTTTCCTACCAATACCCCCACTTTCTCATGGAAAAACAAATCTTCCAAGCCTACTCCCACCCTACGTTCTGCACCTCCTGAAACTGACAGTGGACCAACACTCATCACCCAATTCTTTGCTGGCTTGGAATCCATCAACCAGATTCTCCGCCATGGGCATGACTTCCTATAGTCCTTCCCTGAAATGCATCTTCTTCTTCCTAAAATCCTACCCACTGCTCCCCACACTTGCTTCACCAAACCACCTAATCTTAAAAACATTCTGGTCCACAAGTGTTTACCCTCCAACTCTCCTAGACCTCCACAGGGATCTTTCCCTTGTAACAGACCCCACTGTGAAACATACAGCATGCACCCTGCCACCATCACTTACTTTAATCCTGTTGCAGGAGAATCCTTTCTCATAATTGGACATAGCAACCTGTGCTCTTACTCACCTTATTTACCAACTCACCTACCTCCATTGCATTGCCTCCTACATTGGTCTCACCACTCAACAACTATCCTACAGGATGAATGGCCACAGGCATAATGTTTATACTTCCAACCCAGACCATCGAGTGGCAATTGATTCCAACTCACATGATTCGAACAACTTCAACATCAGTTTCACAGTTAGAGCTGTTAGAGTTTTTCCGAACACCACCACCCCTTTATAACTCCGCAGATGGGAACTAGCCTACAACATATCCTTGATACCAGACACGCCCCTGGCCTAAATGTACGCTAAACCTGTCACTATCTTTCATTTCATTTTACAGTCAGTTACTTATATACGTATATTTTATTTGTTCAAATTACATTATATTTCTACCTCCATTTATTTTCGCCTGTAACGGATCTAAAAAAAATTTTAATATGAGGGTGAGTCAAATGAAAACCTTAAATTTGTAATAAAAAAAATCGAAATTTCTTGCCGTTATCCTGTAAGTTTGTAAGCGTGCTACAAGCAGCGTGCAGTATGGCCTGTAGGTGGCAGCATACTGCAGATGCACAAATACCGTCGCTGTATCAGTATAAAGATGGCTGCCCCACTTGAGACTTGCACCAGGGAAGAACAGTGTTCTGTTATTCGGTTTTTGAGGAGTGAAGGTGTGAAACCTATTGAAATTCATCGAAGAATGAAGGTTCAGATGATGCATGTTTGTTACAGCAGCAAGTCTACGAATGGAGTAGGAAGTTAGCAAATGGCGTGACTTCAGTGGAAGATGCTCCTCGTCCAGGTCAGGCACAACGAGTTGTGACTCCATAGAACATTGCAGCAGTTGAAGCCATAGTGATGGAAAACTGCCGAGTGACACTGAATGACATTGCAGCATGTTTAAAGATTTAGTCATGGTTCAGCACACCACATTGTGAATGATGTGCTCCAGTTTCACAAAGTGTCTGCAAGATGGGTGCCACAGCAGCTGACTTCTAAAATGAGAGAACAACGTGTTGATGCTTGTGAAGAACTTCTTCGGCGCTTTGAACGAGAAGGTGATGGCTTCTTTGCAAGAATCGTTACTGGGGACGAAACCTGGGCTCACTTCCACTAACCGGAAACGAAGAGAGCGAGCAAGGAGTCGCGCCATTCTTCATCACCAAAATAAAAGAAGTTTCGAACAGAACCATCAGCAGGGGAAGGTTATGCTGACGCTCTTTGGGGACAAAAAATGCGTCATTTTGGAGGATTACGTGCCTAGAGGGACCACTGTCACCAGTGCATCATACACAGATCTCCTAAAAAATCATCTTCAGCCTGCAATCAAATCAAAAGCAACGTGGATTGCTGTCATCAAGTGTCCTTTTGCAACATGACAATGCAAGGCCCCCCACTGCCCGTACAACAGTTGCAACAATCACAGACCTGCATTTTGAGTGTCTTCCTCATCCACCATACTCACCAGACCTTGCCCCCAAGTGATTTCCATATGTTTGGACCACTCAAAGAAGCAATGGGAGGAAAGAAGTTCCGTTCTGATGAAGAGGTATGCCACAAAGTGCATGAGTGGTTGCGCGGACTACTAAAAGACTTTTTTTCTAAAGGAATTTAAGCACTTTGTAAGCACTGGAGGACTTGCATTGAGCGTGGGGGAGATTATGTTGAAAAGTTGTACAGCTTTGTACCACTTCTGCACAATAAATAATATTTGAAAAAATATGTAAAGTTTTCATTTGAATCACCCTCGTAATAACTTTTTGAATTATGCTACACAAAGATTACTTTGTTCCATGTTTATTGCTGGTCAACCTTATTCCCTCACCTCCTGCAATGCCACTCCCACCCTGTGTTTTTCGCCTTTGTTTCATTCATGTGGTGGGTCGGGATGTGACTACATCTTTCCCCCTGCCATATGTCTCGCACCTCATATGATTAAGGCTCATGCCGAAATATTGTGCATTTTGTTTGTTTTTGTGTTTTTTACGTGTTCTTCTCGCCCTCCTGCCTTCATCTGTGGTAAGTGACAGGTATTTTTTCCCTATCGCATCTAATTCTCATTTCCATTTATGGGAAGAAGATCTTCCTCTGAATTTTTCTGTCCCGTTCCTGATGGTTCCTAATACTCCTGTTAAATCTGTTTCTCAATGTCTCTACCTTTTTTTAATTCTTTGTATCTTCTTAACTATTTTTATCTCTAATTATCTTAATATCTCCCTTTCCCTCAGTTTTCTAATGAAGCCTTAGAACTTATGAGCTCATTTTATGTTTCCCCTTTTAGCTGTAATTTTATACACATGTCTTTTCTTTATCATTATTCTTTTTTACTATTATTCTCTTGCTTAGCCATTTCAATTATTTGCAGTAGCCTTCTACTGTTCTCTTTTTACCAATCTTTTGAGCCTTCTCACTTCTTTATAATGCTATCCTGGATCTGTGCTTTTCGTAATTTTTCCATTACTCTTATCTCCTTGAAATATTTTCACTTCCTCACCACTGAACTGATGGCCTACTACCACCTTTAATTTCTCCACTGGTATACAAAAGCCTCCACATCTGTCAGAACTGTTGTTTATTTTTGCTTTTGCCTTTATCATTCTCGACTGTTACATATATCCATCACTACAGCTCCTACCTTTGACATCCACTAACAAATTAACCAAACCTGCCCATCTTAAAAAATGTTAGGTACATAGATAAAAAAAAACTAAAGGTTAATTAAAAAAAAAATACAATTATAGTGTGAGGTCAGAATTGCTTGTTGAAGCTAGAAGTGTAAATATGTTGAAATAACTTTTGATAACAAACTTAATTCGGCAGAGCACATTGGGCTGGTGGTAGGAAAAGGTTAGAAAATCCTTCATTTACTGGAGAGGGTGGTGAGAGGCTTTGTCAAAGAAGTTAGGGAGTTGGGTTACAAAACTTTGGTCAGATCAGTGGTTGAATGTGGTGAAATAGTTTGGGACCCACATTTTGGTTATCAAATACTGCAGTTGTGAGGTGTGAAAAGAAGAGCAGCTAGATTTGTTTGTGGAAATTATTGCAGGACCCAGTCAGTAAGTGATATGATTAAGGAGCTGGTTTGGGAGTCATTGGAGAACAGGAGGAGGCTGAAGAGAGTGTTGGGAATGTACAGGGGATATGTTGGTGATGGGGCTTGGAGGGATATTGGTCAAAGAATTAGTAATAGTGCATGGAAGGGGAAAGGCAACCATGACCACAAGCTTGCACTCGGTTTAATGCGTAAGGGAGTGGGAAAATTTTCTTTTGTTGGTAACGGTGTCAGGGATTGTAACAAATTACCAAGTGAAGTGATGAATAATTTAATTTACCAAAAACGCTTAAGGAAAAGTAAATTGGGGACGAATTTATCATTCCAATTATAAAAGAATTTTTAATATATGTAAAGGGGTAATTAGGTGACTAGTGCAATTACCATTGGAGCATTAGTTCCATTGCAGTCAAAAAATTAATTAATAAAAAAATTTAAAACATGAGACCCACCATCCTGTAATTTCATAAGAACAGAGACTTTCCCGGTATATGCTTGTAATGAAGTCTTCATGGATGTACCACCGAATTGTGTGTATCCTGTAACTTTTTTTTCTGTGATACTCTTCCACGCATTTTTTTTTCTCACCCCTTATTTCCAAAAGTCATTCATTTCATACTATATCTGTTTACTTAATTTTCAACATCCTTTTATATTACCAAATTTCAAATGCTTCAATTTTCCTTCTTTATGATATTTCTAAAATTCATGTTTTGCTACAATAAAGTGCTGTGCTCCACAGTGTGTTTTAAAAAGTTATTTCTCAGTCTTAGATCAATATTTCAAACTAAAAGATTTCTCTTTTACTAAAGGATTCTTTTTGACATCATTCCTGCTTCAGTATCAGCTGTAATTTTACTTCCTAAGTAACAGAATTCACTTACCTTATTCCATCCGATACTATTGTTATATTTAATATACTATTATTGCAATCATTTCTGCTACATTTCTTCTCTTTTGTCTTGCTTTAATCAAAAATCTTCATTCAGTATTTTGTTCATGCCATTCAGTAACATCTCAGTAACCTCAATGTGATATGCTAACTCTAATTTGCTAAATGCAATGTCGTTGGCAAATTGTAGAGTACTGATTTTTCTCCTTGATCACTTACACCACATTTTCTTTTTCTTTTACTTCTTTAACTGCTTCCTCTACTTGCACGTTGAATATTAATGGGGATAGACTACAACCTTGTCTCACATCCTTTTTCACAGATGCATCTCTCTCATCATTCTATAGTTTTATAATTCTACTAGCTGATACCCGCGACTTCGTATGCGTAGATTGAGAATTTCTTTGCCAGAATTGAATATAGAAAGGTGTTGGTAGCGAAGGATTGGTTTCAAACAACACCGCGTCGGCATAATATGACCGGAAAGCCATCACTATATCATTCTACCATCGAACCTGTCTCTAAGAGAATCAATTTCCAACATTTTTAAAAACAGAAAAACAAACGAAGGTTCGGGAATGTGTGTGTGTGTGTGGGAAGGGGGAGGGTGGGGGGGGGTGGAGGTGTTAACTAAAAGCAGCTTTATTTCAGCTTGGTCTTTTCTTCAGCATGACCATCCGATTCTTGGGTTCTAATAACTTTAGCTGCTCGTGCTCTGCTAGAGCTACAACTTAGGCCAGTTTACGCCCGCAAGGCATGTCAAAAAAGAAGGCAAAATAAACTGGTGTCAGAAACATTTAAGCAGACACAAAGTAATAGGACAGAGAAAATCAACATCTGTACTAAATACTACATTTTTTTCTCTAAATGAAATTTTTTAACAAATTATACAGTGACATAATGCGCGAGAAGCACATCTTGAGCAAGCGACGTAACATTACAGAGTAACACACACATCCATCTCTCTGTCACCATTCGATAAGTTCTCAAAATTTTGTGACTACCGCAGATCACACACACACTCTCACTGCAAATCACCCTTGAGGGATCAATATAATATAAAAAAGTGTACACCAACAGCATTTGCCTCGCATTGCACCTCTAACTTTGTGATATCTACAGTTTAACATTCAGTCCGAATAACTGACGGCCGAGGCATGACTCTTACAATCAAAAGCAATTTTTTTTTAAATCTTAGCCTCCATTGAGATTTAAACTGGAGACCATGACCCAAGCATTAGTAAGCAAGCACTTTAACCACTGAGCTACCTGACCACTACATGGTAAAACAGTGCAGAGACCTCCATATCCAACGCGTCTGTCTATCGCCGTTCAATAATTTTTCGAAATTATAAGACAACTTGTATTATTTATACAGATAATTTTTCAACCAAATGTAGACAGTATATTTCTCCTTGTTTCAAAGGATAAGTGTGTAAAGTTTCATCGAGATCAGATGAAAACTGTGGATTTGTATGAAGAACAAACAAACATACATACATTCATCTTCATATATATAGATTATAAAGTATTCTTGTATCTCGATATTTTATAACCGATTCTTTAAAGTTTTAAACATCTTGCCCCACCTAACATTATCATTTTTCTAAATCAACAAATCCTTCCCCCTTTTTTTATCTGCCCTTCAAGTATTAATAGTAAAGTCAGAATTGCTTCTCTTGTACACAGATCTTCCTAAAACCAAATTGATCTTTGCCAGTTATATCTTCTACCATTGTTTCCCCTCTTCTGTATATTGTCCTGGTCAGTAATTTTGTAGCATGTGATATTAAACAATTCTTACATTTTTCAGCTTGTGCTTTCTTTGAAAGTGTGAAGATAATAATGCTTTTATTAAAAATCAGTTGGTATCTCTCCCATTTTGTAGCAGTTTTATATCATTTTGAGTATTCTTCGGATTCCTTATTCTTCTGGGAATTTCAAAAATTCTGCAGAAATTTCATCAATTTCAACTGCTTTATTTGATTTCAAATTTTTCAAAGCTCTGCAATTCTGTCCTTAAAACAGGGTCTCCTAAATCATTGATATCACATTCTTCTTCCAGTACACTGTCATTCAAATCATCCCAGTCATACAGTTTCTCTATGTATTTGTTCCATCAGATAGCTGTATCATCTGAGCTTAAAAGAGGTTTCCCGCTAACAGCTTTAATGCTTATACATTTTTTCTCATTTTTTTAATCATTTGTAAGCCAAAATCCCTAAAAGTTATTATCAGGTTTTTTTTTGTTTTTTGTTTTTTTTAGGAAGATGTCCAATATGTTCTGTCTCCTCATGCTTTACCACTTTTGTAAATCCTGCTTATCCACTAAGTTAATTGAATACACCTACTGTCTTTACTATTAATTATTATTTATGGATGCCTATTAGGACTATACAAGGTACTCAGAAGCGTTTGTTCACTGTCCTTTGTTCTCATATTTCCTTCATATACTTCTGTGTGCTTCTTTTCTCTCATCTTACCATGTTGTTACATTTCTTTTCTTTAGTCTTTTTTCCCAGTCAACTTGCCACTTGTGAATTTTGGATTTAAATGTATCTCTGTTTTCGATGTCTTTTGTAGTGATTCCTGCTAATTTGAGGTCTTTCTTGATTTCGCCAATCAATTTTATTATATCTGATATTGCTTTACTTTGGTTTTCATAGAATTCAACTATTTGTCTTGTCAGTCTGTTAGGGTTCATTCTTTTAATGTATCCATAAAAT
The DNA here is from genome assembly GCA_031002005.1 of Vandiemenella viatica. Lineage (NCBI taxonomy): Eukaryota > Metazoa > Arthropoda > Insecta > Orthoptera > Morabidae > Vandiemenella > Vandiemenella viatica. The sequence goes on along the minus strand of JARYHS010008075.1, from coordinate 93,942,968 downwards.
TTTAGTCTGCATTTTCTAATACCACTTGTGAATGTATGCATATTGTAAAATTTCCTGATTACTTTTGAGTCCGTATTGGTCTACTATGAGTTTTAGGCCCATAATGTTCCGTATAATTTTGTGCTCTTTTTTTTTCTATATCTTTTTTCCTGTTCAAAATAAGTGTTTCTGATCCATAAAGACATTCTGGATTAATAACTGTATTGTAATGTCTCAGTTTTGTGTGCTTGGAGATACTTTTTTTTGTAGATGTTTTGTGTTAGGCGATAAGCTGTTTCCATCTTTTGGCATCTAATTTCTTAGCTTTTGCTTCAGTTCCATTCTCTTGGATTCTTTCACTGAGATACTTAACACATGGGACTCCTTTGATTTTTCCATATTTTGTCTCCATGTATCTTGGTGTTTTTTTTTTATGCAGGTCATAAATCCTGTTTTCTCAAATGAAATCTGTAGACCCACTTCTCTGCATTTCTTTCAAGATTTCAAATTGTTTTGGGGCTATTATGATGTCACGGATTAAGATTTCTAAGTCATTTGCAAATGCTAGGCAGTCTATCTTTAATTTTCCTATGCCAAATATAATCGTTTGGTCAATCCCAAGGATTGATTTTTGTTTATGCCATTCCTGTGACACTTTTTATTAATGTGATTTCCTTACGAATTCATGCCTGATATATTTAAGTCCCCATCAATAATGCTCATCCTAAGCACTTCTCTGAATTCTGAATATGAATTTATTTTTCCCCCTACGACTTTTTTATTCCAGTACACTAATCAGCTGTTGCCTGTATTTTTTTCTTTTGCTTCTTCCCAGAAATCTTCTACAAGGAATTCATGAATATGATCTATGAATACTATCAAACTTTAACAGTGGATGTCCATCAGTTTCTGCTTTGTCTCTGGGGTTCACACTATAACCCTTTGCCAAACCTCATTGTCTATCACCCCTTAATTTAATCAAAACTCTATCCCTAACTTTTTGTGAATTTTGCATTTCTATTGTGCTACCAAACTCTTTTACTATGTTCAGTTAGGTTACTCATTTCATTAATAGCAATGTTATAACTGAATCAGAAGTATTTGTCATCTTCTTTTTGTTACATGATTTTTAATTTTTTCATCAGCTTCCACTTTCATATTTATGATTTCTGCTACTTATTTTTATCGGTCCCCAACACAGAATGGGCACAGTACTACCCCATCATATCTGGAAGTGGGCTTCTTTATAGCTTTAGTTAAACTCTCAGAAAACATTCCCTACTTTTTAGATGTACACCATGCCTAGTGAAATCCCACTTACCTATGATGTTAACAGGCATAACCACCATGACAGATATCATGTCTTTCCAAAGCATCGCCTCTGTCTGGAGGGACACCCACCTTGCAACTGGGTTAAACTGTGCCTGATCATGATGACTCAGGAACTGCATGAGTTCACCACTTACCTGAAGTTACTCTCTGTATTACAACTCACATTTCTATCAGTGCTGTTACCTGAACCTCCCATCATCACTGCCTAATTCTCCTTAGTGAAACTCTTAAAAAGTGATCCTATATCCTCTACTAAGCTTTGCCTTCAGTTTGAAAGTACCTGTCATCTGGGAGCCTGTCCCTAGCTGGTTCTGCAGAAGTGGATCTACACGTCTCCCAAGGCTACTACCTAGCAGCAGAACCTTTTTCTTCCTCTGTTACCTACTGCTACATGTACAAGATCCTCCTTTTCCCCTCCCTATCAGGTCAAACTTATTTTATTTTTATTTTTTCAACAACTCCTTAAGTATATGATACCTTTATTGAGTTTGCATTATTTTTTCTTTAAAAGCTTCCAACCACCCCTTTCCTCCTCTCAGCTTCCCGTCTTGCTCTCCTCTAAAAGCTGAGCTATTTTTGGGAGCTCTTTTATGGTTTTGTCCTGCTTCCTGGTCCTTTTTTCCAACTCTGAAATTTTCCATCTCTAAATGCTGTTCATTATATGAAACATTATGTTTTTGGTAGTTTGAATGCATTGCTGTCTGTGTATGTGTATGAAAGTGTGAACAGGACATCAACATATAATATAAAGATTAAGTGAGACTATAGTATTTCATTATTCTATGTCTAGGATTGATGTCTTTATCTAGCATCAAGTAAAGTATTTTATTTCATTTCTCGAAAAGAAATAAATCTTCTTGGTTCAGAAGAAAATTTCTTTGTTTCCACAATTTTTTTTTTTTCCCTTCTGGTTTATTCACTGTTGCTAATTTTAAGTTTGTATATGTACTTACAGTGCCCATCAAATTTTTGTAGGTCAGATGTTGGTGGATGCATGGCTTGGAAAAGGTAAAGCTAACTTGAGAATGAGTGACATTCCAACTCCAAAATTCAGTCGAGAAATGTGTGAAACCATCATTGCTCACTTACTTGTAGAAGGATATTTACAAGAAGACTTCCATTTTACTCCTTACTCTACAATTAGTTACATCAAGAAGGGTAAGTATGTTAATCAGTTGTGTTAACTATGAAATGAGGCCAAATTGACATGCTTTTGAAATATATTTATTTCTAGAATATTTTATGTTCTTAAAATAATTTTAAGTGTTCTGAATTGTATGATATAAAACAATAATTATGTGGACTATATCTTTTCATTTAAAAACTAGCAGTGTATCAATGATTTTTTTTTCTGATTATATTTTGTTATAAAAGTTTTCCTAAAAATGAGCTGCAAAGAAATTATAGAATTTCACAAAAAAGATGTTGATTCTTGATATTTAGGATTGATGAAACAATTTTTTTACGTGAACCTTATTTATGTTTGCTGGAGTTTTGGTAAATCTAGAAGTGGTCTCAGTACAATGAAGTTTAATGTCTATTTCACGACCCTATGTTAGCAGGCCACTTCATCAAATTATTTTTAGGGATTACAATTTTCATGAGCTACAGGATAAATGTTGTGGTTGTTGCTGGGTTTTTACAGGTATAGGGTGGAAAATTCTTGGCTTGTCAGTTAAAGATCGTGTTTTTTGTTAAATGATGCATTTATTTGTCTGTGTTCCCTTTCTACTTCAATGTATTTTGTCCAAGATTTCTCCAGTGAATAGAATCCTTCCCTGATTCTGAAGGGTCTGAAAATGTTCATCTGTGGCATCACTTGACATGGAACATTTTCCAGCCATAAACAGCTTCAGATTTCAAAATAGTTTGATGTCAGACAGGCCCATATCTACGAGGCGTATTTTTTAAGTAAGTGCTGTTTTGTCGCACCATGACTGCAGCGCTACGGTCAGCGTTCCGCGCATGCGCATTGGGTACCTGCATCTCTTGCCTACGCAGTGACACCATTACAGTCTAATTCTTCCTTGTTTACTTTGTTCACTGAGTGTTTAAGATGCCTCCGATAATCGTGAGTCCCGCCGACTGTGTAGTACGGGCTGTTATAAGATTTCTTTGTGCTAAAGGCCTAAAACCGATCGATATTCATCGTGAGATCTGTGCAGTTTACAGACAAAACATTATGAGTGATGGAATGGTGAGAAAGTGGGTGAGAGCATTTAAAGATGACCGCACAAATGTGCGTGATGAACAACGGAGTGGGCGTCCTTCGGTCTTTAATGAGAGTTTGGTGCAGAAAGTGGACAATAAGGTGAGAGAAAACAGACGCTTTACGATTTCCTCCTTGTGTGATGACTTTCATAATGTTTCTCGTAGTGTTTTGTATGGCATTGTGACTGAGCACTTGAATTACCGAAAATTGTGCTCATATTGGGTACCAAAAATGTTAACGGATGTGCACAAAACCAAACGTTTAGGCAGTGCATTGACTTTCCTTGAGCAGTACCACAACGATGGTGATGATTTCTTAAGCCAAATTGTTACGGGCGATGTGACATGGGTGGCCTTCGTCACACCTGAATCAAAGCAACAGTCTATGGAATGGCGGCATTCAGATTCATCCAAAAAAGTGAAGTTCAAGCAAACGATTTCTGCCTGGAAAATCGTGCACAGTTTCTTGGGACAGAAAAAGAGTATTACTTGTGGAATTTCTGCCTCGTAATGAGACAATCAAAGCAGCAGCTTATTGTGAGACATTGAACAATCTGCGCCGTTCAATCCAGAACAAAACATGTGGCAAGTTGAGCAAGGGCATCGTTTTGCTGCATGACAATGCCCGTCCACATGTGGCTAATCAGACCAAAGATCTCATCACATCTTTTCGATGGGAAACTCTTGATCATCCTCCGTACAGCCCTGATCTGGTGCCCATTGACTACCATCTGTTCCTGCACTTGAAGAAACACCTGGGCGGTCAGCGTCTTGAAGACGATAACGAAGTCAAAACAGTTGTGAGGCAGTGGTTAACAAGTCAGGCGGCAGACTTCTATGAGGAGGGTTTTCAGAAACTGGTACTACGTTATGACAAGTGCCTCAATATTGAAGAGAATTATGTAGAAAAGTAGAGTAAGGTACAGGCTTTCATGTAAAAATAAAATTATTGATATATATTTGCACGTCTTTTTTTAATTTCAAAATGGTACTTACTTAAAAAACATGCCTCGTAGTAAACAGGGTAGGTGTTGTAGCATTTTGTGCCTCAAATCCCTTTGTGGATATATCCATTGCTCTAATGAAAGATTATTTTTCCTTTCACAATTCAGGTTTCTTCTCACAAAATTTTGTCATCCAGTTTGTACAGTAGATTTTCATAGTATTTGCCAGTTATTGTTTTACCATTTTTTGGTAATAAATAAAAGGAATCCGTTTCGCATTCCACAAAACACTAGTCCTGACCTTTAGGTTGCAAAGCCAGCAGCTTTCACCTACTGGTTTAAAAATGTGGCACCCATCTTTTACAGTGAAATCTCATATTTAATTCTTCATGTAAAATATACCGTACCCTTCATTATACACAAGTCGCTAATCATATGGTTCATAATTATTCAAAGGCCCTAGAGGCAGGTCTGGTTGGATACGGTTCTGTGGTGATGGATGTACATCCGAGTGCAAGTTGGACCCATATCTGCATGCCACGGTCCTCGTGCGGTCAGAGCTGGAACCAGAAGCCGGACCTGGAGCTGTTCAAACTTTTCACGCATTTTTTCCATTACAGTTGCGACTGTTGCAAAAATACACAACCTATCACTTGGTAGAACAACAACAACTAAACCTCAATATTGGCAGCCAAATATACTAACAAATACAATGGAAAGTTTCATCAACCTAGAAAAGTTACGCTGAAGACAATTTCGAGCTACTTGTGACAAATTAATTTGAGGCAAACCGAACACTTTGGAAATATCTATGACAAAGACCAAACTTTAGAGACAAACAAACTGAGGCTATCACGTACCTAGCTGTAATAAGCGACTACATCCTTACTGCCTTGTTGCTTGATGAGAATGAAGAATGAATGTAGCGCGTGCAATGGTATTGTTACCGCAAAGCGTCACCAAGATGCAAGTGCGCACTGCTGAGTTGTAGGCATCTCACGCTATTATTATCTGAACCTAAATCTGCTGGCTGCTTGTAGCTAGCTGTGAATAACTTACGACTCGCAACGTGTAAGGCAATATTTTAGATACTGGTTCTCAATAAAAATTAAATCCTGTTACCTATGTCCCATTACATGTTACCTAAGTCCCGTTATGCTCCTTATTTATTTAAAATAAGGAAGGATATGGAAAATTGACCTTCACTAACCTCTCCTTATTTAGTTATCATTATCTCATATAGACGAGATTACATTGAGTGTGACAAAATTGCCTAGGGTAAAAAGATTATTAAGGAGGTTAACTTGTGGCACTGAGAAATGTTTGTTATGAAACCTTCATTTTCTTTGCTGATTAACAGTTGATCTTATTTGATGTATGGTGTATTATGAGGACTTGTTTGGCTGCGTGTTCTTTGTGCAAATCCTTGACAAACTTGAAAAATACCATTAAAATGTTCCCAGCACCTTATGCAATGGGTGATTCAAGTGTATTGTTGTATGTACGTATGAAAGCTCAAAACAGGACTTCAACATAATCATAATATAAAAGCTGTGGTATGCATGCACACCTTTTTATTTAATGACTTTAGATTGATTTATAATACTTCCTTGTCTCCAGCTTCTCCTAAAATTTCATAAAACTATTTATATGTAAAGAAAAATACTCTAATTTTACTGTAAGCTGTAATATCACATGTGATTCTTCCATTTCTATTTATTATGGATTTTTCATATTTTCAATTAGATATTTTATGGGTTGTTAACCCACCTTTTCATTGAAATTTTTTTTTTTTTTTGAAACTACAGACATATTTTTCCTTATCTTCATCTAGTGTAGTATAGGTTGTAGCCAAAATAGATTCCAATCTGGGATAAGACAAATGAGAACCTCTTAGTCATATCGATGTATGGAACAGAAGAATGGAAGATAAATGGAACAGAGAGTTCAAATTATATTATACTAGTGGGGACAATGAAGGTGCCATTAGGCAATTAAAATAACGAAGAATAGGGAAAATAACCTGTAATTTACAACAGATGAAGGCATGAGGGTCAAAAGAACACCAATACACTTTACAATAATTTGGTTTAAAACCTGCTCCTGTTTGTTTGGCAATCCTGCCACCATCTGTTGCAAACAATGGATAATTTTCGCTATCCTTCCTTATTTCAGTTGCCTAATGGCGCTTTCACTATTCCCACTATTATAGTATAATTTGAACATCTCTATTTCATTTACCTTTCATTGTCTTGTTACATAACATCCATATGACCTATCCCAGATTGGAAGCCATTTAGCTGTGACTACAACCTGATATATTGAGGACACTCTTGTTTGATACCAAAAGCAAGGAATGACTCTTGTTTGAGGATATGCTGGAAATAAACAATCAGAACTCACATTAGAAATGACAAAAGTCCAAGTTCAGTTCTATTGGAGTTTAATGAAACAAATTGTTCAACATTCAGCTTGAAATAAGATGTTATAAAATATATACAAGATTGTTAGGTTAGTTAGTTGTGGGATGATTTCCGTCGGTGGGATAGTCCATTGTGGCTAATTGATCAGTTACCGCGCGCCTCAAGCTGGGCAGCCCCCAGCCAATTAGGTACTGATCCGCCCCTCATCTTGCGCTTCTATAGGTGTGTGGAGCAGCAAGCATGTCACAGTGCTTGTAACAACGATGAGAGAAGCAATCACCTGGCAAAAAGAAAAACAGTTATAAACCGTATAAAAACCTGATAACGTCAACGAGATTCGCCTCATGGAATTTGAGAACCATGTTACAGGGAACTGACACCCCAACTGATGGCATCCCTGAACTTAGGAAAACATCTATCATCGACAGGGAACTGCTGCGTTTGCGAGTTGATATCGCTGCCTTGCAAGAGACTCGGCTTTCGTATGAGGGCATTGTTCGTGAACAAAATTACACCTTCTTCTGGAAGGGTAGAGACAATGGCACAAAGCGAGAGCACGGGGTAGGCTTTGCAGTTCGCAACAGCTTGTCTAACTGCATTGAGGCACCCATCTGTGTTTCAGAGAGAATTATGTCCTTGAGAATAACAACTGCTTCGGGTCCCATAACCCTAATATCAGCTTATGCACCTACATTAAAGGCCTCTCCAGAAGTTAAAGATTCTTTCTATGAAAGCATACGTGCATGTCTAGCAAAAGTACGTGTCTCTGACAAACTTTTTATTCTTGGTGATTTCAATGCAAGAATTGGCAGCAGTTCTGACAACTGGCTGGATTGTATCGGCCACCATGGAATAGGAAACATAAATGAAAATGGGCAACGTCTGATGGAACTATGCACACCACATTCCCTCTGCGTATGTAACACCTATTTTCAGAATAAGCCTGTTCACAAAGTGTCATGGAAACATCCAAGATTGGGTCACTGGCATCAGCTTGATTTTATCATCACTCGGAGGCGTGATTTGCGTGACGTTCTCAATGCCAGAACCTATCACAGTGCAGACTGCGACACTGACCACTCTCTGGTAATGGCCAAAACATGTATGATTCCAAAGAAGATCCATTCAGTGAAAAGCAACCATCGCAAAATTAAGTTTAATATCCCAGTCAATCATGATGATGCTTTACACAAACAATTCTCAGCCGAAGTAAAAGAGAATCTCAGTCATACTTTACTGAGAGACACAGGTAGCGTGGAAGACATGTGGCTTCTAGCGAAAGAAAAACTTTTACAAACTGTTTTAAGCACCTTTGGAAAAAAGGTACGTCTCAGAATGACTGGTTTGCTGATTACGAGGACAAATTACGTCCATACATTGAGCACAAAAGAGCAGCTCATATAACACTTCTAAACATCCCTAGTGATCAAGCCAAGTTGGAATACAAAAAAGCTAAAGCAGATCTACAACGTATCACTCGCCATTGCGTGAATGAGTATTGGACAAACCTCTGCAAGTCCATACAGCAGTACCATGATATTGGGGACTACCGAGGCATGTATCAAGGCATCAAGAGTGCAATCAGCCCCACAACCAGGAAACGTGCTGCCCTAAAAGACTTAAATGGGGAACCTATCGTTGACAAGCAGAAGCAGTTGGAAAGATGGTCAGAACAATACTCAAACCTTTACTCCAGGGCAGTCAGCATAAAGCCTGAAGCACTGGATAGTTTACCAACTTATCCTACTGCTTTAGAACTCGATGATTTACCTTCACAGGACGAACTTCATTTTTCACTGGAGAGACTCAAACTGGGAAAAAGTACAGGTCGTGACAACCTACCGGCTGAAATAATTAAACTTGATTGTGTTTTTCCGGTCATATATGAACTCCTAAAGCGGTGCTGGTATGAGGGTACAATACCACAGGACATGTGTGATGCAGATATATTTACCCTTTATAAGGGCAAAGCTGATAGAGGCGATTGCAACAATTATAGAGGTATATCCCTCCTCAGCATTGCTGGAAAAGCTATTGCTCAAGTCGTTTTGGGAAGACTGGAAACCCTCGCCTCACGTGTCTACCCCGAATCTCAGTGCGGATTTCACGCCGGCCGCTCCACGAGTGACATGATCTTCACTGTCCGCCAACTTCAAGAAAAATGCCATGAACATCGTGTGCCTTTATACATGGCTTTTGTCGATCTAAATAAAGCCTTTGATACAGCTAGCCATACCGGCCTTTACGACATCCTGCACAAAATCGGCTGCCCATCTACGCTGTTGTCTTTAATCAAGGCCTTTCACGATAACATGCAAGGCTCTGTGATATTTGATGGCGAAGCTTCTGCATCCTTCAAAGTAAACCGCGGTGTATGACAGGGCTGTGTCTTAGCGCCCACACTCTTTGGAATTTTCTTCTCTGTTCTGCTCTTAGTAGCTTTTAAAAACTGTCACGTTGGAGTACATCTGCATACAAGGAGTGACGGTAGACTTTTTAATATAAGTCTATTGAGATCTACTAAAAAGCGTATTGAACTAATTGTTTGTGAACTTCTATATGCTGACGATGCGGCTTTTGTCGCTAATACCGAAGATGAGCTTCAGGAGGCGCTCACCAGATTTGGTCATGCATGTCATCTGTTCTCGATGAGTGTCAATTCCAAGAAGACGGTTGTCATGGTTCAGGGCACATACCGTCTCCCAAAAATAACATTGGAAGGCATCCCTCTTCAAGTAGTAGAACACTTCCAGTATCTCGGCTCCATCACTACATCCAACCAGTCCATTCAAAAGGATATTGACGCACGAATTGGCAAAGCCGCGACGACCTTTGGCAAGCTATCCACACGTGTCTGGAGAAACCCCAAGCTAACTCTCTCCACCAAAATTCTAGTATACCGCACGTGTGTCCTGAGCATCTTACTGTACGCAGCTGAGACGTGGTCCACTTACGCCTGGCAAGAGAGACAGCTGAACACTTTCCATATGCGCTGCCTGCGGACAATACTTGGAGTCACATGGCAGGACAAAATGAGCAATGAGAGTGTTCTGTCTACCACGAAGTGTCACAGTATTACTGCCACCCTAAAACAAAGATGACTCCGCTGGCTTGGCCACGTCCATAGAATGGATCCTGAGAGACTACCATGGAATGTCATGCTCAGTCAGATTGCTAATATCAAGAGACCTGTAGGGCGCCCGACGCTAAGGTTTAAGGACACCTGCAAACGTGATTTGGAGAGCTTCTGACTGGGAAGCTAGCACGAGACCCTTATGGCGTCATCATATCACCACCGGCATGTCCAAATATGACAAAGCATGGTTGGATAAAATAAAGCTGAAAAAGCTTCGTAACAGGGAAGTACATCCACCGGATCCCTCTTTCGTGTGCGATAGATGTGGCAAAATTTGTCGCTCCACCATCGGACTATTCAGCCACAAAATAAGATGCGATGCACTCAACCCAAGTGATAGCTGAGTCGCTACAACTATCATCTATGAAGATTCTGTGGCCAATATTATTAGTTGTGGGAAGAGAAAGTAAATGTTTCCGCAAGTCAGATCCAGAAACTACAGTGGTAAAGCTACTCGCACGCAACTCAGTGCTGCAAACTGTATGGCAGCTATGACACAACTTGATGGTTCCAGCCCCACCCCAGTGTTGGCTGGGATCTTTTATATTACTTGGCACAAGGCAGTCTTATGCTCTTCCATTATGCCACAATACAAAACCTAGCTTCATTCAGTTAGCAAATCTTATTTGACTTTGAGCTGTAGCAGTTGTGCCTTCACAAGTGGTGTAGAGAACAGGGGTTCTACTCATATACTTCACTTGCCTTTGAAGAACAGGGTTCTAGGTATTCGTTGATGCCATTTGCCCTCTAAGAAGGCCTTACAGCAATCTCAAGCAAAACATCACCTGGAAGTGACACTGGCTGTGGCCTATGACATCTGCTGCTGGCTTTGTCCCAAGCAATGCATTTAGCCAATACAGCTTACGGTAATCTTAAACGCCCATTTAGATGACCCGACCTGGTCTCCCTAAATCGTGGCCACACCCCTTCGGCCCTGAAAACGGGTCGTCTAAAGTGAGCTCCGGTCACGTTTTTGCCACGAGACTGGGCTGGGAGATCGGGTGGAAATTCCATCCGATTTAGGGCGAAAGGGTGGGGGTAAGTCGGGCCCCCACCACTCTGACCTGAAAACTGGCCTCGCCCGGTTGTGCTCTCACTGCCTGGTTCTCCATTTTCTATTATTTTGAGATGGATGCATCCGATAATTAAGAAAAAGGAGTTTTGACAGAGTTTCTGGAGGTGTAAAAGACCCACAAATTTTTATGGGATACCTCACATAGGGTTGTCAACTTATTTAACAAAAAATATATTTGTATTTTGAAGAGGAAAATAAAAAGTATATGAAAGGAAAAAAATAATAATAAAATTTAGTTATTTATTGCTTCGGGCTTAGTGGACTAGCTATTAACTGTTGGTTTCATTTCAGTGTTACAGCTGGAGCCACATTCTACATCTAGTATAACAAAAAAAGGAACACTCATTTTTAAATTTATGGGCGCTCTTCGACTGGAGTACAACAATATGAATGGTCCACTATTATTGCCTCAACTTTGATGCGGTAATTACACAGATCAAAGGATGCTAACGAACAAAAAATCGCTGGCCGATAGGCACTTTTCCTTGCAGGAGGTTGTGAAATTAGCAGACGAAAGTTCAGTTATATGTGTTGTATACTTTATTCGAAATAAAGTATTTTTGCATACTTTATTCGTAGCAAAAAGTATAATAGCCAAAAATAAAATTATGCTTTATAATACAGTATGGTTGGCAACCCTAATGTCACATGCAATCTGTCTTAACAAAGACATGAGAAATTAGGCATTTCAGGTGTCATCAGCTAGAAATTCTGGAAATCTTCACCATTCCAACACATCTAGGAGCCTAAAGTGACTGAACGTACACCTTTGTAAATATAATTGCTTGGCACACGTCTTTTTTTCTTTTTCCTAGGCTATTCACACAATGTCAGGCCATCAGGGTTAAACCAAGAATTTGTAATTTTGATAAATATGGGCCATATATCTTTGATTTAAATATTAGAACTTTGATAAAATTTGTAACTAACTAATTTTATTACTAGTATTATTACTGAATGGAATGTACAAATTTCAGAGCAAGATGGATATACGCGTGGTGGTAGGCCGCTAGTATACGAGGCGTATTCCAAAAGTAAGGTCCGTTTGATCATAATAAAAACATCGTTCAGGATACAAGGTTTTTATTAATGTCAGTATGTAACTACATATCTAGTTCACTTTTCCACATAATCGCCGTTCATATCTATACACTTTCTGTAACGCTGTACCAGTTTCTTTAACCCCTCGGCATAAAAGTCTGCCGCCTGGGACCTGAACCAATTGGTAACGCTCGTCTTGAGTTCTTCATCGGTTTGAAATCGTTGTCCACCAAGCCACCGTTTCAAATGCAGGAAGAGAAAATAGTCGCTTGGTGCAAGATCTGGACTGTAAGCAGGGTGGTCTAGGATTTCCCAACGAAACTCTTGAATCTTCTCTTTGGTTTTGGAAGCGGTATGCGGGCGTGCGTTGTCTTGCAGGAGGATGATGCCAGACGACAGTTTCCCACGGCGTTGATTTTGGATGGCACGTCTCAGTTTGGTGAGCGTTGCACAGTACACGTCAGCTGTAATGGTTGTCCCAGGGTCCATGAATTCGATCAAAAGGACGCCCTTTTCGTCCCAAAACACAGAAGCCATCATTTTGCGATTCGTGTACGGCGATTGCTTACACTTTTTTGGTTTGGGTGAACCGGAATGGCGCCACTGCATTGATTGTTGTTTTGATTCTGCGTTGGTGTACGCTATCCATGTCTCGTCTCCCGTAACAATTTGGGAAAACAAACTGTCTCCATCTTGTCTATAGCGCTCCAAAAATTGTCATGCGCTATGCATTCGTTGCTCTTTGTGCTGAGCGGTGAGCAGTTTTGGCACCCACCGCGCACAAAGCTTCCGATATCCAAGCTCTTCAGTGACAATCCTGTAAATTGAGGTTCTAGCAACATTTGGGAATTCCATAGCCAGACCACTAATCGTCAAACGCCGATCACTTCGCAGTTTTTGGTTAACTTGCTCGACGATGTCGGTCCGAATACTGGGCCTGCCACTCCGCTGTTGATCGTGCACATCTGTGCGACCACTTTGAAATTCTCGACACAAGTGTCGAACTTGTTTCTCACTCATTATGTTTGGTCCATACACTACACACAATTCGCGATGGATGTCCGCAGCTGACGATCCTTTTGCCAACAAAAATCTAATCACACCGCGCACTTCACAACTAGCGGGAGCTACGATTGTCGCGGCCATTTCGAACTGCTCTCAACAATAGATATACGGCTACTGCGGCACGCCAACAATACTGCATATTTACCAGGAGTTGGTAGATGGCGCTGCAGGTGGGAAACGTCATTCAGGCCTATCATCTGTGACATCTTGTACCCCGGACCTTACTTTTGGAATACGCCTCGTAGTAGTACCGGATCGGGCCGGCCAACAGGGCATCTAAATGCAACACACTGTCGACGGGAGGAAAGTGAAATTGAGAAGGGTACAGGGTGATTGGGAATGGTTTGTCTAAATGGGCCTTTAATATATTACATCTTGTCAGTTTTAGATTCTGTTTAATTTCTTGTTTTTGATACGTTTAATTGTTATATGAAAGTAATGTACAGTAATTTTTGTGCATTAGCTATTATTTTTTAGCTTTAAATATTTTAAATACTGTTTGTTGGAAACATATTACAATTTTCTTACTAGATCTTAACTGTATTGTACTTTCGTCAGCCCTTTTCTTTATTATTATTATTTTTTTCCCGACATGAGAGCATATTTGTGCGGTATTAGCAGTCTCTTTTACATTACTTTTGTACTTGATATTGAGGATCTTCTGCTCTATTTTAAACACACTAATAATGCAAAACCTCATTGATGGGCTAGAATTATTCTGTGGTTCACTGGAGAGAATATATAACATACTCTTTGTCTTGAATTTTATTTCTGTCATTTTATGGTTTGTAATTACTGGAATGTTATGGTTGTTTAAGGACCAAGAGCAGCAAATGCACTGGTGGATGGCAGCTGTATAATGATAGGCTTAGCTGGAAGAAAAATAATTCCTTCAGTTTCAAACAAGATTTCATCTATAGCCCATATTAAATCTGAAGTGTTAAACAAAGAATGTACGAATTCAAAATTATCACATAGTGCAAGTGTTAAATCTGGTGAAAGCAGACAAACCATTAAGGATAATCACATAAACAGCTATAACACTACAGAAAATAAAAAAATAGAAAACAACCATAAACCAGTTAAAAATTATAAGTCAAGTAAAAGTGATGTTATGAAACAAAATGAAAGTTCTGAAAGTATTCTTCAAAACAGAAGCATCTTTAATCAAGCAGGTAGTGGAAGTAATGCAGTGACAATAGAAGTAAGAGATTCTGAAAGTGATGAAGAGATGATTAATACGAGTGTTAATGTATCTATAAAGAAAAGGAAAATATATATTAGTTCTAGCAGCAGTGATTGAACATAATCTCTACAAGCTTACATGTATGTATTTTTAATTAATAAAATAATATTTAAAGAAATGTTTAGTTGCATTGTTTTTATGTTTGTCAATTCTAGATTTTTTGTTCTGGCTCTTCATTGAATGGTATAAAAATTATATTTGAGCAACAGTGGTACTGTTAATATGAGAAGATAAAATCACCCATCAATTATTTTTTTATTATTATTTCATTTTAAGTTATTTTCATTTCTTTTAAGAGCTCTTCTTTATTCGATTTTGATTAATTTCCTTCCCACAGTTAATTCACTAATATTTTCTTCGCTCCCTCACCACCTCCACTTTGAATTGTAACAGTCAAAACCATGATTCATGTGCTTAAGTTAACTGTGTGCAAGTTCATTCACAGGTTTCTAATTTCATGTGGAATGGCATTGCCTCAAATATTTGTGTGTGTGTGTGTTCCTCCTCCCTTCAACTTTGGTGACTGATGGGTGATTTTATCTTCCTTTTCCATATTAAAAATTACACAATCTTTATGACAAAATCCAGGATTTAACCAGCAATCGAGTAAGAAGAAATTTTGTTTGTCAATGTTATTATGGAAAGTAAAAATAAAATAGACCAATCACTCCCAAAGGTGATGGGGGAAGAAGCAGCAGTAGCAAAAAAATTCTACAAACACACACAAAAAAAAAACAATATTTTGGGCTGTGACCATTTATGGAGTTGTGTTGAGCTGTGCCATATGTTTCTATTTTCATGACTGAGGTTGTAAGGAGGAGTATTCATATCTGTTAGCAAAGACTACGACAGTTCACTGGCATTGAATTCAACTTGGTGTAATTTAACTGTGATGGAGAGCGTGCTGTGGTGACATCTTCCCTAGTCATCTAATTACATGTGATATTCATAGATCGTAGTTGTTAGAGGTATATTTCTGGGTTATAAAAAAGAAAAAAAATAGGGTGCTGGCTGCTTACCATAGTGGAAGAATGAATGGTGAGGATGAGGCTCTTGGGGAGAAACTAAATAAATATTCAGAGTTTAAAGGTGAGTGCAGAATGGTCATTATTGGCAGGGATTTAGATTGACCAGGTGTCAACTAGGAAGAATTTAATATTACCAATACAAGGTAACAGAAGTTTCCAAATACCTTAATATGGGAAGAAGGCTTTACACAAGTGGTAGGTCAGAGCACTAGAGGACCCAACACTTTGGATATATTCCTAATAAAACCTGATGAAAATCTTTGGGGTCTCAAATAACTGAAGGCATAAGTGATCATGAAGTAGTTCTGATCAATAAGTTCAGTAATCCTGTTGTAAAAATTGAAAGAGGTAATAGGCACAATTATAAAAAGGCACATATTTTAGAATTTGCAAAGATACATTAGGGGAAGGTTCAGTGTATTGAAGGAAGGTGCAAGTATGATGGAGTTGAAGTGGGAAAAGTTCAAGGAGATAATAAGAATGGGAGAAGAAATGTTTATACCAAAACATAAAGAATATTGTGGAACCTATATATTATATTAGGGAGTTAGGAAGTTAAGGAGGCTGATAGGAAGAGAACACAACACAGATAAGAGCTATCAAAGGAGTATGGAATGGTTGGAAATCGATCAAGGAATTAACAACAGCAAAGAAGAAAGCAAAAGATAGGTTTATGAATAATATATCATTATAGAAGGAATGCTGAATGAAGCATTTATAAATTTCTATAGCTTTGTTAGATAACTATGGAGAAGGAAAAGTATTCAGACACTTGCAGATCTTACTTACTTCCTCTTCAAGGATAGGCCACAAGTCTGTTATGACCTTAGTTTTCTGAACATCTCTTCATGTTTCTATCAGTATCCCTTCTTTCTGTAGAATGGTATTGCAGAGAAAGCTTCAGAAATCTGTCAGTCCCCATCCTTAGGATGTGGATCTTTCAATTTTTCCTTTTTTATGAAAATTCTGTGTCATTCAGAGAGAAAAGGTTCATTTGTTGCCCTGTTTCTACTTTTACTTACCTTATTTTAGATGATTGAATTTTATTTTTGTATTTGTATTTTAGTTACCGATATTTTACTACCATTCATCAAAGTCAGCACTACCATTGTTTAATAAAATTTGGTTTTTGAGTCTCTTCTTGGAAATTACCCTTCACTGTTCATTACATTGTTCCACACATGTATTGAAATCAGTGAAGTTTCTTCTTCACTTTGTTATCTTCATTAAAAGATAGTTCACAACAGAGGTATGTAAAGCTTGAGACTTGTTCTACTGGTTGATTGGCAATCACTATTTTGACTGTGATAGGATATTTCCCTTACCACGCCATAACTTTTTTTTTGTGTACAAGTTAACTGCAAATTATAATCTTTACTGATAATTTTAATGTATATATTGATTATGCCATGTCATAACTTTCTTTGTACAAGATAACTGAATATTGTAATCTTTACTAATAATTTTTAATGTAAGTATTGATTTTTGGAGTTCATTTTCTTGTGAGATAAATCGATCGTATCCAAATACCATAGTGTTTAAACATGTGTTCTTACTTATTTTTATTCAAGGATAGGCATTTTCCTTCAATCTCCTTACTAAGTCAGGATAGGGGAATGAGCCACCACTTACGTTTAGATGATGGATGTGGTGTGTGTCCCTCATTTTTTTTTTCAATTATTCAAACACATATCCTCTAATTCTTTTTAAATCACTGTAGCTTACTTACGTAAGAAATTTTATCCACATATGTTAATATTAAACTGTGCCGAGTAAACTTGAAAGTTTACGAAAAATGCTTATTTTGACTATCTCTTAATACGTGACTAGATCATTAAAATTTTATATAATTCTGGGTTAACAATAAAATTCAAACAACAAAAATAATACTGAATTTTTTGGTAAGATAGAAGTATAAAAATTATTACGGGTATTTTCTTTTTAGGATCTCCGTTTTACGGTGCAGGTACAATTTTCGGTGTTTTTGCATAAAAGTAGTTTCTGTTCTTCATCGGCTGTAGTTAAACCAAGGAACACCTACATTTTACAGCTGTTTCTTTTCTTTTAGCCTGTCAAAAACTGCAGTTTCTTCCAACAAAGAAACACTTTCCTAAATAACACTGTTTTAAATTTTCAATTGAGAAATCAAAAGTTTGCTCTTTGCAGATAGAAATTCATCGCATTTTTTCCTAAAACATAATGTTGGTAAGCATTAATCAAATTGCAAAGGATACAAAATAATGTATAAAGTACTGTACATACATACAAGACAGTCAATTTTACAAACCATACAAAATAGAGCCGGTTATTTCTGCCATCAAAGGAATGTACCTTTCTACAAAGTCAGATGTACTCTGCCTTTCTAAATTATGTACCATTTTGCTTTCTTTGCTTAATTTAAGTTTAAAACTTAGGAAACATATCTTGAGTGAATAAATGGCTCTTTCCAATTATCACACTTGATGCACTGCACGAGGTTCTTTGCCACTATCTCCATCCAAAAATAAACTCGTAGCTCAATTAGTTCTCTGTGGTCATCTCTCATGAAGGATTTTTTTTTTTTTTAATTTAGCCAAATAGGAATGTAACGACTACTCAATTTGTGTGTCATTGAAATGTTTTTTTCTGAGTGCTTATATCAATTTGATGCGGTCGCGCAAAAAGTACCAACATTCTTTCGAACATTTGCTCCAATAGTGCCCGTGCACTGTTGAGATGACCTATGTTAGATGCTATTGTGTTGCAGCTCATTATCTCCACTTTATCATTCAGAACAACTTAACCTTCGTGTTTATCACAAGAAGTTGTAATTATGAGGCAGATGGTCAGTCGTTCTTCTTTGAAACTTCTTATGCCCAGACCAGGTAACAACTTGCCATTCCACGGAATAGTCATGACTTGAGTGACATCATTTTAAAATCGGTTATTATAGCTTCTGCTCATTCCTTCCTCATTTGTCTCCTCATACCTTGAATGGAAGGCTTGTTTAAAGAAAAATTGTCAATAATAAGTCCAAGTGCCTCCACTGTTACTTGAAGAACGCAAACTGACTCTCATGCTTTTGGTTGAGGTTACTTTTGATTCACTCATACTTTTTTTTAACAAAAAAGAATAAGATTAATATACATTTTAATTTAAATACAGACTGCAAAGATTTTTTAAAATAATAATAGTTTCATGTGATCTAAAAATTCAAGTCACAGAGTTTCTTATCAGCTGCACAGTGCACCTCTATTGTTCTCACTTAATTTAAAAAGGGACCTTCAGATTAATGAGAAATACGAACAACGGAGCATCCTAGCATCTTAGTTAGCAATAACAAATCAAAGCTTTGCCAGAGGTCAATTTTAAGACCCATAAAAATTACAGCTGTGACAGGGATTTGAACCAGAGACTTCCAGTACCCCAATCGTACGCCATAACCATCTAAGTCAAGAGACAGATATGGATATAATTAATAATAAATACAGTCAAAGCTCTTTATTCGCGGTTTCTGTATTCGTGAATCAAATAATTGTGACAACTTTCTGTATTCGCCACTTGAAACTTTTATTATTCGCGGATCCATTCGGTACATTCAACGCATTCGGTATCCTTTGCTAACCTGTCGGCATCGTTTGAGTATTGCTGGCACGTACCGAGAGTCACTCTATCAAGCCGAAGCAACTAAAAAAAATCTGATTGCCACTGAAGCTGTCATGACTTCGTTGCAATAAGTCTGAGTGAATAACGCTTGTCCCCTCTGCTTTGTTCACAGTCTATGCTATTTATGAATGTTATGCAATGCTGGAAAATTTATGATATAGCATAATGCATTGTTACAATACAAAAATTACTGCTAAAACTGAACCCATACACATTGAAATCGTGCTGGAAAAAACTGTGGCCTCATCTCTGTTGGAAATGATGGATAATCCGTGCAAATACAAACTTTAACTGCAAACATTTCTCAAGTTGCGAATGGCATGGGGCGACATGGTTTTGAACCCAAATCACTCCACACAAATGCCGGGATGCTTCCTTCAAAAGGCCATGGCTGAATTCCTTCCCGTTCCTTGTCCCCAGTCCCATCCTGCCCATAATGACCTCAATGAGACGTAAAGCCATAAGTAAAAAAAAGAAAATGAACAGATAGAATCAAGTGGCATTCAAGAATTACTTGAATCGCAAGATGAAGATTTGACTGAAATTGATTTGGAAGAAATGTTAAAGCACCAACTCATTGATGAATAGGCTTCAACAAGCACTGAAATAGTAACATTTAATTTAAAAACCTGTGTGAAGGTCTACGGATGGCTGATGAGCTTTGTGATTTCTTCATGAAAATTGATCCGTCTATGGAAAGAAGTCTAGTTTTTAAGACAAATTGTTATTGCTGAATATCAATCCAAACTGAAAGACCGTTTATAAATGGCAAAATAAGGAATTTTTACTAAATCCTTTAAAACGTTGCCTAAGTTTGACAATAATAATTAATACATGTTGCTTATAATCTCCTAATAATTTTTTTTTTTTTTTTTTTTTTTGAACCTTTGAACTTATCCCTTATAATCCCATACAAATTACCATTCCATATTCGTGGTTTCCATATTCGCGGCATATTTACGGAATGTATCTCCCACGAATAATAAACACATAATACACATAAGTACATAATAAATGTACTTTTTTATGTAAATTATTTGTGTTATCCCAAAACACAAATGTACTTTTATATGATTGAATACACATTTTTCAGTACTTCCAAATTCAGATGCTTGCGACATGTGATTTGGGTATGGAAGGTCCTCGGTTCAAAATCCGGGTGTAGGATGCAAATTTTACAGGCCTTAAAAACCGACCTTCACCTCTGGCAAAACTTTGATTTGTTAGTGCGAACATGCAAGGACTCTACCTACATTTTACGAAAATCTGATGAACCTGAAGTGTGGATGAAAAAAAAGGACACTTTTCTAAAGTAATCAGTAACACTAAAACAATATTTAGACATAAAGGACCGGAAATTTCTGAACTCTTTCTATACACTTCTCCATATCGACCTACCCGACACCGGCCCACATTATCAAAAATTAAACCAAACTAATGACTGCCAACACACGGCCTAGTTTCGGCTGACATGCGTTGTCGTTTGAACTCACTTCAATTGAGTGAGTGACAACAATAAGAAAAGTGACGGTGCAGTGACAGTGCGGGCCCGGTGCAGTCTATTGTGGCCTGTCCTTATTGCGCAACCAATAATACACTGGTACAGATGTGTAACGGCCAATCGCAAGCAACACCGCTCATATACTGGCCATATATTGGTGATGAAGCTTGGAAAGACATTGGCAGAAGAATCATGGGTGGTGCATGGAAGGGAAAAGATGACCATGACTACAAGCTGATGCTTGATTTAAAGTACAGTAAAGGACCGGTTATCCGAGTTCCGATTATCCGAGCCGCCAGGTTAACCGAGGCAAATTTTTGAAATATAATTATGAAGAAATGGAATATTTTTCCAACTAGAGTGTGTACGATATTAAGCATGGTACTGTAGCGCTTGCGTGTATCGCAACTTTATTGCTTCACACATTAGTTTTACACTATAAATTAATTGTATTATTTCAGTTTTAATACGTTTTTTGATTCATTGTAACCTCTTTCCTTGATCTCCAGCTTTCCGAGTCTTTCGTTATCCGAGGTGGTCCCGGTACCGTTTACCTCAGATAATCGGACTTCTAGTGTAGAAGGGAGCATCCATAAACCACGTAGCTCCATTTTGGCCTCCTGTGAACCCCCCCCCTCCTCCCCACATATCCCTACCTGGCTTTTGCTTCTCCCTCACCCCCCCAGGTAGCACATAGCTTTTTTCCCTTTTGATTCCAGAAGACATTTTGTACCGTTTTCTCCTTTTAGATTACTGTAAATTACATATGGAGATAATTAACTGAGGGAAATAAATATTCACATGCTGTTGTGTATTCTGTTCCTCATTTTAAGTGTGAAAAATGTTATGAAAGGAAAGCTACGTGGCCTGGCTCGGAAATTCCCCTCCCCACCCGCTGGATCGAGGCACGTAGTTTGTGCACGCTACGTAAGGGGTGAGGTGGAGGTAAGAGGTCACGAATTTTAATAATCTCCAAGTGAAGTTATGAATAACTCGTAAAAAGTGCCAAAAGAATATAAAATAAAAATTTGTAGAGGTCAAAATTAGCCAATAAATGAGAAAAATGGATGTCAAGGGAATTGCAACCAGAGCTTAAAATTAATATAAATATTCACAGTATTTATGAGTGATGTCAGAAAATTTAAATTATTTGAAAGAAACTTCTAAGCATTTTAATAATAATAACTATCAGGAAACTGCTTAAGGTAATAAAACTAAGGAAGGATAGGAAAATTCAACCCAAAACACCCGCTGCTGGGAACAACAAACACTAAAAGTTGTTTGTTCAAATGTTAGGTGACTTTTTTATTTTTGCCAGATACATACCGTCAATTTCTTTTTGTTTTTCTAATTTTGGTACACTCAACCTGCACATATCTTCACATTTTCAGCTATATTGTGTCAAATTTTGTGTAAAAAATGGAATCAAGTGCTCCAAAACACTTGAAATGTTGACAGTGGCATATGGTGAATCTACTGTGACTAAAAAAATGTTTATAAGTGGTACAAGCTGTTCCAAGATGGCGAAGAAGATGCCGATGACTAACCTCGCTCTGGACGCCCCAGTATGTTTACAACTGATGAAACCATTGTAAGGGGACCAAGTAAATCCCAGTAATATTCAGCATGCGGCTGCCAGTGCAACACGATGCTTACACATGATAGCGCGTCAGCATTTCCGTGCGAGTGCAACTGTAGTGAAGCAGTCTTCGCTTGGAACTCATGTAGCAATATATGATGTAAACGTGCACTGCCATTTCACATTCGCTATCCCATTTAGGCCGAAATACATCCAAATTTCACAGTTTATGGATAGCAGCTAACATATTGCATGTAACAGAGTTGCGTTCAGTGATTGTAGAGCTGTTAGTGTATAAATAACCACAATAAACCTGAACTTTCGCTGTAACCTCTGTTTCATTGTGAGAAACCTTTCTAATCTGTATCAGGCTACAATCACTCGAGCCATAAGAAATTTATGCAGCCTTTCAATCAAAATATATAACATCTTTAACAGACAATAGTTGTTTCAACAGACAATAGTTGTTTCAACAACCATTTTCTTATGCAGTCTAGCAATACTGCGTCATCAACACTTGCCTGGTGTCAAGACGGAAGATCGTCACCCTGACAAGAAAAAACATCATGAATCGGACAGGTTAGTGATCACATGCCTGATAGACAATTAATCAATAACCACTCGGCCACCCAAAACGAACTCTGACGACATCTGCGGGACTTAAACCCTGCACCACACGCACCAACAAAGTTAAATTACAACATTGAAGAAATGACTAAACTAATTCCTAAGACTTCCGCGGCCATCTCTGTTTATGATTAATTGACTTTTGGGTTATTCTGCGTTTTTTATTTCATGTTTCACCAAAGAGGCGTATTAACATCACTGAACTTAAGAGCAAGGACATTATGTGACTCGGAAAGTCTGAAGGAAGAATTGGAGACACTTACAAAAATATTCCGAGCCAACGCCTATAGTGAATCCGACATCAGAAGGGTTTTAAGACCAAAAAAAAACCATGGAAGACGTCAACTTATCCCATGATATTAATGTGCCAGCAAAATTCGCCTGTCTCCTATACATACAGGGTATCACAGACCGGATTGGGAAACTGTTAAAGCGGGTGGAGGTGCGAACAGTATATTAGGCTAACTTCAAACTTGGTCAGTCACTAACCAACTTAAAAGACTTATTACACCCACACCAACTTACGGGTGTTTATGAAATCCCCTGCAGCTGTAGCAGTGTTTATATCGACAAGACAGGTAGCACTGTGGCGGAAAGACTTAAAGAACATTTCCACCACTACAACTATAACAACAGTGACAAATCTGCCATAGTCCACCATGCCATTAATACCGAGCATGAAATAAAATTTCAAGACACGAGGCTACTGTGGAGAGAAGACCAGTGGTGGCCCCGACGGGTGAAAGAGGCAGCAGAAATTTTAAAGAATACCAACAACATCAACGAAGACAGCGGGCTTTTACTCTGCGATGCTTGGCGCTCGTTGCTATGTCAAAATAAACAGTATCTCTGGCGAAGGCTGTAGGATACCAGCCGAAAGCTCAGGTAATTAAATAAAAAATGCAGCATAACCCGAAAGTCAGTTAATCATGACTAGACTAATGTTGGAGAATCGTCGAATCACCATCACAGAAGTTGCTGATAAAGTCGGCATCTCAGTTGGTTCGTGCCATTATATATATATATATATATATATATATATGTTGTGACCATGAGACGTATGTCAGTGAAGTTTTTTCCGAAACTGCTAAATTTTGACCAGAAAAACCGTTGCATGAGTATTGCTCAGGAGCTGTTGAATGATGTCACAGATAATGCTGTTTTGCTCCAAAGGGTCATAACTGGTGACAAATCATGGGTATATGGTTATGACATTGAAACCAAGGCCCAATCGTCCCAATGGAAGAGCCAGGACCAAAAAAAAAGCACGCCAAGTTCGATCCAGTGTCAAGGTTTTGCTCACTGTTTTCTTCGATTACCGTGATGTAGTGCATCAGGAGTTTTTACCACAAGGTCATACAGTCAATAAGTAGTATTACTTTGAAGTTATATGCCGTTTGCGAGAATCTTCTTTCTTTACCTGGTCCATTCATCTTGCCCGAGGTCTTCCAACTGGTCTCCTTCCCTTCCTGCTGTTCAGCAGTGCTACTTTCGGCATCCTTTCCTCCTCCATCTACATATCATGTCCAAACCACTGCAGTCTTTTCCTCCTTGACATTTCTTGTAATGCTTCCACTTGTAGTCTCTCTCTGATATTTTCATTTCTAATTTTTTCTCTCCTCGTGACATTCTCTATCCCTATCTTTTGATGTATAAATAGGCTTATTTACTATTATTTAACTCAGTTCAATGCCTAATGCCAAACTTCAAAAATTGATACCTCTGAAAGTAAAAGGCCTACAAAGTTGAAATGTGTTTTAAATGACTCTCCATAAAATTTCCTAGAAGATATGAAGTTATGTCTTTGCTACCTACCATCCTTCATATAGTTTCAATTTTTGGACATTTGTCTAGTTAACCTGATTTTCACGATTCCTCAACCGGAAGTTGGCTATTTCTCATAGATTTATAATTAATTTGTTTCTCCGATTCTAGCCAAAGTGTTGTATGGATTTTCATTAAAACTACTGCAATTTGCTCAGGAAAGATTCTACTTTCATTTAAACATACTGACCTCTCTGAATTTAGCCAAAATATTTCACGTAAAACCCATGTTTTCTTGCAAACTTACCAATTTTCTCTAAAAACAATACTTAACTTTTACCTATCAGTCTCAAATTTTTACAAAATTCAACACATCTTTTGAACTTTAAATCATTTTCCTATCTTTAAAATTGTGACCTCGGGAATTATTTACTCGTTTATTTTGAAACCAGGAAAGTTCGGCTTTAAAATGCAAATTTTTCTTTAATGCAATTTTATACCTATCTTTGCTTCTTGCAATCTAAAGTACCTCTGAAAATGGATGTAGCCTTTTCTATGCAGAAAGAAGTCGTTTTCCATTAAGTGTCTAATATTTACAAATGTTACGATCTAATGTCACTCTATACTTCTACTTATCCTTTCAAACCTGTAAGAAAATGACTTTAAATATGCTTTTGAATAAAATAGGAGTTAGCTCGATACTCTCTAAACAAATTTTGGTGATTTATAAACAAAATTAGGTTATATTACATGGTGGTGACAAAAACAATATCAGTAGAAATGTTACATGTGGGAATGTTAATTGTAAGAAAATGAAAATATAAAAGTGGTGAAAAATATTAAATAATTGTAATAAGTAATTAATACCTGCCAGTGCAACTGTGTGTGTTAAGGTACCACAACACTGGATCAGGGAGTACAATGGGACTAGGATCGAGTCCAGCTTACCAACCATTCTGATTGTGGTTTTTAGGTGGTTTCCCACAGTCAAGGTGAATGCTGGGTTAGTATCAAAATCTCCACATCATAAACTACACATTTCACAAACAAAAACACACTTATCACTCACAGATCATATTTACATGCTTCACTGACAGAGGGCAAATGTGTAAACACTATGGATCTGACAAATCCAGTTCTATCACGATTAGGGCACATGTTCTCTCGGTCTCATAATTACACGTTGAATTCCTGTACACAGTTGCCAATGTCTCGTGGTCCACCAGGGCTGATACAAAACAAAGTAATTAAGAAACTAATGAAGGATGGGGAAATAAAACCCAACAGTTACTGCTATAGATGACGGAAGCTGGGAACAACGAACATAAAAAAAGACAAACACGTGTAATTCAATATTTCTATGTTGAACCTTATTCTTGGAAGTAGAGGAGACACTTGGCAAGGTCAGATGTGATCATGCTGATATCCCCCCTCTCCCCCCCCCCCACAGTTTTTATATCACTATCTTTCCTTAGTTTTACGATTTCCATCATCTATAATGGCAATTGTTGGGTTTTCCTAAGTTTCATTGACTTAAAGCATTTTCTTGCTCATTATTATTTTTATAAAGTAATTAAGACAAAATATATTAATAAAAAGTACTTGCTAGTGATAGGTTTACTAGCATGAGGAAGGCGAGTATTATTGAGACTGAGTCCCTCTACTATGCAGACTGGGTTGGTAGGTCATTTTGAATGCCCCACTGACATGGACAATGTTCTTGCCTGGCCACTTTTAGTACTACCACTGTCTACATTATTATTAGTTTATTCAGTTTTTCCTTCTTTCCCCCCATAAAACTATTTCAGATATACCTTTCTCTTTACTGTTTCCATATTTTCTATTCTCAGAACTCGCATCCTTTTCCTCCAGTCCTGACTAGCACTTAAATAACTTTCTATATCTGGATGTCACCTGCAACTTCATTCTGCACTCCACACATTCCAAATGGAAAATGGAAAACATACTACCAATTATTAACTTTATCCTGTATCTTTCTCACTTTCTGAACTTTCCCTACCCAGCACCTCCAACCACTCCCCACCATTGGAGAAATTCAAAACTTCTGTTGTGATCTTTCTCCCACCACTTCTCCCAACCTGAGCTGGCTGTACTCTCTAGAGTTCTCACTTTCTCTCTCATCCCAAAATTTGACTATAGAACTCTTATTGGGACTCACTCTGATTCTTCCACACCCTCTACTGATGGTATTGTTACCACTGACTTTAGTGAGAACCAATGTGACAACTTGGAGCCCAGGCTCCAACAATTCCAACCCCTACCTCTACCTTATCTCCATCAAAACTATTCCCCTATCCTATTCTAAGAGTTCTTTACTTCTATTTTCTCATCATATTCCTTCCAAGAATCTATACACCAATCCAATAATCTGAATCTCACAGAAATGCAGGTAATGGGAAAACATTAAAAAATAAAATCATCGTAACTCACCTAACTAATTACGGCTTGACCATTGTGGTGGTGGATGAAAGTAATTAGGAGTTTGAATTCCATAGCTCTCCAACAATTCCACATACCAGCATCACACCACTGACCATATTAATTCAATATGTCAAGGAATCCATTCAATCCTCAATCTCCAAGACCCCAACAAAATCTATGACTCCTTTTCCCTTCATACACCTAAGAACCCCAGAGTCCCAGCCTGCTTCTTCAGCACAAAATCCATAAGGTGGTAAAGTATGGATTCCAATTGTCTCCCATGGAATGCACATCTGCCTTCAATTTTTGTCTCTTTAGCCCTCCTCCTGTCAACTTTGGTGAGTGATGGGTTTATTTTATCTTTACTTTCCATATCATACAGTCACTATTATTTGTGAAAATTGTGACACCCAGGAAGGAAATGTCTGAATCACTCCAAAATCAGAGTATGTGTAGAACAGTTGGACCATTGAATGTAATTAAGAGTGCAGAAGAACATCGTGCCCATCAGCACCATCCTTTGTGTGACTTGACCACGTCAATATTACACCATATTCAGTCACTGCAGAGCCATCAATTGAATTGGAAATATGCCAAAAAGATCTAGTATACCTTGTCAGCATCAATGAACACAGTATCAGTATATTAGCAAGTCTAAACGTTGCAGAATGACCGGTCCCTGGAAAATGGGTTTACTGTGACATTCCGTCTCACACAGGACAAGCTACTGCAACCGTTATGAGTGTGTAGAATCAGTGGATAGTGGAGGGTTGTACTCAGTGATGAATGAGTATTATACCAAAAAATGTGTCCACTGTGTGGGTTGACTGCCATTTTGTCCACATGGCGTAACCAAAAAACTGCATTCCTCAATGCTGGAGCAATGCAAGGGGTGCTGAGCACTGGTCTGAAGGCACGCATGCCGTTGTGACATCTTTCTTTGACCAGAACCCACCAATGCCTTAGGTTGCAATGAGCTCATGAATGCCATCTCTGGCACTCTAAGTGGCAAAATGTAATGTTTTCAGGTGAGTCCCACTTCTGCTTGTCCTTCAGTTATGGCCACATACATGTCAGTTTCTACCATAGTGAATGCAGACAGACAGACTGCATTGTTGAGTTGCATAGTGTAAAAATGTCAAGTGTGATGGTTTGGGGCACCAATGACTATAACATGCAGTCTCACCTTCTACTCATTGAGGGCAGTCTGAACAGCAGCTGCTTCATCAGCATGGTTTTAGCGACTGAGGCACTGCCCTACCTGCAGGTAGTTCCATATGCCATGTTTCATCACGATTAAGGATTGCAATCCCGCGGGATTTGCACCAATCCCGCGAGATCTGTGCGGGATTGGTACAAACAGTTTTTTAACGCATATATTTAAAACATAGTTACTTAAAATGTTAATAAATTAAATAATAATTAAATTAATAAATAATTTTTAATGTTAAATGATAAAAATTAACACTTAACAATATATTGATTGGCAAAATGACATTAAAGCTTTTTAGCATGTCTTAAGTGTATTTTGAGGTTTTACATTTTTGTTTTTTAATCTAAACCAATTTTTAAATAAATAATAAAAATGGAAAATATTGAGTCTTAGGTCATATTATGTGCCTTACAATACATCACATAAGTTTTAAAATATGGTTTGCTTAATGGCCTAGTTACCACAGTTTTTTAAAAAAAAAATCTAAATAAACGTTCCATAACACCGAGAAAAGCATTCCATTTCACAAAGTGAAGCAAGAATTGTTTTTGCGTGATTCATTATTATATCTCCTGATTCCTTGATTGATGTTACAGTTGATTAATGTTATTAAAAGAAACTACTCACCAACACGTAAACTGTCAAGTATTTCAGATTTACTTATGTGGCGTAACGACATTTTTAGAGTGGAAATTATTATTTTTTAGTAAGAAAGGAGACTTTCTCGGCGAATGATTGCAGTGAAGTCCTCATAGGTTGTATCTACAGATTTCATTGCAAACACACGAAATTACACACGTGAAGAAGACGGCGGAGGCAGCCGTCGAAGTATGGTGTTCCTACAACGCAATTCGTCAACACACCCGTGAAAATTTCATTATAACTTTTTTTTACCTTTAATCGAAATAATAACAAGGAGAAGAGGGATTCATCGAAAGCCTGAGCGACACATGTAAGCAGGCGTCTTTCGCCAAAGAAACACATTGAGGCAGCGGCCAAAACAACAATAAGTCAAAGGATATAAAATTTCCTTTTGATAGCTGGTAAATAAATAGGTACGCGATAGCTAAAATTACGATAACATTAGTTTCATATCACGAATAATAAAATTTTCAGCACCAAATAAGGAAATTGTCACAATTACTTTATCTCAAATACAGAAAATGGGAACAATGAAACCGTAAATAAAAAGCTGTAACCGTGTAGTTCAAATAGCGTGTGCGACACTTAAAAAATAATGATATAGTTAGAAAATCGTGCTAAATACGCTCCATAACTCAAATTACCGAAATGTGTACTCGAAACAAACGTAAGTTTTGATGAATACGTAAAAGTGTATTTATTTACTTACAAATGACTAAGGTTGACAAAAACAAACGCTTGTTCACATGAGTCAAATGCCAACTGCTCTGGTACATGCAACCAGTGCAAAATATCCGACAGAGATCGAGTGGGGCAGGGAGTTACGCAGACTGGCACGCGTTTCCGCTGGATTTTGCGGATTGCGGATCAGCTTAATTTTGTGCGGGATCCGCCAGACTGTCTAATGATGCGGGATTGCGGGATCCCGCTTTGCTGGATTGCAATCCCTAATCATGATGTCTAGAGACTCTGACCGTAGCACAAGTCTCTTCATGCCATACTGACAGTTCTGTAATTATAATCATTTGGGTTTTGTCATGTTCCAAATCTTTGGAATAGATTTTATTATAACTACACGTCTCCTTCCTGGTGTTACAATTTTCATAAACAGTTGTGTAGGCTGTTTTGCTGTGGTGAAAGCTTACATGATTATCTACTAGTGTTTCACTCATCTGACTATTCATTTTTATTATTACACATTTTTATTTTTCAGTTACAGTCTTTCTACCTTGATTGAACATTAAATCCTTAAAGAATTCTCAAGAGATTTACCCAGATGTCATCTAAATCTCTTGATTTTAGCACTTTAATAGTTTATATTTAAAACACTGGTCTTGTAAACCAGAAAAAAGAGAAACTTTTAAAACATCAGAGACAGATAATTCCTTCGCTGGTCCCCAAAACCAATATTTTATATAAACTAATCTCTGAAATTATTATAATATTATTTATAATATCAATAACAATAAATATAATATTTTTAAAATCAAAAACACCTATATCAAAATTATTAATTATTTTAATACAAACAATTTTAACTTGCATATTTTAAAAATAATGCTATAAATCTTACCCTGAGTATGGTACAAAATATGATATGACAGTAGATCCGGAGACACTGTGTGTGATACTGTGGTGGTTGCATTGGTGAATGAAATGGCACTATTATGTAGATTCTCTTTTCACAACGCTACTTTTATGTCTGTTTGTCAACTACCCTCTTGATCTGCATGATCATAGTTGGAAGTTGCCCTTGGATGCCTATAATGCCTACTAAAAAATTAAAGATAACTGAAACCTCAAAATTATGGAGTTGTATATCTAAATTGTCAGAAATATCAAACCAGCATTTTATTGGATTCTTTTTGGAGACACATCTGTCTTGAGTCTTCATTCTAATAATGCACAATACCAATTACGCCTATACTTCTGCTGATATCAATCCATGCATCATCAGTAATAAAACTAAGGAAAATTGAAATGACTTTTAGGTAATATATATGACAAAGGAAAGGGAAAATGATTCATTACTCACCAAAGTTGAAGGCTGCGATGAGTGAAAAACATATATGACTGAGTCTCAATCATGTTGTAACATAGCAGCTCTTTAAAAACAAGTAAAATTATATATTTATACTGATAAATGCCATAATATTGGTTAATTAAAAGTTTAAAGAATTTATAAAAAAGTATAGCAAGTTTAATAAATATTGTTTGCTTAGAGATGTTTGAAAGGATATATGATCTCTGAAAAAAGTAGAAGTTAAGAGAATTGTTGAGTAGAGCGAACAACTAAGACAAGATTGATATAGCAGCTTCGAACATCATGTCAGTGTAAAAATAGATTAAATCTTGAGTAGAAACGAACCTGCAAATCTTTGGATATCAAGATTGTCACAAACATGGTTGTTGTTGGTATGAGAGAACTTTTAGGCGAACAAACGAAAGAAAGAAATTGACCAAGATTATTAACAAAATTCGGTCTACAAAATTCATTTATTTCAAATAACAGCAATCTTATTTATGCGACAATGTGATAAACTTCAGCGTGTGCACACCTCCCGAACTACATGACTAAGAATAAGATGACATTAATAAGATGAAAACCAAAATATTGTATATGTTTGTGTTTGTCATATATGTTTTCCACTCATTACAGCCTTCAACTTTGGTGAGTGATGAGTCATTTTCCCTCCCCATGCACCATCAGTGAAATTAGTCTTATACATTTGTAGCATTCTCTTGATTTGGCTCTTGTCTTCCAATAACTCCCAACCCAGCTTCTACATAATATCAGTTGCTTGTGTTCTGCAGTATTTTCCAGAAACAAATTTAGACATTCCTTGCACTCCATCATCTCCCAGCTACAATCACCTCAATGTTGATGAGATTTAAAGACCAAACGATACCCTCTTTACTTCCTACTACTGCATATAACTTTTTCATCAACTCCAATGGTTTTTATATTATTTACCACCATTTCATGGCACATTCTGTCTAATTTCTTGGAGATATTTGGTGCTACACAATCAACTTGGCCTCCCTCGCCTTTTTTTTCCCCCTAAAAGATATTACTTTCCTACAAATATGCTGCATATTTACAAGTTTCTTTCTTCACGCAAATTTCTGATTTAATTGCATGTCAAAATTTCCATAAATTTAGCTACCACTGAATTCAAACTAATTGGCCTCTAATTTTCAACCAAATTCGTATCCTCTCCTTTCTGAACCAACACTGTATCACTTCTTCATTCCTCTGATAAGCATCAAGACTCCATCCTCACTAAATATTATTTCAAGGTATATGGCATAATACATATCTTTAATGTATCTCTATTTTATTATGCATACCAGCCTGTATATGCTTTTGCGGCCTTCTGAATTTGCACATTTCTGCCCTCATATGTGTTATCTCCTCCACTGATTTTTCACATCCCATCACTGAATAACAGTCTCTTATGATTCAGTCACTTAATATCTGCCTCTTTAATATCCTTGGTAACTTGTTTCACATTCTTATCCAGTTTTCTTAATAGCCACGAAAATTTATAGATGTACAATTCAGTGATACCCCCACAGTAACTATATTATTGTATGTCTTGAGTTTTTTCCCCAATATCTTTAGTTTCCCCTTGTTGTTGCAAGTGTTCCTTACTGCCTTGTTTTTCTCTTCGAATGCAACCTCTTTAGCCCTCTTACCTTCCTATTAAGTTGCAGGTTCTGTGATTTTTTTTTGATTTTTTTTTTAAATATTTAGGAATAAACATTTATTTTCCTGTTCTTACTACACTCAAAGCTCTTTATTCACGGTTTCACTATTCTTCTTGTTCTAAGTATTCATGGGTAAAATAATTGTCACAACTTATCGTCGCTGAAAATTTCATTACTCGTGGGTCCAAAAATAACATTACTTCAATTTTAACAATTGCATGCCTACTTACTAGCAGTCGAATGAAAAACCATACTCTTTGAATTATTGACTCCTCAATGCTTTTGAAACACTTGTTCTTTGACAAATGGCATCTTGGTAACATGCGACGCTCAAATTTCAATAAATCCCACATCACAGCTTGCCTTGCTGTTTTGACTTCTTATGGCAGTTTGGGAATTCGTCACAATATTAAATATCCCATGTTCCTTCAACTACTCATTTTGTAGGTGATTTATTATATAGACTAAAATAAAAAATATATTAAAAAAATAGTTCTCACTTCAAAAAGGTGTAAGGTAACCTAAAAAGTTTGTACTAGATCCTTTAAAAAGTGTTAATTTTAATCCTTATAAAAATTTTCTTAGGTTCAATAGTTTGGCCATTAAAAAATTGTTTTCCTCTGATTTCTTAAGTTGTTAACAACTTTTACAATTTTGCAGTTACGAAACCGAAATAACTTTTATTTTAATACCAATGGACTGCTCTTTCATTTGCTATCAAGCAAAACATGTTAACTATTTTCAAAAGGGTGAAATAAAATTCGTCAACCAAAATAGAATTTAAATATTTAATAATTCCTAAGTTATTGATATGAAAGCAGCTTTAAATGATTTTGAGTATTTGAAAATGCTTACTGAGCGATTTTGAAGTCCCTAACTACTTTCTCTTATTTATTATTAATTTTTGAAATGTCGCTCCAAGTGGATGCTTGAAGATAATGCAACAGAAAATACTGCCTTGTTCAGATACTTTCTCAAAACTGTAAAAACCTAATTTCTAGCTTGAATTAAGTTGGTAACTGACTTTAAAAATGATATGCAATGCCATTCAATTTAACTTGCGGTTCTGAGAACAAATTTTGTAACTGTGTAGAAAAAATTTTAGGTTACCTCTCATGCCCTTCCAAAATTTAAGTTATTTTCTAAAGAAAACTAACTGAAATTTTCAAAAAAGTCTGAAAAACTGAAACCTCCCTCTTATCTAACTATTGTTGGGGTTGGTCTCTCATTCATACTCCTTTCACTCTCTCTCACTTATTCAACAATTTAAAAAATATTATAGCCAATATATCATCAATATTAACAAATCAATAATTTTTGATTGTTTTACACGTGTCACAACTTCCAAAATATTGGTATTTCACTAAATGTTCATTTTAAATGTTTGTTTGTTTCCACCTGCAATCATGAAAGAAAAAAAATCACAAAAATTACTCTTTACACAACCCAGAAATTGGTTAATTTTCCTATAATTTAATTAGAACTTCTTGTAAGGACCATGTGAGAAACAAGGTTCTGCTGGGGTTTGTGCAAAACCTTCAGTCTCAACTTTAACCATGGTCTACCTCGGATAACCTCAGTTCGTGTTTTGCTACAGCCCCACCAGTCGGGGGTAAGAGGGAGGTTTCAGTTTTTTTGTTTTTGAAAATATCAGTTAGTTTTCTTTAGAAAATAACTTCAATTTTGGAAGGGCGTGTAAGGTAACCTAAAAATTTTGTAACTGCGTAAAAAAATTATTCTAAGAATCACAAGTTAAATTGAATTGCACTGCATATCATTTTTTAAGTCAGTTACTAAGTTAATTCAAGCTAGAAATCAGATTTTTATGGTTTTGAGAAAGTATCTGAACAAGGCAGTATTTTCTCTTGCATCAGCCTCAAGCATTCACTTGGAGCGATATTTCAAAAATTAATAATAAATCAGAGAAAGCAAGTAGCGACTTCTGAATCTCTCAGTAATCATTTTCAAATACGTATAATTGTGTAAAGTCACTTTCACATCGATAACTTTAAGAGCTTAGGAAATATAAATTAGTTAGATTCTAGTTTGGTTGAAGAATTTCATTTCACTCTTCTGAAAAT
This sequence comes from Vandiemenella viatica, assembly GCA_031002005.1. Classification (NCBI taxonomy): domain Eukaryota; kingdom Metazoa; phylum Arthropoda; class Insecta; order Orthoptera; family Morabidae; genus Vandiemenella; species Vandiemenella viatica. Next base: position 93,908,283 of record JARYHS010008075.1, on the reverse strand, counting down.
ATTAAACAGAATTTTCTTGATATCAAATGAAAACGCAGTTCAATAGGAGTTAAATGAAAGTTATTTCGAGTTCGTAACTGCAAAATTTTAAAAGTTATTAACAGGTTTTGGGGAGCTCAGAAAATATTTTTTTTTTATGGCCAATTATTGAAGCCACGAATTGTTTTATAAGGATTAAAAGTAACACTTTTTAAAGGATCAAGCTACTATCAAAATTTCAGAACGATAGGAATATTTTAAGTGGTCAAGGTAAAAAAGCTGATGAAATTTTACAAGCGTGAGATCTGTATTTGATCAGTTTATGAGAATATGTTGGTGGGAACCCAGAAGTCTTTGCACTCACACGGGCATTACTATATATAGCAGCCCAGAATTTTCCTCACTCTCAGTCGGCCGGCCAGTCTAGCAGAATTAGTATGAGTGTAACCATGCTCCGCGGCGTGTAATTTCAGCATGATGTAGGCCTCAGTTGCCAAGTGCCCAGTCAGCCAGTTAGATTAAGTGAGAGTGCTACGATGTTACATTGGGTAGCCCAGTCTCGAAGAATTAATTAGAGAGTGACTATGTAGCTCTGAGGCAGCATTTTATGCCATGTAGTGCGGTGGCATAAATTAAATATCGGTTGTCGGCATTCAAGTTGAATTTTAGGAGCATGTGATGAACTTCTATCTGCTTAGTTATACTTTGAACAATGGGGTTTGGTCTGACTTGATCGGTTAATCAAATTTGCAATTTTACCTTTGGAAACATTGTCTGATGCCAGTTCAGTTTTTGACTTTGCCAAACTTTGAAGAATATAATGTAACCGTCAGGCTTTATGAAGAAGAAATCCAGTATGTATTTTCCCTTTTGCCCAACTTTACCTCTTTGCTAAGATAGACTATTATAAATCTTAAATCCTTCTCAGCCAATTTCAGTCTTTTCCAATAAGGGAGCGTGCATAAACCACGTAGCTCCATTTTGGCCTCCTGTGAACCCCACCCTCCCCTCCACGTAGCCCTACGTGGCTTTTGCCTCTACCCTCCCCCCCCCCCCTCATGTAGGACGTAGCTTTTTTCCCATTTTGATTCCAGAAGACATTTTGTACTGTTTTTTCTTGTCAGACTATTTTAAATTACATACAGAGATAATTAACTGAAGGAAATAAATATTCACATGCTGTTGTGAGTTCTATTCCTCATTTTAACTGTGAAAAATGTTATGAAAGGAAAGCTACGAGGCCTGACTCGGAACCCCCCTCCCCTCCCCCCACGTTGCCCAGCGTAGCCTTCCAGCTAACCCCTCCCTCCCCTGGACCGAGCCACGTAGTTTGTGCACGGTCCCTAATGACCAGTCTACAACCACCTCTGATTTCTGAATACTAATTTAATTTCTTCCTGAGGAGTTTACATCACTCATTCAGTTTTCTTTATGGTAAACACTTCAGATCTATTTTTTTATTTTGCTTTTCCCCAGAAATCTATCTCCAGTAACACACAACTGTGATTGTTGAATCCAAACAAACTGCTTGCTACCCAGTAAGTACTCTCCTTCATACTGCATACCTTTATGGTACACTTTATAATCTTCTAAGAAGACCTCTGTGCCTACTGCTAATTCCTTTAACTCTAAACCCACAACTAATTGTGGTTTGTACATCTTCATTAAATAACTGTACTCTATTGCTTTGTTATCAACCACATCAATATTATAAAATCTTATCATTTTTTCATACTTATGTGTGGAAGAATTAATATTAATGAGTTAATTGCTATTCACTATTCTAATGAATAATTGTGTTGATGGTTTACTATCAGAAATTGGATTGTCTGCTGGTACACAATGTTATATAACAGGATTAAAATGGTAGAGGACTGTAAGCAGCAGCGTGATGATCTGGATAGAATATCGAGTTGGGTTGGTAAACAGGGGATGAAGATAAATGCAAAGCAGAGTCAGCTTATTAGATACACAAATAAAAATCTAAAGGTTGATTATGAAGAAGAATTGCTTGTTCAAGATTTAAAATGTAAATATCTTGGCATTACATTGGATAGCAAGCTTAACTGGGCAGGACACATTGGACAGGTAGTAGGAAAAGGTTTCAAAATTCTGCACTTGTTGGAGAGAGTGATGAGGGGATGTACAAGAGAAGTAAAGGAATTGGATTACGAAACTTTGGTCAGACCATTGCTTGAGTATGGTGGTGGAATATGAGACCCACATTTTGAGTATCAAATACAGGAGTTGGAGAGGGTGCAAAAAATGGCTGCTAGATTTGTTTCTGGAAATAACTGCAGAAAGCAATCTGTATGATAAAAGATATGATAAAAGAGCTGGAACGGATTTATTTGAAGACAGGAGGAAGGTTAAGAGAGTCATGGGAGCATACAAGGTGAAAATTGTTGATGAGGCAGGGAAAGATACTGGTGGAAGAATTAAGTAAGGCGCATGGAAGGGAAAATATGACCATGACCACAAGCTGGCACAAGGGTGTAGGAAGATTTCCTGTTTTAGGTAAGGTGGTCTAGGATTGGAATAAGTTACCAAGAGAAATAATGAATAATTTACTAAAAATGTTGAATGGATTTAAAGTTGAAATTGGTAGAGGGCAAATGTAGATGGCTGCGGGAAAGGGGTAAATTGGGTGTGTAGGGAACTTTCTGCTGGAGTGCGTATTCCATTGCAATTAAATTAAACATTTAACATGTTCTCAAGAACAAGATGAAGTTAGCTAAACAACAAATGTACAGGAAGTTAAAAGTAACGTCAGATGTAGCAATTACCCTCGCATCAAGCATTTATTTGCTATAGTAGTAACTCTCTGAATTGTTGTTGTCTCTCTTAATGCACATTTATGATGTTTATTACTAATTTTGAAGAAGCGAAATTTCTCTACACCCCTTCTTTCAAATGACACAAAATTTTGCTTTTAATTACTTCACTGTTTGAGGTTAATCGTGCAGCACCTCCTTCAATAATTTATCGAGTGCTAATTTGCCTTCCATATTGAAGTGAACTACACTTAATGGTTCCTTGAGGTTTATTACTATGTACACAAAACACTGGTAAACAATAACAAATGTGGTACAGTTAGCGGATGACCGTCGAGAAATTTAGCCTGGTCCTGATCCGGGGTAGAGAGACGGCTTCTACTTCTCGCGAACTTCCGGTGGTCTTCTGTAGTTGAAGCTGGTTCCGCGGTCAGGCCGGAACTGGCGGTGGAGCGGCCGGCTACGCTTATATAGGCGGCCTGGCGCAGGAATTCCGTTGTGTGGTAGTACGGCGACCTCTGTAAGAAATAGTCCCACTTAGCTTCTAGATGATTCTATTTGTTTTCCTGGTTTGTTTTGATGTCTCTGCGCCTGTTTGGAGTCGTATATGTATCCCGGCGTGCAGGCGCGTTGTGTGTGAGGTCTGCCTGGCAGGGGCCTTTACTGGCAGACTGAACATACCTCCCTCCCGGGGGGGGGGAGGGGGGGGAAGCGATGTCTGCGACGTCTGCGAGGTCGTCTGCCGCGGCGCCCTGGAGCAGACTATGAAGGCTACCTCCAGGGGAGTACGGAGCTGTTCCCCTGGCGATGCGTGCCGACCTGCGTCGTGGTGCAGGTTGTGGTGGAGGTACTTGTGGAGCTAACGGCATCGGTTCGTCGGCGTCGATGGCCGGGGGCTGTACGGGGGGCGCTGAAGATGGTCCCCGCAGGTGGTCGAGAGGCTGCTGGCTGAAGGGTGTCGGAGCGACCGACAGGTTGTGGCGTCGTTGGTGGCGCTGTAACTGTCCCTGAGCAACGGTTAGACGGCAGGAGTGGTGGAGGTGGCAGGGAAGGAGAGGAAGAAGTGGATGGCCGTGCCGTGGTGGAAGAGGACGGTGCCGTGGGGTAGCGGGGACGTAGTTGGTTTCGATGGCGGTCGCACTATCCGGCCATCCAGGCTGACGTCGACAGTTGGCGGCCCCGGGGCCGCTGGATGACCCCCGGAAGCCAACCGGCCCGGGAGCCAAACCCGCGGGCCCAGACTAGGGAGCCCGGGGTGAAACGGAATGGGCCCGAAGGTACCTGTACTTTGGGCGGGGGTAAGAGGAGATGGAGGAGAGTGCAGGTTGGCGGCCATGCAGCAATTCCGCCGGGCTTTTGGCCCCCACTGGAGTGGTTCGATAGGAACTGAGGAAGAGTGTCAATGCCTCTTCGAGTTTGTGACTTGTGGTGTATTTGGTCATTTGGGTTTTGAATGTTCAATGACTAGCCGTTCCGCCTCCCCGTTAGATTGGGGGTGGAAGGGCGGGGTGAGGAGGTGTTGGATATTGTTGGCGGTACAGAAGGATAGGAATTCCCGACTTCGAAATTGCTGGTCCGTTATCTGTGACGATAGCGTATGGTAATCCTTCGATGGAAAAGATCTTCGTGAGGGCTGAAATGGTGACCTCTGTAGTGATTGTGGAGCAACGGACGACATATGGGAAGTGGGAAAAGGCAATCCGTCACTAGGAGCCACTGGTGGCCTAGGAATTGGCCAGCGAAGTCGAGGTGAATGCGTTCCCAGGGTCCGGACGGTGCCGGCCAGGAAAGGAACTTTTGAGGGGGGCGGGGCAGTTGTTGGGCACAGATGGTACAGCGCCGCACCCTCTTCGTGACATCCGTGGTAAGGCCGATCCAGAATACATGGCGTCTGGCAAGGGATTTGGTGCGGGCAATTCCCCAGTGTCCTTGGTGGAGAGTTTGGAGGATTGTCGTTGTAGGGATCTCGGAACGACGACCCTCGGGGTGGAATTTGGTTCTGTGCGGAGGAGCACTCCCTCTACTACTGAGAGCTGGTGGCGGATGGAGAGTAGAACTTGAGGTCTTGATGATGGCGTGGAGGGGAACGTGTTTGCCACCCGGTTGGATGTGGTGTCGGATGACACGGAGGAGGGGGGTCCTCCCCTGTGGCTCCGCGACTTTGAGGCCGTGACTGGAAATGTCTTCAGTGCTTCTTGTATGTCATCGTCGATCTGGAACACCAGAAGTTCCGACTTGTCGAAGGCAAGGTCTGGTCCCTGCGGTAGTCTGGATAAGGCGTCTGCATTGGCATGCCTGGAGGTGGTACGGAAATGCATGGTATATCTGAACTGGGACAGGAATAGTGCCCAACGCTGGATGCGGTGGGATGTTTTGGTAGGCAGACGTGTGGACGGATCAAATAGTGATAGGAGTGGCTTGTGGTCGGTAATGAGATGAAAAGATATCCCATATAAAAGGGAATAGAATTTGGAGCAGGCAAAAACAATAGCTAGCGCCTCTTTCTCGATTGAGGAATATTAAGCTGAGCAGCCGATAGGGCTTTGGAGATGTAGGCTACGGGGCGTTCCGTGCCATCTGGTAATTTATGAGACAGAACTGCCCCCACACCGTAATCGGATGCATCTGTGGCAAGTATCAAGGGGAGGTTTGGAGTGTATGGCATGAGGCATGCTGCGGACTTGAGCTGCTGTTTAAGGGTGTGGAATGCGGTCTCGCAAGCTGGGGTCCAACGGAACGGGACTTCTTGCGACAGAGGTGGTACAGGGGTGCTGCCACTTGTGCTGCTGAGGGTATAAATTTTCTGTAGTATGAAATCTTGCCTAAAAAAAGATTTCAACTGATGTAGATCCTGAGGCCGAGGTAAGTTGGAAATAGCGTCCACATAGGAAAATGCTGGGGAGATGCCTTCCTGAGCGATGATGTGACCCAGGTAGGAAATGGATTGTTGAAAAAATTGACACTTGGAAAGGTTGCATTTAATCCTGCTGCACGGAGGCGGAGGAAGAGTAGGCGGAGGTTGGTCATGTGTTCGGCAGCGGAGGGTCCCGTGACGACTATGTCGTCGAGATAGTTGATGCATCCCGGAATATCCTGGAGAAGTTGTTCGAGATACCGTTGAAAAATCGCTGGAGCACTGGCCAAGCCGAACATGAGCCGGTTGAGTTGGAAGAGGCCAGAGGGAGTGTTGATGACTGTGTATTGTCGGGACTGGATATCCAAAGGGATTTGAAGGTATGCTTCTGCCAGGTCAATTTTTGTAAAGTAGGTACCTCCTGCTAGTTTACGGAAGAGGTCGTCCGGTCTCGGAAGTGGATAGTCGTCTACCAGCAGATGCGGGTTGACGGTGGTCTTAAAGTCACCACAGAGACGTAAGCGGCGTCCTGGCTTCTGAACTATGACCAACGGCGTGGCCCAGGGGCTGAACCGCACCGGCTGGAGGATCCCTTCGTCTTGGAGACGTTGAAGTTCTTCCTGAAGTGGTTGTTGAAGCGCTACGGGTACCTGGCGTGCCCGGAAGTATCGAGGCCGTACGTCCGGCCGGAGTTGGAGTGATGCTTCGAAGTCCTTTGCACAGCCGACGCCTGGTGAGAACAGGTCCTGAAACTCGGTGCAAAGGGCGTCCACTTCAGGAAAAGGAACATGCTGAGATACGAGGTGTATGTTATCCTCAATTGAAAATCCGAATAAGCGGAAAGCGTCCAGTCCAAATAAGTCTGCTGTGAGAGAACTGTTAACTACTAAAAAGGGGACTGAACGATGTACAGACTTATACATGACGTTTGCTGTGAACTGTCCCAGGAGTGCTATTTCCTGTTTGTTGTATGTCAGGAGGCGCTTGGGGGCCGGCGAGAGGGGGGGGCGTGCCAATTTGCACATAAGTAGTATAATTAAGCAATGAGACTGCTGCTCCTGTGTCGACTTGTAGGCGCAGGGGCTTGCCATTGACCGTAACGTCAATAAAAAGTTTGGATGCTGTGGAAGTGTCTACCTGATTGATATCCATAGGTGCGCCGCTCAACCTGTCTTGGTAAGACCCTGGGCGGCGAGAGCGGGATTGGCATTGGTGGTGTTGGTGCGGCAGACGGACGCCAGGTGTCCTTCCTTGCCGCAACGTGAGCATTCAGCCCAACGATCCGGACAATTTTCCCTCTCATGTGCTGAATAACAGGCGGGGCAGGAGGGTAGGCGGAGCGGGCTGCGGCGTCGGCGCTGCGGGATCCGCTGCTGCTGCCGAGACTTGGTGCCCCTGCCGGAACGGGCCGGTTCGATGTCCTTCTGAGGAAGCGGTCCCCGGTTGTGGTGTCGGGAGGAGCGCGACTGGGAGCTCTGGATGGCGGCGACGTCCTGTGTGTCCTCTACGTCGGTTCGGATTGCGGCCACATCCGCCCAGGACTCCAGGCGGCGATCTGCGGCCGTAGATATTTCGAATTTGTAGGCAAGTTCGATGACCTGCTCCAGGGATGGGTCCTCTAACTTGAGGGCGTCATGCCGGAGTGCGGCATCTGGTGCAGCCTGTATGATGTGATCACGCACCATGTCGTCGGCGTAGGATTCGTGGGAACAACGAGTTTGAAACTTACATTTTCTGCTAAGGCCTTGGAGTTCGGCCGCCCACTGGCGATACGTCTGATCGGGCTTCTTCCGGCATTGATAGAATTCGACGCGGGCCGCGACGACATGGTACCGGCGTCTGTAGTATGCATTCAGTGTCGTACAGATGGTCGTGAAGGTGAGGGTGTCGGGGTCTTGTGGCTGAAGTTTGGTGAGCAAGACATACATCTTCGATTGGTTCCAGGAAAGGAAATATGCACGCTGGTCTTCTTCTTTGGATATGTGATGAATTGCGAAGTTGTTTTATGCGCTTCTCGTAGGTCTCCCATTCTTCGACGTCGTCGTTGAATGCTGGGAACGGAGGCGGGGCCGTGGGTTGGCGGAGATTCCTGACTTCCGCAATCAGTTGTCTCTGAGATTCGAAGAACTGATGTAGGTGCTGCTGGCGTAGCCATGATGGTCGAGAGTTCTTATCCCAACCTTGTCGCCACTGAAGTGAACTACACTTAATGGTTCCTTGAGGTTTATTACTATGTACACAAAACACTGGTAAACAATAACAAATGTGGTACAGTTAGCGGATGACCGTCGAGAAATTTAGCCTGGTCCTGATCCGGTGTAGTAGAGAGACGGCTTCTACTTCTCGCGAACTTCCGGTGGTCTTCTGTAGTTGAAGCTGGTTCCGCGGTCAGGCCGGAACTGGCGGTGGAGCGGCCGGCTACGCTTATATAGGCGGCCTGGCGCAGGAATTCCGTTGTGTGGTAGTACGGCGACCTCTGTAAGAAATAGTCCCACTTAGCTTCTAGATGATTCTATTTGTTTCCTGGTTTGTTTGATGTCTCTGCGCCTGTTTGGAGTCGTATATGTATCCCGGCGTGCAGGCGCGTTGTGTGTGAGGTCTGCCTGGCAGGGGCCTTTACTGGCAGACTGAACACATATACTATCCCCTAACTCTTTACCAAATACCCAACCAGCCTCATTACCTATGAATGTGTTATACATGTCTATTACTCTTTTTAAACACTTCCAATGACTCCCAAACCACATTAGTCCTTGTTAGAGAAATGTAGTCTTCACGGGTTTCCGCGTATGTTGTTGAATGCGACAACGAGCTTTCGGCGGCTGACTCTGCCGCCTTCTTCAGGTTGAATGTTGTGCAGCGCTGGTTCTCCCTGCACAACATTCAACCTGAAGAAGGCGGCGGAGTCAGCCGCCAAAAGCACGTTGTCGCATTTCAACAACATACGGCGGAAAACCCATGAAGACTACATTTCATCAATACGCCGTAAAAGCCATCAATCTCACATCTTGTTAGAGAGTTTCAACTAATTCAATTATGTACACTAAAAGTACTATTTTTGTGTAGGTCATCATCATCATCATCTTCACAATGTTTCCACTTTCATGTGTGATTCAGCACATCCTCTTCTAGTGACTGTATTTGTTTCGAAAGCAAGATTCCATCTACGAGGGACATCCAGAAAAAAGGTTACAAGTGCTCTGAAGAGCGCAGGAAATTTTTTTTATCAAAGTTTGGCCTGATTGGAGGGGTTTCATAACAGTCAAACTGAACTCCACTCCAATTCAGTCCATTGAGATATGTCCATCAGAGTAGGAGCTTCCATCAACCGTCGCAGGGGCCATTCTCTCCACCTGCTGGCGATGTGAGATTTGCTCGATCATCAAATTCCTCACTTTGTGGCAAGAATCTGTGTCAAAAATCCATCATCAGCTTGTGGAAAACTACAGGCCTGAAGTAATGTCACATCAGAATGTTTACAATTGCTTTAGGTTGCTTAAGGAAGATCGAACTGACACACATGATGAAGAAAGGAGTGGGAGGATGTCTCTTGTTTTAGAACAGCTTCTGAAGGAATTTGAAGTGATCATCTTGTGACTATTGACGGTCTTCATGAAATGTTTTGCACACATGTCTCGTGAGTGTGGTGGATGAACGGTTAATGTTATAGCCTCGCATTCGGGAGGACATGGGTTCGAATCCCCATCTGAGCATCCAGATTTGGGTTTTCCATGGTTTTCCCAAATCACTCCAGGCAAATTCCGGGATGCTTCCATCAAAAGGCCATGGTCAAATTCCTTCCCGTTCCTGCCTCTAATGACCTTAGCCTTCAATGAGACATAAAGCAATAAGGAAAAAAAATAGTAAAAAATCTCGTGAAATTGCAACAGAAAAGCTTGATTACAGGAAATTGAGTGCAAGATGGGTGCTAAAAATGTTGACTCTGGAGCATCGCCAAAATCGTGTTTTGGCCGCACATCAATTTCTTAAACATTATTTAATGGACGGTGAGGCATATCTTTACTCAATTGTCACTGGTGATGAAACTTGGGTATGTCACTATACTACTAGTCCAAAAGGTAGTCCCAACAATGGCATTATACCCATTCCCAAAAAGTTCAAAGTGCAGTTGTTAGTGCGAAAGATTATGGAATCTGTTTTTTGGGATAGAAAAGGTGTTTTATTAGTGCATTTCATGGACAAAGGGAGCACCATCAATGCTGTCACTTTTTATGAGACCTTAAAACATTAAAAAGAGGATTAAAGACAAAAGGAGAGGAATGCTGACTCGCGGTGTGTCCCTCCTTCACGACAATGCATGACCCCACATGGCTCGTGTCACCCAAGAATGCATTGCATCCTTTTCATGGCATCCACCCTATTACCTGGACCTTGCACCCTTGGGCTATCATCTTTTCACTAAATAAAAGTAGTTTTGAGTGGGAAACGTTTTTCCAACAATCGGGAAGTGAAAGAGACAGTGGAAAATTGACTTTTGGAGGTGGAGTGGAGCATGTAGGAGGAGGATATTCAAAAACTGGTGTCCAGCATGAAGAGGTGCATTGAACTTGATGGTGATTATGTGGAGAAATAAATACATATTTTGTAACATACTCTGTAAATTTGGTTGACATATATTCATTTTTCAATTTTTAACAGCATTTGTAACCTTTTTTTCTGGATATCCCTTGTATTACTGGCTTGTTGGGCCTATGATAGGTTTGATGGGGGACCATGAATAAATACATTGCCATCTGTTTTTGAAACTTCTGTTTATGTGATAACTTTATGTTTTGTTTGTAAAATGTGTAACCTTATAAGGCAGAGATTGGGGACCAAGATTTGTTTAGATCATAGGTTACCAAACGGTTTTTTTTTTGCCAAAAAAAAAAAAAAGTACTCGCTGTCTCCACTTCATGAGGCAGGGGGGGGGGGACACTGACTCCCTTTCTTGTAACAAATAAAATAGTGCTCCAACTTTTTTGGCTCATAACCCACTTTTTGAAAGAGTGATTCCGTGATGCCCCTCTTAGGTGATGTGTACAATATCATATATATAGCAAAAAAAGACAGATTTTTAAAATTAGTTTATTAAACGAAATTAACAATATTGGTGTATTGTTCACAGTCTCTTTAACAAATACATATTATGAAAAATGTTATTATTTAGAGAGCTAGGCTTGGTCCAATCATACTAATTTTTCTATATTGGTGCCTTATTTATCATCAGTAATCTTTAATCATCATGTTCCAGCATTGACATCTTTTTTCATAGCTAATAAATTGCTGACTACACTAAATCCTCCTTTGGTTACATATGATCATGGGAAAGCAGTAAAAAA